>JABWTJ010000338.1:0-92784 GCA_016801875.1 Solanum sitiens
ACTAGCTTGGAAGGTGATGTAATGCCTTACACGTTTTAGCATATGTATTGCAAGTTAAATCCGATGGAAAGTATTTAAGTAATTATAGTAAAGTGGTAATTGAGGTAGCAGCTGCATCACCTACTTGATCTATATTATAATTAAAGGGCCCAAGTTTGATTGACCAGATTTAGGCTTATATTTAGGGGCTCATTTGAAGCCCAAACCTATTAAAGAAAATGTGAATGAAAGAAGGTCCAACAGCCAAATCTGTCAATTGGCCATTATGGATAAAGCCCAAGTGAAACTGGGAAGTGCATGACTCCTAAGAGTTGTGTTAAACATGTTATTGGGCCAATTGGCCAACCTACTTGCATTAACTAATCCCAAGTGGATAAAAGAACAAAAGGGAAATGGACAGCCAAGGTCCAATAATATTAAGTCCAAAAAGGCACAAAGTTTAAAAGACGAAGGAGGTGGGGGGCAACCTAACTTACATTATATGGACCCAAAATTGGTCAAGAGTGTCGGCCATAACACCTCTTTTTTCAAAGGATAAGGATCAAGTCTTATTCTCCATTTTGAACTTGCAAAAGTTTCAGATTTCCTAAGTTCTTTCTTGGTCTCTCTTTGCTTCAATTAGCATCCCTAAGACACCTTAGAGTTCTTGAGTGCTGTCTAATTTTTCAAGTAAGAGTTTGAAGAAGAGTTTGAATTCTTGAAGTACAAGTGTAGAGGATAAATTTTCAGAATTAAGGTAAGACTTCAACCCATGTGTTTTCCTCTCTTTGATAATGTTTGGAGTGGAGAATTTTGTATATGTTTATCAAGAATTCATGGATTGTGATAAATCTTTGAGTCAATATTCTCCTATTATGCTGAAAGATTTGAGATTGATAGTGGCTGCCTTATGAATATTGTTGTTGAGGGCTGTTTGGGTAGCTTGGGAGATGATGTATGAAGTTGTATTAATGTGGTAGAGGAAGGGTGTGGTGGTTCACCATTTATGTAAGGGTTGTTTGGGCCTGATTTCCATCAAATATTTTAGCTACTGATTTGGAGGACCTTATTGTGATTAGCTGCTGATGTTAGCTTAATCATGACTTATGTTGTAGATTAGCACCCAATAAGGAAGGCTGAATCGTGATAGTGGTATTGGTCAGAAAAATAAGGTATGTAAGGCTATTCGATTTTATATCCTTTTGGCATGAAATCTGCCATCTGCAATTAATATCAATGAAGTGATTCCCATAAGTTCTATTTCTAGAAAAGGAAGCATATTGGCAGCGTACTATCTCCAAATAGCTAACAATATTTCTTTTCCCATTCTAAGTACATAGAACTACTTCATTATATGTTAACTACTCTATACTTGTGACATTATTCCCCTTGTGCTGTTATAGAAATGGTATTTGCAAAGCAAAGTTTGATAAATCCTTCTCCTAAGCCAATTGAAGTCAATTGTGCCATTAAGGTCTTAAAGTAAGGTGTTGATGTTTCATAGCTCCTTATGTCATTGTTACTGCCTCCAAGTATTGTTTTCATGTATTCCACTACTGTTCCGTAATTTCATGTCTCCAAGATGATTATGACCACCAAATCAACATCTCAAAGTGTTACGATTATCCAAAATAACATCTCAAAAGAGTTATGAACTGATTAACAATAATCTCAAAGATTAAAAAATCTAAGTGAAGAAATCTATATAATTAAGGGTGGCAGCTCAGGGGCGAAAGCCTAGCATGGGCCGATCCCTATTGGTATAGAAGGGTGGCAGCTCAGGGGCGAAAGCCTAGCATGGGCCGATCCCAAGTTGTGTAATTATGAGGACCGCATCCCAGGGGTTAATACGCCTAGCATGGGTCATCCTCTTCTACCACTGATCAGCTGGTCACTTGTATCACATGCCCAACAAAGATTATAACATACAAAGAAGGTAAAGAAAAGAATCTATCTTACTTGGATTCCACAAGAGTAAGCAAAGGTGGTCTTTCTTCCTAATCTATGCACTCATATGTTGCTACTTGATTTCATTTTGTGCCTTGTATTACATATACTTTTTGCCTTACATATTCAGTACATTTTTCGTACTGACGTCCCGTATTGGGGACGCTGCATTTCATGCTGCAGGCTCAGGTACTCCAGCTAGTAGACCTCCTCAGTAGAAGCACTCGAAATTCTGCTACTTTTGGTGAGCTCCAAGTTGATTCGGAGCTTTATTAAGTCCTTGGTAAATTCGTTTGGTATTGTATCGTAGTTAAGGGTAAGGCGGGGTCTGTCCCGACCTACTCTAGTCTTCTATCTTTTAGAGGCTTTGTAGACGTATGTACATGGTTCAGTTGTGTCTTAAGGAGTTGTGGCCTAAACGGCCAAGTCTTGTATATAACTTTTGGATCTACTTACATTGGTTTGTATCGCTGCATCCAAAGTTAACTTGTCTCAATTGTTATAGTATATGCTCAGTAAGAACAGGTTGTAGGTTGGTTCTCTCGGGCCTTTAGGGCATCGGGTGCCTGTCCGTCTTAATGGGTTTTGAGGCGTGACATTTTCGAATGCTTTTTCCTTAAGTTTAGTGTGTGTCGAGAGCCTTTTGTGTTGATTTTGATATAAGTTTCTCTTTGTTTGCAGAAAATCTATCCAAGGATGAACGCGGGAGTTTTTGAGAAAGAATTGCAGAAGAGACCACCTACGGAACCTATGATGGTCCGTCGCGGCTGTGACGGTCCGTAGGTGGCATCGTAGTGAAGGGATAAGTTGCTGAAGGAAATTTGGGGAAGTCTGACCAAGTGTGGGATTACGGAAGTCCATTACGGACCGTCACAGCTACGACGGTCCGTCCTGCTGGTTCGTCGTAATGATCAGAGAGTAGTCCCAGTACCCAAATTCCAAGAATTGAAGTATTTTGGAACGAAGACCCTCGACGGACCGTCGTGCTTGAAACGGTCTGTCATACCTGTCCGTCGAGGGGAATGAAGAAAGCAACAGAAGAATGGTGAAGTATGGGACGACGGAGTCTATGACGGTCCGTCGTGTCCATGACGGTCCGTCACGTGGTCCGTCGACCCAGATGCGTTTGGACAGATTTTTAGTAAATAGAATTCTTATTTGATTAGGTTTTGTTTTTTATTATAAATAGTTGGAAAAACCTCGTTTTTAGGGTTAGACTTTCTGGATAATTTTCAGTTTATAGTTCTTCGATTATATTATTAAATTCTCGATTTTGGGAATTAAGATATTTTCTGGGAATTGATTGTTGTGGATTTCGTTGATTAATCAAGTTAAATTCTGGGAAATTATTGGTTTTCATAAAAGTAAGTGCATGAATTCTTCCATTAGCAATATGAATTTTGTAATTACGAACATGGGTAACTAAACTTCATAGCTAGGGTTGTGGGAACCATAGGTGAATAACAAGGTAATAATCTAACTTCATTAACAATTCTAGAGTGGTTTCTTGCATGTATTGATAATTCTTTCATTTAGAAGTCTTTTTAACGGTGGCCAACGTTAGAACTCGCCTTAATTCTACTTGCCGGACCAAGGAGGTAGATAATAGGAAAAGAATTATCAACATAGATTTAGTGTAGACTATCTAATAGACTAGTATTGGTTGGTATGAGTTAATAGCTTAGTCAAAAAACCGAATACGATGTTTAATATGAGGTAAAGATAAGGGTTAGTATAGCAACACACGTAGCCGGACCAAGGTGCGGAGTGAAATTCTCTAGATGCCGGACCAAGGATTTAGAGATACATAACTTATCACTTTACATGCAAGATATCAGGATAGAACTGTTATTGTTAGATTTACCAAGTTAGGAACCTGTGGGGAACACTAAAACCCTAGTTATTTTTATAATTTGATTAAACTCCGAAAGTTAAATTTGTTAGTTGTTCATTCTTATTTAGTTAATCATTTTTATTAATTTAGAAATAAAACCCCCCTTTTTGTCTTTTGGTTTATTGGAAAATAGTTGGCTAAATAATAGTAATAATAAAATAAATTTAAGTCTGAACTATTTTCCTTGTGGGATCGATCCCAACCTCATTAGTTGGGTTCTTTACTTGATACGACCGCTTTACTTCTTATTTGAGAAGTAACTTTGAGCGTATCAAATTTTGGCGCCGCTGCAGGGGAAAGTAGCTTTTAGATTAACTTAAATTTATTACTAAAATTTAGTCAATATTTTCCTGATTTTACTTTTTCTGTTGTTTTTGATTTTGCCAGGTTTGACGTCCTTGTATGCCAAATACACGGAGAGGAAGAGAACCCTTGTTTCCCTACGATCACGAGTTAGAGCGTACACTACGCAAAATGAATCGAAACTTGGGTATAAATGATGATGATCCAAACCTGAACATTCCAGCTCCGGTTGATGCTCATGGTCGATTATTACCTGATGATCCTGATCAAGGTGCACAAAGGGGACATAATCCCGCTCCACGTCCTCAAGAATACTACAGAGGGTATGACAATATTGCAGATTCTGATGGGCCACTTGTCTTGCCCCCTCTACCAGAAGGTCACACCTTTGTAGTCACTAGTAGTCTAATGCAAATGCTCACGGCTAGAGGTTTGTTTTCAGGACTACCGTCTGAGGACCCACATGCCCATATAGCTAAGGTGAGGGCAATGTGTAAAAGCTGTGTAGGGAGGCCTGATTTGAATTTGGATGTAATAGGGCTAAGAGTATTTCCTCTCTCACTGACGGGAGAGGCTACCATTTGGTTCACTGAGCTCCCTTATAACTCAATTTTCACTTGGAACCAACTGAGGGACGTTTTCTTAGCACGTTACTACCCGGTCTCCAAGAAACTAAATCACAAAGACAGAGTGAACAACTTTGTGGCACTACCAGGAGAGTCAGTTAGTAGTTCTTGGGATAGGTTCACTTCGTTTTTGAGAAGTGTCCCCAATCACCGCATAGATGATGAGTCACTGAAAGAATACTTCTACCGGGGACAGAATGATAATAATAAAGCGGTATTGGATACTATAGCAGGTGGTTCTTATGGGGAGTGTCCTTATGCTGAAATTGCCGAAAAATTAGAGAAAATCTCCCGGAATAATAAAGCATGGAGTACTAGGAAGACAGATACTGGGAGAAATACTTTTGCAGTACAATCCACACACAACCCAGCCACAGATAAGATTCGTGAAGAGATGGCACAGATGAGAACTGAGCTTGGGTTGGTGTTAAAACATGTCACTGGGGGTGCAGAGCAGATAAACGCAGTAAACTACTTGTCTAAACCACCACCACCAACTGATGAATATTATTATGAGGAAGATTCTTATGCAGTAAATGATCAGACGGGGGGTTTCCGACCGAATGCCCAAGGCTCCAATCAGGAGAATTGGCGCCAAGGTCAAGGAAATCAAGGTCGGAACTATGGTAACTACAACCGTGAGGGTAATTATGTTCGTGATGGAAACTACAACCGCGACAACAACTTCAACAGGGGTAACTATGGTAACAAAAATGAGAGGAGTGGGCCCTATGTTCCTCCTCAAAATCGTGAAGTTGCCCCTAGGGATGGTGGAGGTAGTATGGCGCGAGTTGAGGATATGTTGCACAAGATGATGAGGAGGTTCGATGCTAGTGATGAGCACACCAAAGAGTTAAGGAGTCATGTAGCAGGTATTGGACAGAAAGTTGATACACATGCTATATCAATTAAGCAGCTTGAATTGCAAATGGCTCAATTATCTGCAACTGTGAACACACGGCAACCGGGCACTCTTCCTAGCAACACTGTCCAAAATCCGAAAAATGATGGACACTGTATGGCAATTATTACTCGTGGTTGTAAACAAACTATTGACCCACCTATACCGTCTATTGTGGAAAAGGTGATGAAAGATAATAATAAAGTGGTAGAGGTTAGTGATGAAGTAGAAGATAACACTGAAAAAGATGCTGAAGTACCTAAAAAGGTAACTCCCATGCCCAGACCTCCACCCCCCTTTCCTCAAAGATTAGTGAAAAAGACCGAGGATGGCAAATATCGGCGTTTTATAACAATGTTGAAGCAACTTTCTATCAATGTCCCTTTGGTAGAAGCTCTTGAACAAATGCCCGGTTATGCCAAGTTTATGAAAGATTTGGTTACAAAGAAAAGATCGGTCACTTTTGAGGATGATGACAGAATGCAGCATTGTAGTGCTATTGCTACAAGGTCTTTGGTGCAAAAGAAAGAAGATCCGGGTGCATTTACTATTCCTTGTACAATCGGGTTATTACATTTTGCGAAAGCATTATGTGATCTGGGGGCAAGCATAAATCTCATTCCCCTCTCGATTTACAAGAAGTTGGGTTTAGGTAACCCAAAGCCTACTGCGATGCGGCTACTGATGGCCGATCGAACAGTAAAAATGCCTATAGGGATACTCTATGATGTGCTAGTAAAAGTGGAGTCGTTCATATTTCCAGCAGATTTTGTCATTCTTGATTGTGAAATCGATTTTGAGGTGCCTATTATTCTTGGGAGGCCATTCCTTGCTACGGGTAAAGCTTTAGTTGATATGGAAAAGGGGCAGATGAAATTTCGGTTGAACAATGAAGAAGTGACTTTCAACATTTGTAGGTCCATGCGGCAGAGTGGTGAGCTCCAATCGGTATCTGCCATATCCTACAAAGTTGGTGAATCACCCGAGACACAAATAGAAGAACGTCTAGGTGTAGAAGCACTAGCGGCAGTGATAATGAATTTTGATAATGAAAGCATTGAAGAATATATGTCATTAGTCGCTGCTCTTGATCGTGGTAATGTTCGGTTTAAACCGAAGAAATATGAGCTAGACATGAAGAATCGCGAGTCTCCACCCGCTAAACCATCCATAGAGGAGGCTCCAAAGCTAGAGCTAAAAGCTCTCCCACCGCATCTCAGGTATGAATTCTTAGGAAAGGGTGATACATTGCCGGTAATCATTGCATCAGATCTGAATAAACAACAAGTTGAGAGTTTGGTCAAAGTGCTAAAAAGGTTCAAAAGAGCTATTGGGTGGACCATTGTGGACATTATTGGGATCCCTCCTGGTATTTGTTCTCATAAAATCCAACTCATGCCCGATCATAAGCCAAGTATTGAGCACCAGAGATGCTTAAATCCACCTATGCAAGAGGTCGTGAAGAAGGAAATCATAAAATGGTTGGATGCTGAAGTAATTTATCCGATCGCCGATAGTAGTTGGGTATGCCCTGTTCAGTGTGTACCTAAGAAAGGGGGAATGACTGTGGTCCCCAATGAAAAAAATGAACTTGTTCCAATGAGACCGGTGACTGGATGGAGAGTGTGCATGGATTACCGGAAATTAAATGCATGGACCAAAAATGACCATTTTCCCATGCCCTTCATGGATCAGATGTTGGATAGACTCGCCGGAAAAGGGTGGTACTGTTTTCTTGATGGTTATTCAGGGGATAATCAGATCTCTATTGCACCAGAAGATCAAGAGAAGACCACTTTTACTTGTGCATATGGGACCTTTGCGTTCAAGAGAATGTCGTTTGGGTTGTGCAATGCACCCGCCACATTTCAGAGATGTATGATGTCAATATTCTCCGACATGGTGGAAGATACTATTGAGGTCTTTATGGATGATTTTTCTGTGGTTGGTGAATCATTCGAGCAATGTTTGAGCCATTTATCTGAGGTTCTTAAGAGATGTGAAGACTGCAATTTAGTTCTCAATTGGGAAAAATGCCACTTCATGGTCAAAGAAGGTATTGTTTTGGGCCATCGTATTTCAGAAAAGGGCATAGAAGTTGATCGAGCCAAAGTCGAGATGATAGAGAGACTTCCTCCACCTGTCTCTGTAAAAGGTGTGAGAAGCTTTCTTGGGCATGCAGGTTTTTACAGGAGATTCATCAAAGATTTCTCAAAAATTGCACATCCATTGTGCAAACTGTTAGAGAAAGATTGTAAATTTTCTTTTGATGAATCCTGTCTTAAAGCATTCGGCGATCTCAAAGAAAAACTGGTATCTGCACCTATCATTATTTCTCCAGATTGGAGCAGTCCATTTGAGGTAATGTGTGATGCGAGTGGGGTTGCCCTTGGTGTAGTATTGGGACAAAGAAGGGACAAAATCTTTCATCCCATTTACTATGCTAGTAAAGCCCTCAATGTAGCTCAGAAGAACTATACAGTCACTGAACAAGAGCTCCTTGCCGTAGTATTTGCTTTTGAAAAATTTCGCTCCTATTTGCTAGGTACTAGAGTTATAGTGCATACTGACCATTCAGCCCTGAGATACTTGATGGCGAAGAAGGATGCGAAACCAAGGTTAATTCGTTGGGTATTACTACTGCAAGAATTTGACTTTGAGGTAAGGGATAGAAAAGGGACCGAAAATCAAGTTGCTGATCACTTGTCCCGTTTAGAAGATGAAGCTATGCGAGAGTTGGGGGATAAGACTGATATTGATGACACGTTCCCCGATGAGCATGTATTGGCTGCCTCACAAGACCTGATTCCGTGGTTCGCAGATTTTGCGAACTTCTTAGCTAGTGATATTGTTCCATCGGACCTGTCTTTTCATCAAAGGAAAAAGTTCATGTACGATGTGAAGAAGTTCTTTTGGGATGAACCATACTTATACAGGAGTTGTGCTGATGGGCTTATTCGGTGTTGTGTGCCGGAAGTTGAGATGTTGAGTATTTTAGAGGCATGCCATTCCTCACCCTTTGGTGGACATCATAGTGGTGTCCGAACTGCTCATAAGATCTTACAAAGTGGTTACTATTGGCCAACTATTCATCAAGATGCTCATGAGTTCGCCAAAGCATGTGATAGATGCCAAAGAGATGGCAGCATTTCAAGAAAGCAAGAGCTCCCTCTAAACCCCATTCTTGTAATTGAGTTATTTGATGTTTGGGGTATTGACTTTATGGGTCCGTTTGTGAGTTCTCATGGAATGAAGTATATTTTAGTAGCAGTTGATCATGTATCCAAGTGGGTGGAAGCCATCGCCCTCGCGAATAATGAGGGGAAGAGTGTCACTGCATTCTTGAAAAAGAATATATTCTCTCGATTTGGTACTCCAAGGGCGATTATTAGTGATGGGGGATCCCACTTTTGCAACAAATTGTTCAAGGGATTATTGGAGAAATATGGGGTTCGCCATAATGTGGCCACTCCTTACCATCCTCAAACTAGTGGGCAAGTTGAAGTATCAAATAGGGAAATCAAACAGATTTTGTCAAAAACAGTGAATGCTAGTAGAACAGATTGGTCAAGGAGGCTTGATGATGCGCTTTGGGCTTACCGGACAGCATATAAGACTCCCATAGGTATGTCACCATACCAACTAGTATATGGGAAAGCATGTCATCTTCCGGTTGAATTAGAGCATAAAGCCATGTGGGCTATGAAGAAGCTAAAAATGGACTGGAACGAAGCTGCAGAACAACGATTAAATGGGTTAAATGAACTCGATGAATTTCGCCTAAAGGCTTATGAAAGCTCAGCCCTCTACAAGGAAAAGATGAAGAAATACCATGACCTAAAAATCGAGAAACGAGAGTTTATGATTGGGGATTCGGTGCTTTTATTCAACTCTAGATTGCGCTTGTTTCCGGGCAAGCTCAAGTCTAAATGGACTGGACCTTACTTGATCACCCAATTATTCCCTCATGGAGCGGTTGAGTTGGAAAACAAGGAAGGTGTGCGGTTTAAGGTGAACGGACAACGTCTCAAAATCTATATAGGTCATGCGGAATCGGCGAATGAGGTGATTGAGGCATATCATCTTGATGAAGTCTGAGTAATCGAGTGTCCTCAGTCGTGCCGCGACGTTAAATCAGGCGCTGGTTGGGAGGCAACCCAATATTTATCATCTAACCACTTTTATAGTTTTTTTTTCTAGTAACAGTAGCATTTTCTATTAATGGGTTGTAAATTTCCAGGTAGCACATCTACAGGAAGTTCTGCAGAAAAATTACTCTGCATCAGTCACTGGCGGATACATCAACGGACCGTCACGACTATGACGAACCGTCGCATGACTCCGTCGTACCAGGTACGCTCTCTTGTATTTTTTGAAGAATTAGGGCACACGCGACGGACTGTATGATGGACCGTCACAACTGAGACGGACCGTCATCGGGGTTTCATCACGCCATTACCCGGCTACCCGACCTGACCCAGCTAAAGAATTTCAAAAGTTTAAAACGTTTTACACCCCCCCACCCATTCATAAACAGTTTCTTTCCCTTTTCCCTCCATTTTCTCCCCTTCCAACTTCTTTCTCTTCCCAAAATTCCCCATATTCTCCCATTCTTCATCCCAAATCTTCCCTCTTGGTCGGAGTCTGCTGCTATGAGTCTCAGTCTTCTCACTTGATTACCATCACTTTTGCATTGTTGTCTCCTCTTCCAAGGTATGTGTTCCTGATATTTCTACCCATTTCCTCTTTTTGCTTGTTTTGCTGTTTTTCCTTATTATTTGCATATGGGTTTTTGTTTTTTTTAGGTATTGTCTAACTTAGGTCTTTAATTCCACAAAATGACTGGATAACACTAGAGAAATTAGGGCTTTAAACTTGCCAATTTGATAGGGCTTTAAACTTGTCCATTAGGGCTCTAAAATGTATTAGAAAATTGTTGGGTCTTTGTTTTGACTCACATGGGTGAATGTGGCACCCCCCCAGTTCTGTCTCTGCTTGACAGCACGACAACCTGATGACGGACCGTCGTACCCACGACGGTCCGTCCTGCACAACCGTCGTGACGGTCAGAGACCCCTGTCCTAAGGGTCTCATCACTATTTCCAAGTGTCCACTAACGGACACATGTGACGGACCGTTATACCCGCGACGGTCCGTCCTGCACAACCGTTGTGACGGTTAGAGACCCCTTTCCCAAGGGTCTCATCTTTTTTCCCAAGTGTCCACTGACGGACACATGTGACGGACCGTCATACCCACAACGGTCCGTCCTGCACAACCGTTGTGACGATCAGAGACCCCTGTCCCAAGGGTCTCATCTCTTTTCCCAACTGTCCACTAACGGACACACGTGACGGACTGTCATACCCACGATGGTCCATCCAGCACAGCCGTTGTGACAGTCAGAGACCCCTGTCCTAAGGGTCTCGTCACTATTTCTAAGTGTCCACTGACGGACAGATATGACGGACCGTCGCACCCACGACGGTCCGTCCTGCTGAACCGTCGTATCGGTCAGAGACCCCTGTCCTAAGAGTCTCCACACTTTTTCTAAGTGTCCACTGACGGACACGTGTGACGGACCGTCATACCCACGACGGTCCGTCCTGCATAACCGTCGTATCCGTCTGAGACCTTCCTTCTGATACTCTTTGTTGCTAAGTATTACATGACGGACCTCATGACGGTTCGTCATAAGCACGACGGGCCGTCATCAGGTCCGTCGTGCCTTACTGCTACTTCAGAACTGTTATCACTGGTTTGAGTTCTGTGTTATTATCTCATTTTTTCTTTTGTCATGTTTTATCTCTCAAGTACTAATGATGATTCGTTACAGGTACTAGCTCTCATGGCACCTAAACAAGATCGCGTTTATGCACGTGGGCATTTTAAATCTGTCCCCCCGTCTGCCCGATTGGTGATAGGCTCTGATGATGAGCATGATCCAGAGTACGTGCCCCCAGGCACTGCTACCACAGCACGAGCTCCACGTGTACCGAAAGTCACGCCCAAAAAGGTGGCGCTCGGCGTAGTCACTGCCTCCCAGTCTGATGAGGAGCGCACACTGACCGGCACACCTTCTGGGTCAGCTGCCCAAGACGAAGGAGCATCTGGCTCCTTAGGAGTTTCGTGGTCAGAGGAAGCCTCCGGGTCCGCAGAAGCCTCTGCCCCCGCCACAGCTACGCAGTCTGCCTCGGATGATGAGGCTGACAGCTCTGACTCCACCCCTGGCTCACCAACTGGAGTCCCTGCCCAGGTTGCCGATCAGCCCAACCGGTGGTGTGTCGACGGGCAATACAAAGTATACTTGGACGCCAAAGTGTTCAATGACAAAGGCGTCATGACACGGACCCTCACACTGGAGAAGCAGGTTCTTACGGGAAGTCTCCCCACCATGCCAGACATTCACACCCTTTTCACCAGACACCGCGTGGACGGCTCGTTCTTTGGGCCGGTACAGTGAGGAGTTAGTTCGCGAGTTCTATGCCTCTTATGTGGCCACTCTTCGCTCACAGATCGACAGGAGGTCTGCCCCCGCCAAACAGGCCCCACTTGAGCATGTCTGAGTACGCGGCATCCAGGTTGACATCTCACTACCAGCCATCCACCGATATCTGTACGGCACGGATTTTGACTCCACCAGCACACCTCTCACCGCCGAGTTTGATTACCGGTAGCAAATTGTTAAAGAGGGTAGTTTCTTCCGCCAACCTTCACTGAGAGAGACCACCAAGAGGTGGATGGCCCAGCACCTGTCTGTTGATGGAGAGGCTGCGGATTGGGTGATGGAACCTAAGGGAGCCATCAGGAAGGCCAACTTGACCTTTACGGCCAAGTTTCTTTGGTTGATAGTCCGCCATGGTCTCTCCCCCACTGCTGCTGATAATATAGTCACCTGGGATCGTGCGGTGCTGATGGCCGCAATGATGGCAGGGTTCGAGGTTGATTTCGCTTGGCTTCTCCAAGCGGTCATGCACGAGAGGGCTTTCAAGGTCACCACGACTTACCCTTTTCCTTGCATGATTTTTTCTTTATGCAGATCAGCAGGTGTGCCCATTTGGCACATTGACCAGCTCCAGACCCCGCAAGGAAATGTTGACATCGGCCTCATCAGGGATGAGGCCAATGAGTTGGCCCCACGCAGAGGGCCCTGCCCCCTGAGGTGGTCCCACTTGGTGAGAACCTGGCCGACACCGTCGAGCATGCCCACGCTGCTTCCCAGACTGCTGCTGCACACACTGACACTACTCCGGTCGAGTCTATTTCGGGTAGTAGCACTGCCCCGAGCTCCTCTCGCTCGACTCCTTCTGCCACTCTGGTCCCACTTGCTCGGGTCCAGAAACTTGAGGCACAGATGGCTACACTTCTGCATCACATCCAGCCTTGGATGCAAAAGACTATTGCTGAGGCAGAGGAGCGCATGGAGCGCAAGATGGTACAGCACACGGAGAGGAAGATAGCATAGGTACATCAGCGCTTAGACGCGTTTGAATTGCGGTGCTAACCTGACCAGCCCCTCCGGTGGACATGTCGACCCTTCAGGCTGCGGTTGAAAGTCTGCGAGCTGATCTTGATATGATTTTAGAGGCGAGGGTGCCTGAGTCTGAGGCCCCTTCTGCAGAGCCTGCTGATGACACCGTGATGGCTGCTCTTTTTGCCACTACTAATGTTCCACCTCCTCCTCCACGAGAACATGTCAAGAGACGCAGGGGTCGAGAGGATGATGAGGCTAGGGCGAGTAAGAAGGAGCGCCGTGAGATGGAGGCTGTGAGGAAAGCCTCGATTGCTGATGAGGAGGCCCGTAAGTTGAGGGCTGTAGAAGTAGCTGTCGGGGCGTCTAGCTCCAAAATTGTAGATTCTGTGGGAGGCACTACTGATGGTGCTGTGGATGCTGAGGACATTACTGAGGATGTTCAGACTACGCAGGGAGTGGGTTCCGGTGAACCGGACCCACCAGCTTGCTGATCATCGGCGCTTAGCGCCTCAGGTTTGCTTCACTTACCCTTTTACATAGTTTAACTTTTCTATGCATTGGGGACAATTGCATATCTTTTGTTGGGGGTGGGGTAAATGGAAAGTGAATACGTGGGTGAATTCTGAGTAGCCCAAATTCACGATCCTCTTTTTGGGGTTTTCTTGCCTGTGTTCTTTTTTCCCAAAAGACTGATTACTTTTATTGTTGAACCGGCATGTCATATCTTATGTACATAGCATAAATCTGAAGCATGATGGCTAAAGTAAATATGATATCTCTATAATCAAAATGACGCATGACTAGGCATAGTAAGTGAAAATTGTGTGGTTTGAAACATGAAATAAAGATAAACTACTGCATGATCCTGAATCTAAGATTTGAACTAGGTGTCGAATAATCTGGGATTGCAAGGAATGTCAAGAGAGTGTGAGGTGAAATCGAATGTCCACCATTAATACTGAGCTAGAACTTGCCTGGTTAGTCCTGCTAAAAATGAGTCAAAACAATCACTTAGGAAAGGATCATAGGCCCTTGTTCGAAATAGTCAATCTTGAGCCTAAAAATAACAGAAAACCAAATGAAGTTAATCCTTTTTTTGATCCAAATGAATTGAGCTTAAAATAGATCTTTCTTTTTCACCCCAAATGATCTTCTCTGGGAACAATGTGATGGCCCTGGTCCCTCCATGGACATGTGCACCTCAGTTTATGCCAAAAGCATAAGTTGAGGGTGGCTAATGCAGAAAGCAACCTTGTTTTGGCCCTGACCCAACCATGGGTATTGTGAACCTTGACTCATGGCAAAATCATGAGTTGAGGGTGGCTGCTATAAGGAAAACCCCGGAAAGTGGGGTTGAAAGAATGAAGAGTAAGAAAGAATAAAACAGAAGTGACTACAAAATAAAAAAAATTAAAAAAAAAATGAATAAAAAGCAAAATAAACAAAAGAAAAGAGAAAAGTCACTTACACATAAGGATAAGAAAGGGAAAACAGCAAAGTAAAAAGAAAATTGAGTAATAGGGCGAAATAAGATGATAAAAAGGTGATTCGTTTAGCCGATATGTCAAGGAGGGCTACAAGTCACTAAAGTATACCTAAATACACCCTACCTGACCCTGAGCCTATGTTACAAGCTAAAAAAGTCCTATTGTGATCCTAAGTGCGTATGATGAACTTGAAGTAGTGAAAATAAGGGCAAGCCTATGGCAATATGTATAAATGAGTGGCGAATTTGTTCTGAGAGTAAGTGTCGAAACATGATCCTTATACTCAAACTAAAATCATTTGTGTGAAAAATGAGGATGTTATTTGAAGTGAGGACAGGAGTTGTAATACCAGAAATATTAGCATCTCGGTGAGAAATTGAAGAGGATAGGCATCATTGCGTAGTAAATCTGGGTTATGGTTTGATTCTACACAAGTCAGTGCCTAATAGTGAGACCATGCATGAACATAATGAGAGTAATCGGGATTGATAGCCAAATGATTGCGGAAGTTAAAATATGGATACTTTTGTACACAGATTTTGTAGTGAGTCATAGTGCGTCGCTAGAGGACAAACAACGAATTTAAGTTGAGGGTGTTGATGTACCGTGGTTTCATGGTATTTTCGAATGCTTTTTCCTTAAGTTTAGTGTGTGTCGAGAGCCTTTTTGTGTTGATTTTGATATAAGTTTCTCTTTGTTTGCAGAAAATCTGTCCAAGGATGAACGCGGGAGTTTTTGAGAAAGAATTGCAGAAGAGACCACCTACGGAACCTATGACGGTCCGTCGCGGCTGTGACGGTCCGTAGGTGGCATCGTAGTGAAGGGATAAGTTGCTGAAGGAAATTTGGGAAAGTCTGACCAAGTGTGGGATTACGGAAGTCCATTACGGACCGTCACAGCTACGACGGTCCGTCCTACTGGTTCGTTGTAATGATCAGAGAGTAGTCCCAGTACCCAAATTCCAAGAATTGAAGTATTTTGGAACGAAGACCCTCGACGGACCGTCGTGCTTGAAACGGTCCGTCATACCTGTCTATCGAGGGGAATGAAAAAAGCAACAGAAAAATGGTGAAGTATGGGACGACGGAGTCTATGACGGTCCGTCGTGTCCATGACGGTCCGTCATGTCCATGACGGTCCGTCACGTGGTCCGTCGACCCAGACGCGTTTGGACAGATTTTTAGTAAATAGAATTCTTATTTGATTAGGTTTCGTTTTTTATTATAAATAGTTGAAAAAACCTCGTTGCTAGGGTTAGACTTTCTGGATAATTTTCAGTTTATAGTTCTTCGATTATATTATTAAATTCTCGATTTTGGGAATTAAGATATTTTCCGGGAATTGATTGTTGTGGATTTCATTGATTAATCAAGTTAAATTCTGGGAAATTATTGGTTTTCATAAAAGTAAGTGCATGAATTCTTCCATTAGCAATATGAATTTTGTAATTACGAACATGGGTAACTAAACTTCATAGCTAGGGTTGTGGGAACCATAGGTGAATAACAAGTTAATAATCTAACTTCAATAACAATTCTAGAGTGGTTTCTTGCATGTATTGATAATTCTTTCGTTTAGAAGTCTTTTTAACGGTGGCCAACGTTAGAACTCGCCTTAATTCTACTTGGCGGACCAAGGAGGTAGATAATAGGAAAAGAATTATCAACATAGATTTAGTGTAGACTATCTAATAGACTAGTATTGGTTGGTACGAGTTAATAGCTTAGTCAAATACCGAATACGATGTTTAATATGAGGTAAAGATAAGGGTTAGTATAGCAACACACGTAGCCGGACCAAGGTGTGAAATTCTCTAGATGCCGGACCAAGGATTTAGAGATACATAACTTATCACTTTACATGCAAGATATCAGGATAGAACTGTTATAGTTAGATTTACCAAGTTAGGAACCTGTGGGGAACACTAAAACCCTAGTTACTTTTATAATTTGATTAAACTCCGAAAGTTAAATTTGTTAGTTGTTCATTCTTATTTAGTTAATCATTTTTATTAATTTAGAAATAAAACCCCCCTTTTTGTCTTTTGGTTTATTGGAAAATAGTTGGCTAAATATTAGTAATAATAAAATAAAGTTAAGTCTGAACTATTTTCCTTGTGGGATCGATCCCAACCTCATTAGTTGGGTTCTTTACTTGATACGACCGCTTTACTTCTTATTTGAGAAGTAAGTTTGAGCGTATCAATTGGTCATCCTCTTCTTCCACTGATCAGCTGGTCTCTTGTATCACATGCCCTACAAAGAGTATAATTTACAAAAAAGTAAAGAAAAGAATGTAACTTACATGATCTTACAAGAGTAAGCAAATAGGGTCTTCTCTCCTGATTTATGCACTCATGTGTTGATACTTGATTTTCATTTGAGCCCTCGTATTTCATATGTTATTTCCTTACATATTCAGTACATTGTTTTGTACTGACGTCCCTCGCGGGGACGCTACATTTCATGATGCAGGCACATGTACTCCAGCTAGTAAACCTCCTTAGTAGGAGCACACAACACTCAACTACTTTTGGTGAGCTCCAGGTTGATTCTGAGCTTTATTGAGTCCTTGGTAAATTTATTTTGGTACTGTATCGTAGTTAAGGGTAAGGCGGGATCTGTCCCGACCTGCTCTAGGTTTTCTATCTTTTAGAGGCTTTGTAGACGTGTATATGTAGTTCAGTCGTGTCTTAGAGAGTTGTGGCCTCAACAATCAAGTTCTGTATATAACTTTTGGGTCTACTTATGTTGGTTCGTAACGTTGTGTCCTATGTGAACTTGTCACAGTTGTTATAGTTATATGCATAGTAAGCACAAGATATAGATTGGTTCTCTCGGGCCTTTAGGGCATGAAGTGTCTGTCCGTCTTAATAAGATTTGAGGCGTGACAGTTTCCAACTATCTACTATTTTATTTGTTTTGTATTTTGCTATTTTGCCATCATAATTTCACTACAAAAAAAGGACTAATTCGCGGGAGTTAAAATTACACATAGCGGGGGTTTAGAATCCCCACAATTTGTTGTTACATGGTTTGAAAAACTCCCACAGTTAGGATTGTCGCTATTAGGTTGGGGGAATTTTTTCATGCCCCAAGCCTACACTCGGGACGTGGCCGACACTCGAGAACCATTATTGGTCCTCAAGCGAACATTAATCCTGATTGACTATAAATGGAAGATTAATGTAACACCCCAGAAAATTTTAAGATAAGACTCAAACCATTCTTTGTTGAGAGTAAGCTTTTACCAAGGAATTTAAATTTTCCTAAGTGTTAAGGTCGCTATATGTAGCACCTTGAATTTTAAAAAGAACTAAAGAGAATTCCTTCAAGTCATTTTCCTAGGTTCTTCTAAGTTTTGAGTCAACTTCAAACAACCATAACTTTTAGCGCAGGATGATTTAGGAGACCCATAAGATATCCAATGAAATATTTTTGAGTCCCTTTCGAACGCCATCAAGTTTACTAATCTTTGAGCTCATATGAGGGAGATAAGCCTTTTTTTAAGTCAGATTGTCTAATTAAGGAAAGTTGCTCAAAATAGGAGGGGTATTTAAGTCTTTTCCTTACCCCCACTTATTCTCAATGCAAATAACACCCAATTAAGGATCTAAACCGGTTAGAATCAGTTTCATTCACCCCCAAAAAAGTTTAGGGTTTTAGAGAGAAGATTCAAGAGGAGAAAAAGTTCAAAGTTTCAAGCGTTTGTTCAAGAAATTCAGGATTTCGCCAAGAAGAGGACCCAAAATTTTCTACCGACAACCTACATAAGCAAATAATTTAATCAATTTGTACCAAAATTTCAAAAAAATTGATACTAAGGAGAGGACAACTATGGACGGGTAATTATAAAGGTGTGTTGAATGACCTTGGGGTAGGTATACTTACTTTCTTCGACAACGAAATTATTGGAAGCACACGCACGTCAAAGCTCAATATACACATTGATTCCATCACCGATGGAGTTGAAAATGTGTCGACCTTTCAAACTTAGATCCCACCATTGTTTCTTCTCCAACAATCGTTATCCAGCCCTAAAATGTTAATTAGGGTGCAACAATCAAATTGAAAGAAATTGGAGAGAAGAGGAGAAAATATCTCTGCCTTAATATTATAAATAATTGAATTTTAATTTGAGGGTTACCACAATTAATGACCCCCCACAAATTGCTTTAAGTTGCAGGGGCTACTTAAACCTCTGTAATTAGATGCAATTTACGGGGATTATATTAACATCTGTAATAAAATCCCAACAATTTAAAGGTTTTTTATAGCGTTTTTTTAATTCAAAAGCTAACACATATATCTGGCTCTCTATAAAGACATTGAAGCACAGAGTGGTAAAATCTAAATCGATTCAGCTATATAACTCTTGACTTGTCCCCTTTAAAATATAACAACTCAATAATTTTGTACAACTCAAACAATTCCAGATTAGTTGATGATTTTAACTCCATCATTAGAACATCTTCCTTTAATAGAGTAAAGAGCTGAAACACACCTAAACCTATCTGCGTTGCTTTGAATTTTACACCTAAATTATTTGAACTGTGAAAAATACATCAAGCCATCACTCATAAATTTGAGAAACACACATGTAATACACTCTGACATCAATTGTCATGTGAAAGATAAATCCACCATGACAACAAATAAGACACATGTAACAATCTCAAAACTGAAAATATAAATTGAAAAACATTACTTCACTCTTTGAAAATCAATTGTAAATATGGTTTGTTTTTTAAAAAGTGTAAACACAAAATGCATATCGACGAAAATTCAAGGTTTAATCAATACTGAAGTGTGTTTCTCAAACTTATTAATGACCGATCCTATAAATTTATTTCTCACACTCTCAATAGTTTAGGTATGAAACTTAAAAAGAAATATCAGGTTTTCTTGTTACACTTAATTCAAGAAAATGTGTCGGAAAAAAAAGACGCATATGTTGGACCAGACTCACCTGAACGAGTTGTATACACATATTTCTTCCAATTAACTTTGAGATATGTTTCTCAAATCAATGAATGATTGTCTATGTGTGGTTCTTAAACTCTTAATAGTTTTGGTATGAAATTTAAAAAGGGGAAATTTGGATGTATTTTTTAATTTAACTCTCCTTTAACATAAAATTTGTCTTTTTTAATTGGTCAATAATTTGGAGACTTGAAATATTTTTCTCTCTCAAATATTTCTTTCGTTACATTAACCTCTCACTACACACTATAATATTTTGTCAAACTTCTCATATTTATCATTCTTTTACACAAAGATGAAATACCACAGTTTCTATATAGGTGCAAAATTATTTATAGATAAGATAGCAAAGATGGAATAATATTATTAGGGGTCATTTCGTGTGATGGATTACACAAAATAGTCATGAAATTAAATTGTAGTGTCACTTAATTTTGTGTTTGATTGACATGTTCGGGATAACTTATTTCGAGATTAGTAATTAGTATCGGGATAAGTTATCCCTCCCCTTGGGTCGTATAGTAATCCCAGGATAAAATAAGTAAATGAAAAAAATATTCTTTAAAACCTTTTTTATACATCACTTTTCACATTCATTAAGGATATTTTTGTAAACAAATAGTTTGTTCCTAAAATTTATGCGAAACATATTATTTTGAATATAACAAACCAAACACTCAATAAAAAATATTCTCAACATAACTTATCACATAGTTTGCAATAAATTTTAAAAATATGGAAAATAAATAAACCATACAAATAAAATATGAAGAAACATGATTTTATTCATCAAGATAGATTGCGAGTACAATTTTGTTGATCCCTTGATTCTACTCTCCTAAGATTTATCCGTGATTCGAGGGCCGTTAGTGGCGTATTTCTCGAACTAGGAAGATTTGAATTTGACCTCTCTATATGAATAATCCATCAATTTGTGGAGTATTCGAGATCTTGATCTCTATATGAAATTTCTGAGATGCCTTTTAAGAGAATTTAGTACTCTTTATATAGGCATAAACTAGGGTTTAGGGTTGAGTAGCCTCCAAGAATCCTAATCTGAGTTGAACACAATTTGTAGAGTCCTAACTCGAACTGAACGCATATTGTAAAGTCCCACAAAATTTCAATGTCTACAATGCCCCCTGCTTCAAGGCTTGACGGAGTGTAGACTTGATGAAACTCAAAGACAAGGCTTGAAGTACTCATTCTTCCACCTTTGCAGCTTCATATTTTCAGATTTGATTAAGAGAGAAGAGATGAAGGGCAGATTTAGTCCCACTGGGCGTGCCAATTTGTTTGCAACAAATTTTAAACATATGGAAAATAAATAAACCATACAAATAAAATATGAAGAAACATGATTTTATTAATCAAGATAGATTGCGGGTATAATTCTGTTGATCCCTTGATTCTACTCTCCTAAGATTTAGAGATTTATCCATGATTCGAGGCCGTTAATGGCGTATTTCTCAAACTAGGATGATTTAGATTTGACCTCTCTATATGAATAATTCATCAATTTTGCGGAGTATTCGATATCTTGATCTCTTTGTGAAATTTTTGAGATGTCTTTTAAGAGAGTACCCTTTATATAGACATAAACTAGGGTTTAGGGTTGAGTAGCCTCCAAGAATCCTAATTAGAGTTGAACACAATTTGTAGAGTCCCAACTCGAATTGAATGCATCTTGTAGAGTCCCACAAAATTTCAATGTCTACAAATGCCCCCTGCTTCAAGGCTTGTCGAGTGTAGACTTGATGAAACTCAAAGACGAGGCTTGAAGTACTCATTCTTCCACCTTTGCAGCTTCAGATTTTCAAGTTTAATTTAAGAGAGAAGAGGTGAAGGGCAGATTTGGTCCCACTGGGCGTGCCAATTTATTTGCAACAAATTTTAAACATATAAAAAATAAATAAACCATACAAATAAAATATGAAGAAACATGATTCTATAGTAAGGATAGATTGCGGGTACAATTCTGTTGATCCCTTGATTCTACTCTTCTAAGACTTAGAGATTTATCCATAATTCGGGGCTGTTAATGGCGTATTTCTCAAACTAGGATGATTTAGATTTGACCACTCTATAGGAATAATCCATCAATTTGCGGAGTATTCGAGATCTTGATCTCTTTATGAATTTTTTGAGATGCCTTTAAGGGAATTTAGTTTCCTTTATATAGGTATAAATTAGGGTTTAGGGTTGAGTAGCCTCCAAGAATCCTAATTTGAGTTGAACACAATTTGTAGAATCCCAACCGAATCGAACGCATCTTGTAGAGTCCCATAAAATTTCAATGTCTACAAATGCCCCCTGCTTCAAAGCTTGTCGGAGTGTAGACTTGATGAAACTCAAAGACGAGACTTGAAGTACTCATTCTTCCACCTTTGCAGCTTCAGATTTTCACGTTTCATTTAGGAGAGAAGAGATGAAGGGCAGATTTAGTCCCACTGGGCGTGCCAATTTGTTTACAACAAATTTTAAACACGTGAAAAATAAATAAACCATACAAATAAAATATGAAGAAGCATTATTTTATTCATCAAAATAGCGGGTACAATTCTGTTGATCCCTTGATTCTACTCTCCTAGGATTTATCCATGATTCGAGGGCCGTTAGTGGCGTATTTCTCGAACTAGGATGATTTAAATTTGACCTCTCTATATGAATAATCCGTCAGTTTGCGGAGTATTCGATATCTTGATCTCTTTATGGAATTTCCGAGATACCTGTTAAGGGAATTTAGTACTCTTTATATAGGCATAAACTAGGATTTAGGGTTTAGGGTTGAGTAGCCTCCAAGAATCCTTATCTGAGTTAAACACGGTTTGTAGAGTCCCAACTCGAATTGAACGCATCTTGTAGAGTCCCACAAAATTTTAATGTCTACAAATGCCCCCTGCTTCAAGGCTTGACGGAGTGTAGACTTGTAAAACTCAAAGACGAGACTTGAAGTACTCATTCTTCCACCTTTGCAGCTTCAGATTTTCAAATTTGATTTAAGAGAGAAGAGATGAAGGGCAGATTTGGTCCCACTGGGCGTGTCAATTTTGTTTGCAACAAACTTTAAAGTGATAGAAAATAAATTAAAATCACAAATAAAATATGAAGAAACATGATTTTATTGATCAAGATAGATTACAGGTACAATTATGTTGATCCCTTGATTCTACTCTCCTAAGATTTAGAGATTTATCCATGATTCGAGGCCGTTAATGGCGTATTTCTCGAACTAGGATGATTTAGATTTGACCTCTCTATATGAATAATCCATCAATTTGCGGAGTATTCGAGGTCTTAATCTCTTTATGAAGTTTTTGAGATGCCTTTTAAGGGAATTTAGTTTCCTTTATATAGGCATAAATTAGGGTTTATGGTTGAGTAGCCTCCAAGAATCCTAATTTGAGTTGAACACAATTTGTAGAATCCCAACCGAATCGAACGCATCTTGTAGAGTCCCACAAAATTTTAATGTGTACAAATGCCCCCTGCTTCAAAGCTTGTCGGAGTATAGACTTGATGAAACTCAAAGACGAGACTTGAAGTACTCATTCTTCCACCTTTGCAACTTCAGCTTTTCACGTTTGATTTAGGAAAGAAGAGATGAAGGGCAATTTTGGTCCCACTGGGCGTGCCAATTTATTTGCAACAAATTTTAAAAATATGGAAAATAAATAAACCGTACAAATAAAATATGAAGAAACATGATTTTATTCATCAAGATAGATTGGTGAGTACAATTCTATTGATCCCTTAATTCTACTCTCCTAAGATTTATCCGTGATTCGAGAGCCGTTAGTGGCGTATTTCTCGAACTAGGAAGATTTGGATTTGACCTCTGTATATGAATAATCCATCAATTTGTGGAGTATTCAAGATCTTGATCTCTATATGGAATTTTTGAGATGTCTTTTAAGAGAATTTAGTACCCTTTATATAGGCATAAACTAGGGTTTAGGGTTGAGTAGCCTTCAAGAATCCTAATCTGAGTTGAACACAATTTATAGAGTCCTAACTCGAATTGAACACATATTGTAGAGTCCCATAAAATTTCAATGTCTACACACATCATAGATTATTCCTTTATAACTAATTTCGTAATAACTTGAATTTAAACCAAACAACTCAACGGGGTTAGGTTCATTAGTGATAAATTCATGACATTAGTCAATATTTTACACTGAGTTACCTAAAAAAATGGGCACCTCTTTGTCAGTTTATACACATTAATATATGCATTTTAATATTTAAATCTAATATTAAAATGCATAAGCGTCAATGTTTACTGTATAAAAAATGATCATTGTCGCTTAATATGTAATTTTAGCAACAATTACTATTCTTTATATATGTCTTTAAATTTTTTAGCGACATTGATTCTAATGACACTTAATTAATGCTGGTAATTAAAGACTTTAATACTCTATATTAATATCAATATTTATTGTCGTAACCAACTTATCTTAAGATTTTGGACTGTGTTCCTTGGAAAAGACTTGAATGGCTTACTTGGGGGAAAAAGGTGATCTGCATAGAAATTAATAAAAAAATTTCATATCCTATATATCGATCTCCCTAGCATTTGAAAAGATTATTAGATATTTAAGTGATTTGTGCTTTATACGTGTGAAATGGATATGCAATTTAAAGAGAGATTAGTAAATTATTTACTTTCTCCATTTTAATTTGTAGATATAATTTGACTGGTCATTAAATTTAAGAAATATGAGAATACTTTGTAATGTTTTAATATTTTTTAAAGATAAATGCATTTTTAAATAAAAGAGTATATCTTTATCGTTTTTGTCAAACAGATGGGACTCAACACGAGTAAAAAATTGATAGTATAATTAAATATTTATCAAATAAAAAAATAATAATCTGTGTACTAAAAAAAAATGTCGAATAAATTAGACAATGTTTTAATAAAAAAGGAATTACTAATACTCGAAGCGCAGTACCTAATTAAAACATTACTTTAAATTTTGGAGAAGCAAGAAAATCGTGATGATTATGGGTGTGTTTAGTATGAAGGCTGGAAAATATTTTCCAATTTTTTCATTTTTAATTGAGACAAAAGTTTTGGAAAATGTTTTTTTAAATCAATTCATTTTTTTCCTCAAAATTAAGAAAAATGATTTTCCTTCAAAAGTTAAGGAAAACATTTTCCAAAACTCTCATCCAACTTCAAATTACAAAATTTTTTAAAAAATATCAATTTCTAAAAAATTAAATTTATTTTAAAAAATTATTTTTGACTTCAAATTTAATTTTTTCACTCCTACCCTCGAACTCCCCACCCAACCCAACCCACCTCCCAAAATAAATTTCATGTTGTTTTTAAAATATATTTTCAATTTCAATTTTTTATTTTTTCAACCCTAGCCTCCACCACCCCTTCCACCCCCAACACCCCCCTCCCCCCCCCCAAAAAAAAAAAAAAATTATTTTTAAAAAATATTTTTTAACTTCAAATTTTTATTTTGGCATAATACATATATTAGACCCTAAACTTGGCTTCAAATTTTAACTTTGACCTCAAACTTTCAAGTGCACAAATAGGCACTTAAACTATCCTATCTTTCAATAAATAAACACGTGATTTCTACCTCGCGAAATGCGTGAAGTACACACATTCTGCGCGAGTGAGGGATAATTTTCGAAGCGCACAACGGTAAAAAAATACTGAAATGACAATTCTACCCTTAATGAATCTCTTTTATATTAATTAAAATTAATTTTAATTTTTTTTAGTTTCAAAATGATGTGTAAGATATTTTTTTAAAAAAAAGACGTGTAAAATGTTTAATTAGTTGGCAGCCACTGATTGGCTCACTAATACACGTGGCAACGTTTGCATTTCACGCACTTCGGCTCCAAAAATCGCGTGTTTATTTATTGAAAGATAGGATAGTTTAAGTGCCTATTTGTGCACTATAAAAGTTTGAGGTCAAACTTAAAATTTGAAGCCAAATTTAGGGTCCAATATATGTATTATGCCTTTTATTTTTGTCACCCATACCCCTCCCCCCCCCCCCCCTCCCAGGAAAAAAATAATTTAAGTTTGTTTTTAAAATATATTTTCGATTTCAATTTTTTATTTTTCCACCCCTACCTCGACCCCCTCCCCCCAACACCCATCCCACCTCCCAAAATAAATTTTCATTTAAAAAAAAATAAAAATTTCAACAATCAAATTTTTATTTTTTCACTCCTACCACCCCTACCAGCCCCCCACTCCCACCAAAAAACAGTAATTTATTTTTAAAAAATATTTTCAACTTTAAATTTATTTTTTCACCCTTACCCCGCCAACCCCCCTCCCCCCCAAAAAAAAAAATTTAATTTTTTTTTCAATTTCAATAATTATTTTCTACTCTAGTAAGAATAAAATATTTTTCATTCCTAAATCAAACACTAAAAATTATTTTCTAAAAATATTTTTTGCCCAACAACCAAATATGAGAAAATAAATCATAAACATACTTATATTCCAGGTAAACATTTTCCACATTTTCCTTCCTACCAAACACACCCTATATAAAGCAAAAAAATGCAAAAGAATTGAACTTACGCAAAAAGAGGCACAACTCTCATTTTGCAAAGTAAAAAAATATTTATCAATATTTTTGTAATAACTTTTGTTATAAATAATCAATTCTCATATTAAAAAAAATAAAATAATTAAATGATGACTTTACTTGCTAAATGGGAATTGATAATTATAGTATAAAAGTAATTCAAAGGGAAAAAAGATTGCGTGTTGTCATGACCCCAATTTTAATATAAGAAGCACTCAAATGCAATCGGTGGAGACATAAATTATGTTTTCTTTTCGTGTTAAAAACTGTTTTAGCTTTGAAAACTAGTATTCTCCATGCGTGTGTTTGGTACCAAAGGAAAATGATATTTTGTGAAAAATGTTTTTCTAGAAAATGTTTTTTGAAAATATATGAATTTTTGATTTATTTTTTTCATATTTGGTTGGTGAGTAGAAAATATTTTTTAATGTTTGATTGGTGTATGAAAAATATTTTTCAAAAAATGTCTTTTAGTTTTTACTAGAGAGTAGAAAATACTTTTCGAAAATTAATTTATGATATGGAAATCAACCTCATGTAACCGATCTTGGACACAACCCCGATGATCGATCAAAACTTTGACACTGAGATCTGACGCAGGACCTGACTAATAACTTGAAATCACACATTTGAACTGAAATTGAATATCTGATCTAAGACCTGACCACGACACTCTAACTTGGACACAATCGACAAATTCAGAAAATTTGACTCCGACTCTCGAATCAATATTCGAATTCCGAATTAATCAGGATCTGACCATGACAACTCACACTCTATGCGAGAACCAACTTTTGAATCGGGACCCGACTAGACAATTAAAATAAAGATTTTAATTTAATCTATTAGGGATATTTATTAGACCTAATTCATGAGTAGTACTTATTTAATATGATCTTTTTGATAATGTAAAATATAGAAACACTTATGATTAATGTATGTATAAATTATAAAAAATCATATATTATTTTATGTAAAATAGAAAATGGAACAAACTATAAAATAAATAACTAAATTTACATAAAATTACATAAATTTATTTTATAAGAACTAATGCAGGATTGAAATGGGGCTCCAAAAACTACGAATGAGTAAATAAAAAACTTAAAGAAAAATTGTTGGCAAGGTCCAATAACCACCTTTCACATGAAATGTCTATATATAGCTTAAATGATCAGTATGCTAAGTAGCTCATTATAAAGAAACTGTTAACGTTGAGTTCTGTTATGTACTTAATTCTCTTTTCTTTAAATAGTAGTAAAGTAAAATAATATATGAAATCCTACTAAAGTTATTTGTATTATAAATAAAATAACTCATGTTAGATTAGTTATTCCAAAAAATCATAATAGAAGAAGCTAGCATCCTCTTAGCGTTATTGTAGAATAGGAAAGTCGACCATTTATTCTATGTGCTAAGCTCCTAGGTGTTCAAAGGAAAGACTACCTACCATAAAGTCCCCCAATACTAAAATACTTTTTCTTTGTTATAAAATATTATATTGTGGATGTCCACTACACCAAAAAGTTACTCTCACCCATTATCTCAATTACTTTCCTCCATTATGAAGATAACCATAAGCTCCATAACCTCCAACTTTATAACCATTATTCTCGTAATCTTTCACTTCCATAACTTCCTCCATTGTATTCATATTAATGTCATGTTTATGACGAACCTTTTGTATGCCTCTATGTTACACTATAAATAGAGGTATAAGGGTTCATATTGTATACACTTGAAGACTTAAAATAATAACAAAAACTCTCATCTCTTGTCTACCTATTTCTATTGCTTTCATCTTCTATATTTCTTGTCTTATTTTGTTTTAGTTTTACAACACGTTATCAACACAATTGTTCTACTATTGAAGGATTCAAGCAAAGAAAATATAAAGAAGATAAAAATATTTGTGTTATTTTTCTCTTGGAAACAAGGTAAATTACTATATACTTTATTTTATATTTTACTTTTGATTACACATCATTAATTTTTTTACCATCTCAAAATTATAGGAGTCCAACAAGTTTTTTTTAATCAAACTTTTAATTTGAACACTTATATGTTTAAAAAGAAAAATTAGTTTTGTAAATTAATAATTTATAAAAAAATTATTCTTTATGATCTTGTTTTATTGAGTTCTGTGGCATATACATATTGATTGGATTATTATTATTGATTATATTTGCACCTCTTTATTTTTTTTTATCTAAGCATTTACTTGTTGAGTTATCAATATATTATTTGTACTAGCAAAGTTTGTTTTGTGGTTATTTTAAAATGTTAGTAAATTATGTTAATCTTCGTAACAATATTGAGAAGGAATGTTAAAAGGTTTTAATTTATTTTAACTTGGACTTTTATATGATTCCAACATAATGTTATAATTATATATTTTGTTCATTTTTTTTATACTTTAAGTCAAATCCAGAATATATTTATGGTTTTCGATATTTATTTTTTGGAAACACATTTGGTTTATTAAGATAATGAGTGAGGGTAAGACGAAGAATTCAAGTTTCATCGCACCAAGTGGGTAAGACATCGAATTAAAGTCTCGATGCATCATGCTAATAATATCTTGGGTTCAAGTTCATTGATGTGGGCTAAGGCTTCTTTATATAGATAAGACATTGAGTTTAAGTCCTAATGCACTATAGTGATGATATGATGATGATTAAGGTAAAATAATATATTTTTGACTAAAAATCATGAAATCTACCCAACTGATTTGTTTTATTCTCTTATGTGAATGTGGTAGCAGGGTATGATATTTCTGAAAAAGAGAAGTGGTTGAATGTATCAATATGAGTGTGGTAAAATGTTAATGATCATCATTGTAGTAATAAAAAGGAAGAACATTATGTTTCTTAAGATTGTCCTTCAAATATGTGACAATTTTATCCATTGGTCACGTTCTGAGCCTACATCCTGGACGAGACTGGCCTCGAAGACCATTGTTGGCCCCAAGTAAACTCTTGGCCCGACTAACTTTACTCAGCAGAAGACAATATGCATATCTATAGTGATCAATGAACTTAACTGAACTGAATAATAAAATAACTGACAAAGTTTTAAAGATTAAATATTCGAATTGGCCAAAAGTGACAACCCAAGTCTTTAACATAAGAATAATAATGTAACGACTATTGAACTACTAATTGTCTATGAAGCCTCTAAACTAAGATGGATGTTGGGACAAACCCAACAACATCCTAATGAACTAAACTGGAAAGCAAATAAAAGAGTCCTCCAGAATGCAAGGAGGCTCACCAACAGACTCTGGAGTGTTCAACTGGATCAACGGTGTGGTGGATGCTGATACTCGTTACCTGCGTCTGTATCATAATACGATGCAGGCATTTGGCATCAGTATATTGAATGTACGAGTATGCTAGTTGAAATGCTAAACAACATAGGCTTGATTGGGAAATCTGAAGAACTTACATGGCTCAACTTAACTCAACATACTGGACTAATTTCAATATAAAACAATTTAAAAGTAAGTCCAATATAAAGAAAAGTTATTTAAAAACATGCTGTAAACTCTGTGTGTATGCAAAGATAAAATTAACTATTAGATGTATGTAAAAATACAAATAAACTATGCATGTAAAATACAATAACTTCGGTGGAAGCTTCTCTAACAGACAACCATCACATAAGAGCTATAGTGATGATACAACGATCTACCTCACGATGCCAATACATCCTATACCCGGCCAAAGGTATAAGACCTAAATTGCCTAATGGATCCACTAGTCTACTTTGAAAAAGGTTCATCTAAAAAGTATGACCTTTTTCTACCTATGCTGGCTACATGATTTTATGAAGATGTGAGTTATCTAAACTCATGATCGTCCCTAATTCGGTGCTCAATACTACTCCCAGAATATGCTGGCTATTTTTAAAACATACTTCTTTTGTGAGTTGAGATTAATGCTCAAAACTTAGCTCAAAGATCATATTGGAAATCTCAGTTTCCTCACTTACTTTATTTTAGAAAGCTATTATTCTTTTCTTAAAACTAGCTCGGAGGCTCTTTGGAAATCTCAATTTCCGTTCTTGTTTAAATCTGAAAACATTTCTTTTAAGCCTCTTTGGGAATTCATAGTCCCCATATAATTCTTTGAAGAAAGAACTTTAACTTTACTCTTTACTGAACTCAACTCGTAAGTCTTAAAAACAAAGTTAAAACATTGCTAAAGACTCTTCAAAACTTTTAAAAACTCTGCTTTGACTTGCTTCTTAACTTCTAGACTTGAATCTTAACTTCTTTGACTTTGATATTAACTTTCCTTAAAATGTATTATGGATTCAAGCTTCATGATATCATGTTTATAGATGATTTCATGATGTTTGGATGTACCTTAGAGTGTTGGAATCAACTAAGAAACCTAGGTGCATCACTTAGGAACTAGTACGAAAAGGTGGGGAAAGAATGGAAAAACTAACGTCCCTAGTGCTTTGAGAGGCGTGGGGCACCAACCCTCAAAACTCAGAGAGTTGGATGGGGCGCTCTGGCTGGCACGGCGCCCCAAGTCCCTACTAACAGATTCTGTCATGTGGGGCTCTAAGAGGCGTGGTGCCCAAACCCCCTTACCTAGGTGTTCTCGACGTTTCTCATCTATTTTTCATCTCTGAACTCTCTAAAATTCCATGGTTTCCCCCCAAAATTTTTAGGATCATTAGTACTATCAATATGCAAGATTCAACCCAAAGTTACACCCGGAAACATGAATCAAACCATCAAGAAACTTTAACAACACAAACATCAAGAATTCAATGAAAACTTCAACAATGTTCTTCAAGAACTCAATTTCTTAACATTAATCTAACTTATATTCGCTGAATTTGAACAATATTGGCGTGTGGGTGAATTAACCCAACACTATGTGATCTCACATACCTTTTTAGGGATCACCCCGACAAATTTTGTTATACCTCGGAAATCCAAGGACCTAGGCTAGAGTCTCACCTAGTGTCTAATGATTTGAAAACAATGTTTCCAGGCCTAAATAAAGGTAATTAACTTTATTAGGAAGTGTTAAAGCCTTAACGTCAAGGAACGACCATGACGTCCGGAGACTAGTGAAAGTGACTTAGTGTGCCTTCAGGATATGTACAATTTTGAAGAGTCGTATAAGGGTTAAACTTTATAAAAAGACCTAGGGTAAACCTTAGTGCATTTTTAGGGTCAAAATTTTCGGGTAATACTCCCCAAGGATCACTCAAAGGGCCCTCGAGGAGGACCCAAACATTTGACCCTAAAAGTTGTAAACAAATATTGTGCAACCACGAGGGGATCGACAAGCCATCAATGGGTTCACGCCCCGTCGATGGTGCTAGTGATTCTATGCTTAAACTCCTCCCCCATGGCCTCCAAAATGCAGCCTCTGTCCCAAACCACGTTTGACCAGTATGGTCCGTGGTTGGGACGACTGGGCATCGAAGAGGTCTCCTCGATGGACTCCTGTCTCACTGCATCCATATGGCTTAAGTGGGAGTGGTTAGGTAATTAACTAAATTAATTAATGATTAGGTACGGTTATAATTAGTTAGTTTGGGACTATTTAAGTATCCTAAGTCATTAAACTAACCTAACACCTCATAAATCCCAAAACCCAAATAGCTCCCACTTCTCTCTAGTTTCTCTCACTACTCCAAAGACCCCAATTGAAGAAAAAGGTCAAGTTTCTCTAGGGTTCCAAGATCAAGATTGTGCTTCACCATTCTTCAAGGATTCGAAGGTATGGAGGCTTTTCACTCCGGGGACACTTTTCCCCAAGAGGCTTTTCAAAGATTTGATTTCAATGTTTATCAAAAAGCTTGTTTTCATCCAATTTCGTGGGTCTTCTTTCTAACTCAAATTTTTTATTCTTAATTTGATTGTTAGTGGTGAATTATTCATGTTTATGTGTGGATTGATGAACTACTTTAGGCTTTGACCTAGTTCCCCAAAAAGGCACATGAATACTCTTCTCCTAAATCTAACTTGTCAGTTAGGTTGGTTTATGATTGAGGGAGATGTAATTGAATGTATTATTGTATAGTTTACTATTATATGATGATGGTGATTGAATTGTTGGTTAAATATCATTGAATTGAGGGTGAAGTCTTGGATGAGATTCTTGGAAGCCACTGGTAAGACTTTCAAGATCATTAATACTTTACTTCAATAATGTTGGTCTATTCTTGATGTTGTTGTTCAATTAAAGTATTAATATGTGAGTATGGTAGAAAGGTGATGAGACTATAAATGTGATAACATTATATGAATGTGATGAATTGTGAGATGATGATAGACGTATTATTATGAGGGATTGGAGGTGATTACTATGTGCATCTTGTTACTATGTTATGATGTAATGTTCTCACATAATGTTGAGTTGTGATGAAAGGACTTTCTCATTCTAAAACCTAAGAGCTATTCATATTATATATGAGGGGCTAGAGTCCTAAGACCTATGATATAAACTAATGTTAAGAAAGACTCTAAGATACTTTAAAAAGGGAATATTAAGTTTAGCACTGAGGGAACTTGACAATGAGAGGTGTCCCTTCCAATGAGGAAGGTAGGTTCACCAAATGTCTCATGAGATGGAAACTACAACGCGAATTATCATAAAGAGAGCTTCTACCAACAATTTTTTAGTTCCTTAACTATGTGCCCCCATAGGAAACATAGCTAGTGGATCCACGTAGACGCTATTATGATGTATATTTCCTTCCTTGGCAAGTAGGATGCCCTCCTTTTGGTGTGAGGTGATAACACCGGATTCCATGTTTAGCTCACATGGTCTATTATTGGTTATAGCAAAGTTTCCCAAAAGTAAAAGGAATGAATGAAAGTGAAAAGATGCACAATAACTAGGATGACATGAGAGGTGTACTAGTGTAGGTAAGTGTATGAGACTTTACCTATACATTGCACATGTGGACCTTGAGGGAACTCCTAAAGTGATTTCTTTATATACATATGTTATGAATGAAATTCATAATGTTGATTCTAAATAAAGTTGGTCTCATATGGTGTTGCATTCACTTGATATACATGTTGTTGGTCTAGATTGCCATGTATGAGATCGAATACACTTGTAATGATGTTATGTAAAGGCAAGCTTATGGTCTCTTTGCTAGTTTACTTAATTTACGTGGGGTTATGAGTCTTCACATAGACATTGCACTAGTTGGCTTCAATTGGGATTATTGGTAAGGTCTTGTAATGTATTAATGAAATGTACTCTAAACATGAAATGTTGATTATGACTTTATTATGATGTACTCTTAAATATGAATATGTATATGGTTTATTGTTGTTGTATTATGGACTTGTATATGTTCTTGGAATGTGCATAAAGGATTTTAAGTTAACTTAGCATGCTTTTAAACAAAATGTCCTTTGTGCATGTCTCTAAATGTTTTACTTGCATATGTTTCCATACTTAGTACATGTGGTTTGTACTAATCCCTATTCTCTTATATTTTTACAATATTGTTGGTTCAGGCCATTAATAGGTTTCAAGGACAATTTTCAAGAAGCTTGGATATATTCCCAAGTTGGTGAGTCCTCAGGTTGGAAGACGAAACCTATTATTCTAGTTCATGCTATTTGATTAGTCTAAAGACATTGTTCTATTTCTTATCTTGTAAAGACTATGTTGTATTATCTTATGAGACATATTGTAATATTGTAAGGGCTATGTCCCCAATTTTACAGTCTTATGTTAGATGGTTTGTCTGAAACAATTGTAGACTATTTTGATATATGAGAAGTTTATGTGAACTTTAATGTAATGTTTTTAAATTTTCCGTATTTCTATTTACCTATGAAATGCAATGATGTATGCTAAGAGCTTGTTTAAGGCCTCTTTGAGGACGAAGACGCCGATTACGACTAGGGAGTGCTCCCTGATCATGACAAACTTGGTATCAGAGCATCAAGTTAAATAATGATAGGAATGATGTCACACAAAACCACGTCTATGTAGAGTCTTGTTCATAATTGTGAAGCGCGCCACACTTATGAATGAGAGGCTATGTGATGCTTAGGAAATTCTCACTTTTTTTGGTATTGTTAAGTCGTGCCTCAAGAGTTGTAAATCCATATGTCCTTTTCTTCTAATCCTTTTCTTGTGTTTATTGACTATGAATACTAGAAGGGAAGCTGCAAGGAGGGTTGAAGAGGAGATAGCTAATGCGGGAGCATATTTGATACGCTCAAATTCACTTCTCAAATAAGAAGTAAAGCGGTCGTATCAAGTAAAGAACCCAACTAATGAGGTTGGGATCAATCCCACAAGGAAAATAGTTCAGGCTTAACTATATTCTATTATTACTATTATTTAGCCAACTATTTTCGAAGAAAACAAAAGATAAAAAGGGGGGTTTTATTTCTAAATTAATGAAAATGATTAACTAAATAAAAATGAACAACTAACAGATTCAGCTTTCGGAGTTTGATCAAATTATAAAAGTAACTAGGGCTTAAGTGTTCCCCACAGGTTCCTAACTTGGTAAATCTAACTATAACAATTCTATCCTAATATCTTGCATGTAAAGTGATAAGTTATGTATCTCTAAATCCTTGGTCCGGCATCTAGAGAATTTCACTCCGCACCTTGGTCCAGCTACGTGTGTTGCTATACTAACCCTTATCTTTACCTCATATTAAACATCGTATTCGGTATTTGACTAAGTTATTAACTCGTACCAACCAATACTAGCCTATTAGATAGTCTACACTAAATCTATGTTGATAATTCTTTTCCTATTATCTACCTCCTTGGTCCGGCAAGTAGCATTAAGGCGAGTTCTAACGTTGGCCATCCGTTAAAAAGACTTCTACACGAAAGAATTATCAATACATGCAAGATACCACTCTAGAATCGTTATTTAAGTTAGATTTTTACCTTGTTATTCACCCATGGTTCCCACAACCCTAGCTATGAGGTTTAGTTACCCATGTTCATAATTACACAATTCATATTCTTAAAGGAAGAATTCATGCACTTACTTTTATGAGAACGAATAAATTTCCAGAATTTAACTTGATTAATCAACAAAATCACCAACAATCAATTCCCGAAAAAGTATCTTAATTCCCAAAATTGAGAGTTCAATATAATAATAAGAGAACAAAAAATTATCCAGAAAGTCTAACCCCCAAAACGAGGTTTTTCAAACTATTTATAATAAAAACAAAATCTAATCAAAGAAGGATTCTATTTACTAAAAATCTATCCAAACGCGTCTGGGTCGACGGACCACGTGACGGACCATCATGGACACGACGGACCGTCATGGCCTCCGTCGTCCCATACTTCACACATTCTTCTATTGCTTTCTTCATTCCCCTCGATGGATAGGTATGACGGACCGTTTCAAGCACGACGGTCCGTCGAGGGTCTTCGTTCCAAAATACTTGAACTTCTTGGAATTTGGGTACTGGGACTACTTCTCTGATCCTCACGACGAACAAGCAGGACGGACCGTCGTGGACTTCCGTAATCCCATACTTGGTCAGACTTCCCTATCTTTCTTCAGCAACTTCTCTTCTCACTACGATGCCACCTACGGACCGTCACAGCCTCGACGGACCGTCATAAGTTCCGTAGGTGGTCTCTTCTGCATTTCTTTCTCAAAAACTTCCGCGTTCATCCTTGGACAGATTTTCTACAAATACAGAGAAACTTACATAAAAATCAACACAAAAAGGCTTTCGACACACATTAAACTTAAGCAAAAAGCATTAGAAATACCGTGAAACCACGGTACATCAACACCCTCAACTTAAATTCGTTGTTTGTCCTCAAGCGACGCACTATGACTCACTACAAAATCTGTGTACAAAAGTATCCATATTTTAACTTTCGCAATCATTTGGCTATCAAACCCGATTATTCTCATTATGTTCATGCATGGTATCACTATTAGGCATTGACTTGTGTAGAATCAGACCATGACACAGACTCACTACGCAATGACACCTATCATCTTCAATTTCTCATCGAGATGCTAATATTTCTGGTGTTGCAACTACTGTCCTCACTTCAAATAACATCCTCATTTTTCACACAATGATTTTAGTTTGAGTATAAGGATCACTTTTCGACACTCACTCTCAGAACAAATTCACAACTCATTTATACATATTGCCATAGGCTTGCCCTTATTTTCACTACTTCAAGTTCGCCATACAACTCTTAGGATCACAATAGGACTTTTTTAGATTGTAACATAGGCTCAGGGTCAGGTAGGGTATGTTTAGCTATACTTTAGTGACTTGTTGCCCTCCTTGACATATCGGCTAAGCGTACCACCTTTTTATCATTTTATTTTGCCCTATTACTCAATTTTCTTTTCACTTTGCTATTTTCCCTTTCTTATCCTTATATGTAAGTGACTTTTCTCTTTTCTTGTGTTTATTTTGCTTTTTATTCATATATATTTTTTTTAGTCACTTCTGTTTTATTCTTTCTTTCTCTTCATTCTTTCAACCCCACTTTTCGGGGTTTTCCTTATAACAGCCACCCTCAACTCATGATTTTGCCATGAGTCAAGGTTCACTATACCCATGGTTGGGTCAGGGCCAAAACAAGGTTGCTTTCTGCATTAGCCACCCTCAACTTATGCTTTTGGCATAAACTGAGGTGCACATGTCCAAGGAGGGACCAGGGCCAACACATTGTTCACAGAGAAGATCATTTGGGGTAAAAAAGAAAGATCTATTTTAAGCTCAATTCATTTGGATAAAAAAGGGATTAACTTCATTTGGTTTTCTGTTATTTTTAGGCTCAAGATTGACTATTTCGAACAAGGGCCTATGATCCTTTCCTAATTTATTGATTTGACTCACTTTTAGCAGGACTAACCAGGCAAGTTCTAGCTCAGTATTGATGGTGGACATTCGAATTCACCTCAAACTCACTTGACATTCCTTGCATTTTCAGATTATTAGACACCTAGTTCAAGTCTTAGATTCAGGATCATGCAGTAGTGTATCCTTATTTCATGTTTCAAACCACACAATTATCACTTACTATGCCTAGTCATGCATTATTTTGATTATCGAGATATCATATTTATTTTAGCCATCATGCTTCAGATTTATACTATGTACATAAGATATGACATGCCGGTTCAACAATAAAAGTAATCAGTCTTTTGGGGAAAAAAAACACAGGCAAGAAAACCCCAAAAGAGGATCGTGAACTTTGGGCTACTCAGAATTCACCCAAGTACTCACTTTCCATTTACCCTACCCCTAACAAAAGATATGCAATTGTCCCCAATGCATAGAAAAACTAAACTACGCGAAAGGTAAGTGAAGCAAACCTGAGGCGCTAAGCGCCGGCGATCAGCAAGCTGGTGGGTCCGGTTCACCGAAACCCACTCCCTGCGTAGTCTGGACACCCTCAGTAATGTCCGCAGCATCAACAGCACCATCAGTAGTGCCTCCCACAGTATCTACAGTCTTGGAGCTAGACGCCCCAGCAGCTAACTCTACAGCCCTCAACTTACGGGCCTCCTCGTCAGCAATCGAGGCTCTCCTCGCAGCCTCCATCTCACAGCGCTCCTTCTTTCTCGCCCTAGCCTCATCCTCCTCTCGACCCCTGCGTCTCTTGGCATGCTCTCGTGGGGGAGGTGGTGGAACATCAGAAGTGGCAAAAAGAGCAGCCATCACTGTGTCATCAGCAGGCTCTGCAGAAGGGGCCTCAGACTCAGGCACCCTCGCCTCTAAGATCGTATCAAGATCAGCCCGCAGACTCTTAACCGTAGCCTGAAGGGTCGACATGTCCACTGGAGGTGCTGGTCGGGCTAGCACTCGCAACTCAAAAGCGTCTAAGCGCTGATGTACCTCTGCGATCTTCCTCTCTGTGTGATGTGCCATCTTGCGCTCCATGCGCTCCTCTGCCTCAACAATAGTCCTCTACATCCAAGGCTGGATGTGATGCAGAAGTGTAGCCATCTGTGCCTCGAGTTTCTGGACCCTAGCAAGTGGGACCAGAGTGGCGGAAGGAGCCGAGCGAGAGGAGCTCAGGGCAGTGCTACTACCGAGATACACTCGACCGGGGTAGTGTCAGTGTGTGCAGAAGCAGCCTGTGAAGCCGCATGAGCATGCTCTATGGTATCGGCCAGGTTCTCACCGAGTGGGACCACCTCCAGGCAGGGCCCTCTGCGTGGGGCCAACTCATTGGCCTCATCCCTGATGAGGCCGATGTCAACATTTCCTTGCGGGGTCCTGAGCTGGTCAATGTACCAAATGGGCACGCCTGCGGATCTGCATAAAAAGAAAATCATGCAAGGAAAAGGGTAAGTCGTGGTGACCTTGAATGCCCTCTCGTGCATGACCGCCTGGAGAAGCCAAGCGAAATCGACCTCGAACCGTGCCATCATTGCGGCCATCAGAACTGCACGATCCCATGTGACTATATTATCAGCAGCAGTGGGGGAGAGGCAGTGGCGGACTATCAACCAAAGAAACTTGGCCGTAAAGGTCAAGTTGGCCTTCCTGATGGCTCCCTTTGGCTCCATCACCTAATCCGCAGCCTCTCCATCAATCGACAAGTGCTGGGCCATCCACCTCTTGGTGGTCTCTCTCAGCGGTGGCTCGCGTAAGAATCGGCCCTCTTTTACTATATGCCACCGGTAGTCGAACTCGGCGGTGAGAGGTGTCCTAGTGGTGTCAACATCCTCGCCGTACAGATATCGGTGGATGGCTGGTAGGGAGATGTCGACCTGTATGCCGCGTACTCGGACGTGCTCAAGTAGGGCCTGTTTGGCGGGGGCAGACCGCCTATCTATCTGTGATCGGAGAGTGACCACATAAGAGGCATAGAACTCTCGGACTAACTCCTCACTGTAGCGGCCCAAAGAACGAGTCGTCCACTCCAGCCGGTGTCTGGTGAAAAGAGTGTGAATATCTGGCATGGTGGGGAGACTTCCCGTAAGGACCCGCCTCTCCAGTGTAAGGGTCCGTGTCATGACGCCTTTGTCATTGAGAACCTTGGCATCTAAGTATACTTTGTATTGCCCGTCGACACACCACCGGTTGGGCTGATCGGCAACCGGGGTAGGGACTCCTGTTGGTGAGCCAGGGGTGGAGTCAGTGCTGTCAGCCTCATCATTCGAGGCAGACTGTGTAGCTGTGGCGGGGGCAGAGGCTTCTGCGGACCCGGAGGCTTCCTCTGACCACGAAACTCCTAAGGAGCCAGATGCTCCTTCCTCTTGGGAAGCTGACCCAGAAGGTGTGCCGGTCAGTGTGCGCTCCTCATCAGACTGGGAGGCAGTGACTACGCCGGATGCCACCTTCTTGGGCGTGACTCTCGGTGCACGTGGAGCTCGTGCTGTAGTAGCAGTGCCTGGGGGCACGTACTCGGGATCATGCTCATCATCAGAGCCTATCACCAGTCGGGCAGATGGGGCGACAGATTTATAATGCCCACGTGCGTAAACGCGATCTTGTTTAGGTGCCATGAGAGGTAGTACCTGAAAAGAATCATCATTAGTACTAGAAGGAGCAAACATGACAAGAAAAAAATGAGACAATAATACACATAAATTCAAACCAGTGATAACAGCTCTGAAGTAGCAATAAGGCACGACGGACCTGGTGACGGCCCGTCGTGCGTATGACGGTCCGTCATGTAATACTTGGCAATATAGAGTATCAGAAGGAAGGTCTCTGACTGGTATGACGGTTGTACAGGACGGGCCATCGTGGGTATGACGGTCCGTCACATGTGTCCGTTAGTGGACACTTAGGAAAAATATTGAGACCCTTAGGACAGGGGTCTCTGATCGTTACGACGGTTGTGCAGGACGGACCGTCGTGGGTATGACGATCCGTCACATGTGTCCGTCAGTGGACACTTAGAGAAAGTGTTGAGACCCTTAGGACAGGGGTCTCTGACCGTGACGACGGTTGTGCAGGACGGACCGTCGTGGGTATGACGGTCCGTCACATGTGTCCGTCAGTGGACACTGTTGAGACCCTTAGGACAGGTGTATCTGACCGTGACGACGGTTGTGCAGGACGGACCGTCGTTGGTATGACGGTCCGTCACATGTGTCCGTCAGTGGACACTTGGAGAAAGTGTTGAGACCCTTAGGACAGGGGTCTCTGACCGTCATGACGGTTGTGCAGGACGGACTGTCGTGGGTATGACGGTCCGTCACATGTGTCCGTCAGTGGACACTTGGAGGAAACAAGTTATGGGGAGTTGGGACGGACCCTATGACGGTCCGTCGTGGGTATGACGGTCCGTCATCGGGTTTTCGTGCTGTCAATCAGAGACAGAACTGGGGATGCCACAATCAACCCATGTGATCCAAACCAAATACCCAACATTTCTCTAACGCTCTTTAACCTAAATACCTATCAAATTTACAAGTTTAAAGCCCTAATTTCTCGATTTCTAGCCAGGCATTTAGTAGGATTAATAACCTAGGTTAGACAATATATGGTCAAAGATCAAAGACCCACATGCTAATAGTAAATAAAAAACCAAAAAGAAGAGTAAATGGGTAGAGTTTCAGAAACACATACCTTGGAAGAGGAGAAAAAAACACGGGAGTGATGGCACCCAACAAGAAAACTGATAAGCACAGCAACAGACTCCGACCAAGAAGGGAGATTTGGGATGGAAAAAGGGAGAATGTGGGGAATTTGGGAAGAGAAGGAAGTTGAAAGGGGAGGAAATGGGAGAGAGAGGGAAAGAAACGGTTTAATGAAGGGGTGGGGGGTTTAAAAAATTTTAAAAACTTTTGAAATTCCTTAGCCAGGTCGGGTTGGGTAGCCGGGTAGTAAAGTGACGAAACACCGATGACGGTCCGTCGCATCTGTGATGGTCCGTCATAGGTTCCATCGTATGTGCCCTAATTCTCCAAAACAATAAAGAACGTACCTGGCACGACGGAGTAATGCGACGGTCTGTCACAGGCATGACGGTCCGTCACATGTATCCGTCAGTGAATGTGGCAGAGTAATATTCTGCAGAACTTCCTGGAGATGTGCTACCTGAAAATTTACAACCCATTAGTAGAAAATACTACCGTTACTGGAAAGAAAACTATAAAGTGGTTAGATGATACATATTGGGTTGCCTCCCAACCAGCGCCTGATTTAACGTCGCGGCACGACTGAGGACACTCAATTACTCAGACTTCATCAAGATGATATGCCTCAATCACCTCATTCGCCGATTCCGCATGACCTATATAGATTTTTAGACGTTGTCCGTTCACCTTTAACCGCACACCTTCCTTGTTCTCCAACTCAACCGCTCCATGAGGGAATAGTTGGGTGATCAAGTAAGGGCCAGTCCATTTGGACTTGAGCTTGCCCGGAAATAAGCGCAATCTAGAGTTGAATAAAAGCACCGAATCCCCAATCATAAACTCTCGTTTCTCGATTTTTAGGTCATGGTACTTCTTCATCTTTTCTTTATAGAGGGCTGAGCTTTCATAAGCTTTTAAGCGAAATTCATCGAGTTCATTTAACCCATTTAACCGTTGTTCTGCAGCTTCGTTCCAGTCCATTTTTAACTTCTTCATAGCCCACATGGCTTTATGCTCTAATTCAACCGGAAGATGACATGCTTTCCCATATACTAGTTGGTATGGGGACATACCTATGGGAGTCTTATACGCTGTCCGGTAAGCCCAAAGAGCATCATCAAGCCTCCTTGACCAATCTGTTCTACTAGCGTTCACTGTTTTTGACAAAATCTGTTTGATCTCCCTATTTGATACTTCAACTTGCCCACTAGTTTGAGGATGGTAAGGAGTGGCCACATTATGGAGAACCCCATATTTCTCCAATAATCCCTTGAACAATTTGTTGCAAAAGTGGGATCCCCCATCACTAATAATTGCCCGTGGGGTACCAAATCGAGAGAATATTTTTTTTTAAGAATGCAGTGACACTCTCCCCCTCATTGTTCGCGAGGGCGATAGCTTCCACCCACTTAGATACATAATCAACTGCTACTAATATATACTTCATTACATGAGAACTCACAAACGGACCCATAAAGTCAATACCCCAAACATCAAATAACTCAATCACAAGGATGGAGTTTAGAGGGAGCTCATGCTTTCTTGAAATGCCGCCATCTCTTTGGCATCTATCACACGCTTTGGTGAACTCATGAGCATCTTGATGAATAGTTGGCCAATAGTAACCACACTGTAAGATCTTATGAGCAGTCCGGATACCACTATGATGTCCACCAAAGGGTGAGGAATGGCATGCCTCTAAAACACTCAACATCTCTACTTCTGGCACACAACGCCGAATAATCCCATCAACACAGTTCCTATATAAGTATGGTTCATCCCAAAAGAACTTCTTCACATCGTACATGAACTTTTTCCTTTGATGAAAAGACAAGTCCGATGGAACAATATCACTGGCAAAGTAGTTCGCAAAATCTGCGAACCATGGAATCAAGTCTTGTGAGGCAGCCAATACATGCTCATCGGGGAACATGTCATCAATATCAGTCTTATCCCCCAACTCTCTCATAGCTTCATCTTCTAAATGGGACAAGTGATCAGCAACTTGATTTTCGGTCCCTTTTCTATCCCTTACCTCAAAGTCAAATTCTTGCAGTAGTAATACCCAACGAATTAACCTCGATTTCGCATCCTTCTTTGCCATCAAATATCTCAGGGCTGAATGGTCAGTATGCACTATAACTCTAGTACCTAGTATGCACTATAACTCTAGTACCTAGCAAATAGGAGCGAAATTTTTCAAAAGCAAATACTACTGCAAGGAGATCTTGTTCAGTTACTGTATAGTTCTTCTGAGCTTCATTGAGGGCTTTACTAGCATAGTAAATGGGATGAAGGATTTTGTCCCTTCTTTGTCCCAATACCACACCAAGGGCAACCCCACTAGCATCACACATCACCTCAAATGGACTGCTCCAATCCGGAGAAATAATGATAGGTGCAGATACCAATTTTTCTTTTAGATCGCCGAATGCTTTAAGACAGGATTCATCAAAATAAAATTTACAATCTTTCTCCAGCAGTTTGCACAACGGATGTGCAATTTTTGAGAAATCTTTGATGAATCTCCTGTAAAAACCTGCATGCCCAAGAAAGCTTCTCACACCTTTTACAGAGATAGGTGGAGGAAGTCTCTCTATCACCTCGACTTTGGCTCGATCAACTTCTATGCCCTTTTCTGAAATACGATGGCCCAAAACAATACCTTCTTTGACCATGAAGTGGCATTTTTCCCAATTGAGTACTAAATTGCAGTCTTCACATCTCTTAAGAACCTCAGATAAATGGCTCAAACATCGCTCGAATGATTCACCAACCACAGAAAAATCATCCATAAAAACCTCAATAGTATCTTCCACCATGTCGGGGAATATTGACATCATACATCTCTGAAATGTGGCGGGTGCATTGCACAACCCAAACGGCATTCTCTTGAACGCAAAGGTCCCATATGGACAAGTAAAAGTGGTCTTCTCTTGATCTTCTGGTGCAATAGAAATCTGATTATACCCTGAATAACCATCAAGAAAACAGTACCACCCTTTTCCAGCGAGTCTATCCAACATCTAATCCATGAAGGGCATGGAAAAATGGTCCTTTTCGGTCCATGCATTTAATTTCCGGTAATCCATACACACCCTCCATCCAGTCACCGGCCTCATTGGAACAAGTTCATTTTTTTCATTGGGGACCACAGTCATTCCCCCTTTCTTAGGTACACACTGAACAGGGCATACCCAACTACTATCGGCGATCAGATATATTACTCCAGCATCTAACCATTTTATGATTTCCTTCTTCACGACCTCTTGCATATGTGGATTTAAGCGTCTCTGGTGCTCAATACTTGGCTTATGATCGGGCATGAGTTGGATTTTATGAGAACAAATACCAGGAGGGATCCCAATAATGTCCGCAATGGTCCACCCAATAGCTCTTTTGAACCTTTTTAGCACTTTCACCAAACTCTCAACTTGTTGTTCATTCAGGTCTGATGCAATGATTACCGGCAATGTGTCACCGTTTCCTAAAAATTCATACCTGAGATGAGGTGGGAGAGATTTTAGTTCTAGCTTTGGAGCCTCCTCTATAGATGGTTTAGTGGGTGGAGACTCGCGATTCTTCATGTGTAGCTCATATTTCTTCGGTTTAAACCGAACATTACCACGATCAAGAGCAACGACTCATGACCCATATTCTTCAATGCATTCATTATCAAAATTCATTATCGCTGCCGCCAGTGCTTCTACACCTAGACGTTCTTCTATTTGTGTCTCGGGTGATTCACCAACTTTGTAAGATATGGCAGATACCGATTGGAGCTCACCACTCTGCCGCATGGACCTACAAATGTTGAAAGTCACTTCTTCATTGTTCAATCAAAATTTCATCTGCCCCTTTTCCATATCAACTAAGGCTCCACCCATAGCAAGGAATGGCCTCCCAAGAATAATAGGCACCTTAAAATCGACTTCACAATCAAGAATAACAAAATCTGCCAGAAATATGAACGACTCCACTTTTACTAGCACATCATGGAGTATCCCTATAGGCCTTTTTACTGTTCGATAGGCAATCAGTAGCCGCATCGCAGTGGGCTTTGGGTCACCCAAACCCAACTTCTTGTAAATCGAGAGGGGCATGAGATTTATGCTTGCCCCCAGATCACATAATGCTTTCGCAAAATGTAATAACCCGATTGTACAAGGAATAGTGAATGCACCCGGATCTTCTTTCTTTTGCACTAAAGACCTTGTAGAAATAACACTACAATGCTGCATTCTGTCATCATCCTCAAAAGTGACCGATCTTTTCTTTGTAACCAAATCTTTCATAAACTTGGCATAACCGGGCATTTGTTCAAGAGCATCTACCAAAGGGACATTAATAGAAAGTTGCTTCAACATTGTTATAAAACGCTGATATTTACCATCCTCGGTCTTTTTCACTAATCTTTGAGGAAAGGGGGGTGGTAGTCTAGGCATGGGAGTTACCTTTTTAGGCACTTCAACATCTTTTTCAGTGTTATCTTCTACTTCATCACTAGCCTCTACCACTTTATCATTATCTCTCATCACCTTTTCCACAGTAGACGGCATAGGTGGGTTAATAGTTTGTTTACCACCACGAGTAGTAATTGCCATACAGTGTCCATCATTTTTCGGATTTTGGACAGTGTTGCTAGGGAGAGTGCCCGGTTGCCGTGTGTTCACAGTTGCAGATAATTGGGCCATTTTCAATTCAAGCTGCTTAATTGATATGGCATGTGTATCGACTTTCTGTCCAATACCTGCTACATCACTCTTTAACTCTTTCGTGTGCTCATCACTAGCATCGAACCTCCTCATCATCTTGTGCAACATATCCTCAACTCGCTCCATACTACCTCCACCATCCCTAGGAGCAACTTCGCGATTTTGAGGAGGAACATAGGGCCCACTCCTATCATTTCTGTTACCATAGTTACCCCTGTTGAAGTTGTTGTCGCGGTTGTAATTTCCATCACGGACATAATTACCCTCACGGTTGTAGTTACCATAGTTCCGACCTTGATTCCCTTGACCTTGGCGCCAATTCTCCTGATTGGAGCCTTGGGCATTCGGTCGGAAACCCCCGTTTGATTTTTTACTGCAGAGGAATCTTCCTCATAATAATATTCATCAATTGGTGGTGGTGGTTTAGACAAGTAGTTCACTGCGTTTATCTCTTCTGCACCCCCAGTGACATGTTTTAACACCAACCCAAGCTCAGTTCTCATCTGTGCCATCTCTTCACGAATCTCATCTGTGGTTGGGTTGTGTGTGGATTGCACTGCAAAAGTATTTCTCCCAGTATCTGACTTCCTAGTACTCCATGCTTTATTATTCCGGGAGATTTTCTCTAATTTTTCGGCAATTTCATCATAAGGACACTCCCCATAAGAACCACCTGCTATAGTATCCAATACCACTTTATTATTATCATCCTGTCCCCGGTAGAAGTATTCTTTCATTGACTCATCATCTATGCGGTGATTGGGGACACTTTTCAAAAATGAAGTGATCCTATCCCAAGAATTGCTAACTGACTATCCTGGTAGTGCCACAAAGTTGTTCACTCTGTCTTTGTGATTTAGTTTCTTGGAGACCGGGTAGTAACGTGCTAAGAAAACGTCCCTAGTTGGTTCCAAGTGAAAATTGAGGTATAAGGGAGCTCAGTGAACCAAATAGCAGCCTCTCCCGTCAGTGAGAGAGGAAATACTCTTAGCCCTATTACATCTAAATTCAAATCAGGCCTCCCTACACAACTTTTACACACTGCCCTCACCTTAGCTATATGGGCATGTGGGTCCTCAGACGGTAGTCCTGAAAACAAACCTCTAGCAGTGAGCATTTGCATTAGACTACTAGTGACTACAAAGGTGTGACCTGCTGGTAGAGGGGGCAAGACAAGTGGCCCATCAGAATCTGCAATATTATCATAACCTCTGTAGTATTCTTGAGGACGTGGAGCAGGATTTTGTCCCCTTTGTGCATCTTGACCAGGATTATCAGGTAATAATCGACCATGAGCATCAACCGGAGCTGGGATGTTCTGGTTTGGATCATCATCATTTATACCCAAGTTTCGATTCATATTGCTTAGTGTACGCTCTAACTCGTTATCGTAGGGAAACAAGGGTTCTCTTCCTCTCCGTGTATTTGGCATACAAAGACGTTAGTTCTGGAAAAAAAATCAAAAACAACAGAAAAAGTAAAATCAGGAAAATATTGACTAAACTTTAGTAATAAGTTTAAGTTAATCTAAAAGCTACTTTCCCCGGCAGTGGCGCCAATATTTGATACGCTCAAATTCACTTCTCAAATAAGAAGTAAAGCGGTCGTATCAAGTAAAGAACCCAACTAATGAGGTTGGGATCGATCCCATAAGGAAATGAGTTCAGACTTAACTATATTCTATTATTACTATTATTTAGCCAACTATTTTCCGAGAAAACAAAAGACAAAAAGGGGGGTTTTATTTCTAAATTAATGAAAATGATTAACTAAATAAAAATGAACAACTAACAGATTCAGCTTTCGGAGTTTGATCAAATTATAAAAGTAACTAGGGCTTAAGTGTTCCCCACAGGTTCCTAACTTGGTAAATCTAAGTATAACAATTCTATCATAATATCTTGCATGTAAAGTGATAAGTTATGTATCTCTAAATCCTTGGTCCGGCATCTAGAGAATTTCACTCCGCACCTTGGTCCGGCTACGTGTGTTGCTATACTAACCCTTATCTTTACCTCATATTAAACATTGTATTCGGTATTTGACTAAGTTATTAACTCGTACCAACCAATACTAACCTATTAGATAGTCTACACTAAATCTATGTTGATAATTCTTTTCCTATTATCTACCTCCTTGGTCCGGCAAGTAGCATTAAGGCGAGTTCTAACGTTGGCCATCCGTTAAAAAGACTTCTACACAAAAGAATTATCAATACATGCAAGATACCACTCTAGAATCGTTATTTAAGTTAGATTTTTACCTTGTTATTCACCCATGGTTCCCACAACCCTAGCTATGAGGTTTAGGTACCCATGTTCATAATTACACAATTCATAATCTTAATGGAAGAATTCATGCACTTACTTTTATGAGAACGAATAAATTTCCAGAATTTAACTTGATTAATCAACAAAATCACCAACAATCAATTCCCAAAAAAGTATCTTAATTCCCAAAATTAAGAGTTCAATATAATAATAAGAGAACTAAAAATTATCCAGAAAGTCTAACCCCAAAAACGAGGTTTTTCAAACTATTTATAATAAAAACAAAATCTAATCAAAGAAGGATTCTATTTACTAAAAGTCTGTCCAAACGCGTCTGGGTCGACGGACCACGTGACGGACCGTCATGGACACGACGGACCGTCATGGCCTCCGTCGTCCCATACTTCACACATTCTTCTGTTGCTTTCTTCATTCCCCTCGACGGATAGGTATGAGGGACCGTTTCAAGCACGACAGTCCGTCGAGGGTCTTCGTTCCAAAATACTTGAACTTCTTGGAATTTGGGTACTGGACTACTTCTCTGATCCTCACGACAAACAAGCAGGATGGACCGTCGTGGATATGACGGTCCGTCATGGACTTCCGTAATCCCACACTTGGTCAGACTTCCCTATCTTCCTTCAGCAACTTCTCTCCTCACTACGATGCCACCTACGGACCGTCACAGCCTCGATGGACCGTCATAAGTTCCATAGGTGGTCTCTTCTGCATTTCTTTCTCAAAAACTTCCGCGTTCATCCTTGGACAAATTTTCTGCAAATACAGAGAAACATACATAAAAATCAACACAAAAAGGCTTTCGACACACATTAAACTTAAGGAAAAAGCATTAGAAATACCGTGAAACCATGGTACATCAAGCTCCTCCCAAGACAACCAAGCTCCTTCTCAAGAACAAGCTCCTCTAGGTGGCCATGCTCCGGTCAATCCTCCGACTATGACGGATGGAGAGATAAGGAAGACTTTCCTAAACTTGGCTCAAACCATGACTACTCAAGCTCAAGCCGTAACTACTCAGGCTCAAGCTATGACGGCTCAAGAAAACCGAGAAGTTGCACCCCGTGTGAATAAAAATGCTAGTACCATGGATTCGCGCTTGAGGGACTTCACAAGGATGAACCCTCCCATGTTCTTTGGGTCTAAGCTGAATGAAGATCCCCAAGACTTTCTTGATGAGGTTTATTAGATCTTGTATGCTATGGGGGTGAGTTTAAAGAGAAGGCCGAGCTAGCCCTTACCAACTCAAGGATGTGGCTCAAACATGGTACACTCAACGGAAGGACAATAGGGCTTTGAGAGAGGGTCCCATAAGTTGGGAAATCTTTAGGAGGACATTTGTTGATAGGTTCTTCACAAGGGAGAAAAAAGAGGCAAATTGGAAGAGTTCATCAACCTTCGTCAAGGACGTATGAGTGTTCAAGAATACTCTTTTAAGTTCACTAAAATGTCTAAATATGCCCCTTCCTTGGTTTTCAATCCTAGAGATAAAATGAACCTTTTTGTGATGAGTGTGTCCGATGATATTGTGGAAGAGTGTCGTGCGGCAATGCTTTATGACAACATGGACATTTCTCATTTGATGGTGCATGCTCAACAAGTTGAGGAGAGTAGGCTTAAGAGGAAGGATAGGGAGGTCAAGAGGGCAAGGCCCTATGATGGGAATACTTCTAAGGGTAAGTTTGAGATTCAAGACAAACCAAAGTTTAAGAATATATTCTCCAACCAAGTTCCTTCTAATGTCCCAAAGGCTCGTAAGGATAGGGTGTCTAACACTAGGTCCCAAGGAGGCAAATGTGGTGGTTCACCAAGTGGGGTTCCACAATGTACCAAATATGGCAAGAAGCATGTGGGTAAATGTCTAATGGGAATGAATAATTGTTTTGGCTGTGGAAAGAGTGGTCATATGGTTAGCGATTGTCCCATGGACAAGAATCAAGGAAATAAGAGTAATCAAGAACAAGCAAGTGGTATTAGTTCCAATGCTCCTAACAAGAACCGCTTCTATGCTCTCAAGTCTAGGGGTGATCAAGAGGGTTCTCCCAATGTTGTTACCGGTATGTTGCAAGTATTTTCAATTAATGTTTATGCATTGCTAGATCCCGGTGCCAATTTATATTTTGTGACTCCTTTAGTGATATGAAGTTTGATATGCTCTCTGATATCTTAGTTGAATCTTTTTCGGTTTCTACCCCAGTGGGTGACTTTGTTGTTGCCAAAAGAGTCTATAGGAGTTGTTCCATATTATTGTCCAATAGAGTTACGTTGGTTGATTTGGTAGAACTTGATATGTTGGACTTTGATGTCATATTGGGGATGGATTGGTTACATGCTTGTTTTGCTTCAACTGATTATAGAATAAGGGTAGTTAAATTCCATTTTCCTAATGAACCCATTTTAGAATGGAGGGGGGGGGGAGACTCAATCCCTATATATCAAATCATTTTATGTCTAAAATCTTGTAAGATGATTTCTAAGGGATGTCTCTATCATGTGGTGAGGGTCAAGGAACTTGATTCCGAGGCCCCTCCTCTAGAGTTGGTCCCCGTAGTGAAGGATTTTCCGGAAGTCTTCCCGATGATTTACTCGGAATTCCTCCCTAACAGGAAATAGATTTCGGCATAGACTTGATTCCAGATACTCAACCCATATCAATTCCTCCTTACCGGATGGCTCCGGCCGAGTTAAAAAATTAAAGGCTCAACTCAAAGACTTGCTAGATAAGGGTTTTATACAACCAAGCATATCTTCTTGGAGCGCTCTAGTATTAGAAAAAGAAAGATGGGTATCTTAGAATATGTATTGACTAACGACAATTGAACAAGGCCACTATAAAGAATAAGTATCCTCTTCCTAGAATTGATGATTTGTTTGATCAACTCCAAGGTGCGAGTTATTTTTCAAAAATTGACTTGAGTCGGGTTATCATCAACTTAGGGTGAAAGGTGTTGACATTCCTTAAATGGATTTATGAACTAGGTATGGTCATTATGAGTTCCTAGTCATGTATTTTGGTCTAACTAATGTCCCGGTGGCTTTTATGGACCTTATGAATAGGGTGTTCCAAAATTATATATGTTCATTCATTTGTAATTGTCTTCATTGATGATATCTTGGTATATTCTAAGAGTGAAGATGAACACATAGGTCATTTGAGGGTAGTATTGCAAGTCCTCAAATAACATCAACTCTTTGCTAATTATAGTAAGTGTGAATTTTGGTTGAGATCGATGCTTTTCTTGGTCACATTGTCTCAAGTTAGGGTATAGAGGTCGATTCAAAGAAAACGGAGGTGGTTAAGAATTGGCCTAGACCTTTAACTCTAACCGTCATTCGAAGTTTCTTGGGTTTAGCCGGGTATTATAGGAGGTTTGTTTACGGGTTTGAATCCATTTCTTCTCCTTTGACAAACTTAACCCAAAAGAAAGTTAAGTTTGAGGTCATAAGCTTATGAAAGAGGTTTTGAAGAGTTGAAGGATAAGATTACCTCCGCTTCGGTATTGACCTTACCGGAGGGTACCAAGGGTTTGTTGTGTATTGTGATGCTGCTTGAGTGGGTTTGGCTTGTGTCCTCATGCAACATGGTAAGGTGCTAGCATATGCCTCTAGAGAACTCAAGGTGCATGAGAAGAACTATCCAACTCATGATCTTGAATCAACGACCGTAGTGTTTTCTTTTAAGATAAGGAGACTATCTATATGGGGTACATGTGGATGTATTACAGACCATAAGAGTCTTCAATATGTGTTCACTCAAAATGAGTTAAATCTCCGACAAAGAAGATGGTTAAAACTCTTAAAGGACTATGATATGAGTGTCCTTTACCACCCGAAAAAGCCAATGTGGTTGCGGATGCTTTGATTCGAATGACTATGGGTAGTGTAGCTTATGTTGAAGATGGTAAGAAAGAGTTAGTGAAAGATGTGTACGGATTTCCCAGTTGGGTGTTCGACTTGAAGATTCTCCAAAAGGGGGTTTCATGGTCCATCATTTTCGAGTCATTTTTAGTAGTTTAGGTGGAGTCTGAGAAACATCTTGATTCTCTATTGATGAAGTTGAAGGATTCAGTACTTAGTAAGTCCAATGAGTCATTCTCCCAAGGGGGGTATCTTGTGCTTAGGTTCCAAGGTAGATTGTGTGTGCTGGATGTGGATGACTTAAGGAGAGAAATTATGGAAGAGGCTAATGGTTCTCGATATTCCATTCATCCGGGTGCCACCAAAATGTATCATGATCTACAAGAGGTCTATTGGTTGAACGATTTGAAGAAGGATATAGCGGAGTTTGTGGCCAAATATCCTAATTGTCAACAAGTCAAGTCCGAACATCAAAGACCGGGAGGGTTAACTCAAGAGATAGATATCCCTACTTGGAAATGGGAAGATATCAATATGGATTTCGTTGTGTGTTTTCCTCGTACCCGGAGGAAAAATGATTCAATACGGGTTATTGTTGATAGATTGACAAAATATGCCCATTTTATCCCCGTCAAAGCTACTTATTCGGTGGAGGACTATGCTAGGTTGTATCTTAATTAGATTGTGAGTTTTCATGGGGTTTCCTTGTCTATCATCTCAGATAAGGGTCCCCAATTTACTTCTAGATTTTGGAAGGCATTCCAAAGCGGGTTAGGTACCAAGGTGAAACTTAGTACCACATTTCATCCACAAACGAATGGTTTGGCAGAACGAACCATCCAAACCTTACAGGACATGTTGAGGGCATGTGTCATTGACTTCAAGGGTAATTGGGATGACCATCTACCATTGATTGAATTTGCCTACAATAATAGCTATCATTCAAGTATCACCATGACACCCTTTGAGGCTCTTTATGAGAGAAGATGTAGATCTCCAAATGGGTGGTTTGAGGTAGGTGAGTTTGATCTAATAGATCTCGAAGCAATCTATGAGGCTGTGGAGAAATTCCAACTCATAAGAGATCGTTTGAAGATGCCTCAAAGTCGGCAAAAATCTTATGCCGACAATAGAAGAGGGACCTTGAGTTTATGGTAGGTGACATGGTCTATTTAAAGATATCTCCCATGTAAGGGGTGATGAGTTTTGGTAAACAAATAAACTTATTCCCCGGTATGTGAGGCCATTTGAGGTTGTGAAACGCTTCGAAAGTGTTGCCTATGAGTTGAAACTACCTATTGAGTTGGCTCCGATCTATCCGATTTTCCATATGTCAATGCTCAAAAAGTGCATAGGTGATCCAGTGTCTATCCTTCATCTAGAAGGTTTATAAATCAATGCTAACCTTTCCTATAAAGAGTTCCCGATTGAGATATTAGACCGGCAAGTGAAGAGGTGGAGGAATAAAGAAGTAGCTTCTGTAAAGGTTATTTGGAAGAACCAACTAGTGGAAAATGCTACTTGGGAGGCCGAGGCCGACATGATGTCCCAAAATTTTCATCTTTTTCCTTCCTCTTCGAGACAAGGTTGAGGTTAGTAACTTCTCTTAAATTTCGGCTTTGAAGGGTCAAAATTGTGTTTTGAAACTTCTATGATTTTCCTTCATTATGCATGATCTTGTGAAAAATCCATGTTATATATATGTCTTGGTCTATGTGTCTTCATACTTGATAATACTTGATTTCATGTTTGGTATATTGAGTTATGTGATATTTCTTGAGAAATTGCTCAAGTGTGAAGTTATGAAAAATTATGTATTGCTTCTTGTTGAATATGAGGAGCCATATGGAAAGGAGAAGGACATTCCTCCTTGTAAAATGTGAAAAGTGTGAAAAATTGGTAGTTGTCATGATTTCTAACTTATAAGTGGTGCTTTGTTGTGTGGAGAATGGAGTGAATGTTTCCTCCTTCGATCAATGAGTCATTATTATATGTCATGTGTTGGTTGGGATGCTAGTCTTGAGTCGTAAGTTCCAAAAAGATGTTTAAAGTGTCATATGAGGACGAATATTCCCCAAGGGGAGGATATCGTTATACCTCGAAAATCCAACGACCTAGGCTAGAGTCTCACCTAGTGTCTAATGCTTTGAAACAGTGTTTCCAGGACTAAATAAAGGTAATTAACTTGATTAGGAAGTGTTAAAACCTAAACGTCAAGGAACGACCACGACGTCCAGAGACTAGTGAAAGTGACTTAGTGTGCCTTTAGGATTTGTACGGGTTTGAAGAGTCGTATGAGGGTAAAACTTTATAAAAAGACCTAGGGTATACCTTAGTGAATGTTTAGGGTTAAAACGTCATGGTAATACTCCCCAAGAACCACACTAAGGGCTCTCGAGGAGGACCCAAACATTTGACCCTAAAAGCTATCAAAAAACAATGTGCAATCACGAGGGGATTGACAAGTCGTCGATGGGTTCACGCGCCGTCGATGGTGCTTGTAGTCTTTACTTAGACTCCTCCCCTATGGCGTCCAAAATACAGCCTCTTTCCCAAACCACGTTTGACCAGTACGGTCCGTGGTTGGGACGATGGGGCGTCGACGGGGTATCGTCGATGGACCCCTGTCTCACTACCTCCACACGACTTAAGTGGGGGTGGTTAGGTAATTAAATAATTAATTAATTGATGATTAAGGAAGTTTATAATTAGTTATTTTGGGACTATTTAAGTATCCTAAGTCATTAAACTAGCCTAACACCTCATAAATCCCAAAACCCAAATAGCTCTCACGTCTCTCTAGTTTCTCTCAATACTCCAAAGACCCCATTGTAGAACAAGGTCAAATTTCTCTAGGGATCCTAGATCAAGACTTTCCTTCACTATTATTCAAGGATTTTCAAGGTATGGAGGCTATATACTCTTGGGACTCTTTTCCCCCAAGAGGCTCTTCAAAGATTGATTTCAATGTTTATCAAAAAGCTTGTTTTCATCCAATTTCGTGGGTCTTCTTTCTAACTCGAATTGTGTAGTCTCAATTTGATTATTAGTGATGAGTTATGCATGTTTATGTTTGGATTGATGAACTACTTTAGGCTTTGACCTAGTTCCCTAAAAAGGCCCATGAATACACTTCTTCTCCTAAATCTAACTTGTCATTTCGGTTGGTTTATGATTGAGGGAGATGTAATTGTTTGCATTCTTGTATAGTTTACTATTATATGATGATGGTTATTGAATTGTTGGTTAAAGATCATTGAATTGAGGGTGAAGTCTTGTATGAGATTCTTGGAATCCATTCGTAAGACTTTCAAGATCATGAATACTTTACTTCAATAATGTTAGTCTATTCTATGTTGTTGTTCAATTGAAGTATGAACATGTGAGTATGGTAGAAAGGCGATGAGATTATAAATGTGATAACATTATATGAATGTGATGAATTGTGAGATGATGATAGGTGTATTATTACGAGGGATTGGAGGTGAATCCTATGTGCATCTTGTTGCTATTTTATGATGTAATATTCTCACATAATATTGGGTTGTGATGAAAAGACTTTCTCATTATAGAAACTAAGAGCTATGCATATGATATATGAGGGGCTAGACTCCTAAGACCTACGATATAAACTAATGTTAAGAAAGACTCTAAGATACTTCAAAAAGGGAATATTTAGCTTAGCACCAAGTGAACTTGACAATGAGAGGTGTCCCTTTCAATGAGAAAGGTAGGTTCACCAAATGTTTCATGAGATGGAAACTACAATGCGACTAGCATAAAGAGAGTTTCTAGCAACAATCTCCTAGTTCCTTAACTATGTGCCCCCAAAGAAAACCTAGCTAGTGGATCCATGTAGACGCTATTATGATGTATATTTTCTTCCTTGCCAAGTAGGATTCCCTCATTTCGGTGTGAGGGGATAACAACGGGTTTCATGTTTAGCTCACATGGTCTATTGTTGGTTATGGCGAAGTTTCCCGAATGTAAAAGAAATGAATAAAAGTGAAAAGATGCAGAATAACTAGGATGACTTTAGAGGTGTACTAGTGTAGGTATGGGTATGAGACTTTACCTATACATTGCGCATGTGGACCTTGAAGGAATTCCTAGAGGTGATTTCTTTATATACATATGTTATTAATGAAATGCATAATGTTGATTTTAAATAAATTGGTCTCATATGATGTTGCGTTCACTTGATATACATGTTGTTGGTCTAGATTGCCATGTACGAAATCGAATACACTATTTATGATGTTATATGATGTAAAGGCAATGCTTATGGTCTCTTTTCTAGTTTACTTAGTTTATATGGGGTTATGGGGCTTCACATAGACATTGCACTAGTTGGCTTGAATTGGAATTATAGGTAAGGTCTTGTAATGTATTAATGAAATGTAATCTAAACATGAAATGTTGATTATGACTTTATTATGATGTACTCTTGAATATGAATAGGGATATGGTTTATTGTTGTTGTATTATGGACTTGTATATTCTCTTGGAATGTGCATAAATGCTTTTAAGTTAACTTAGCGTGCTTTTAAACAAAATGTCCTTTTGTGCATGTTTCTAAATGTTTTTACTTGCAGATGTTTCTATACTTAGTACATGTGGTTTTTACTAATTCATAAGGACATTGAAGGGTTTCAAGGCCAATTTTCAAGAAGCTTGGATAGATTCTCAAGTTGGTGATTCCTCAAGTCCGAGGATGAAGCCTATTATTCTAGTTCATACTATTTAATTAGTCTAAAGACATTTTTCTATTTTTTATCTTGTAAAGACAATGTTGTATTCTCTTATTAGACATATTGTAATATTGTAAGGGCTATTTCCCAAATCTTACACTCTTATGTTTGATGGTTTGTGTGAAACAATTGTAGACTATTTTGATATATGAGAAGTTTATGTGAACTTCAATGTAAAGTTTTTATATTTTCCGTATTTTTATTTACCTATGAAATGAAATGATGTAGGCGAAGGGTTTGTTTAAGGAGTCTTTGAGATTATGACTAGGGGTGATCTCCGGTCGTGACAAATTCTACACCGAAAGCTTGAGAGTTCTTGGTGATTCTTGATTTCTTTAATATTTTCTCTTCTTTTCTCTCTTCTCCAATCCTTAGTGTGAATTATCTTTTTCCAAAACTAAACAAAGTCTTATTTTACCCCAATTAATTCCTAAAAACGAATTAATTAAATTAGGTAAGGAAAAGACAACTTTTCCCTTCCCAAATATGGGTTGGACTTTCCTTAATCCAACAACCCAACTTCCGAAAGGCATAACTCACTTATATGATATTGAAATCGCGTAAACTCGGTGGAGCTGGAAAGATTGTTCTAAGGGCTTTACAACCATATCTGGAACTACTCTAACTCATCCTGAGCTAGGAGTTACGAATGTTTAAAAATGACCAAAACTCACTTACCTAACTTAGATAAATTTTCCTGATTTTCTTATTCTTTTCAATAATAAGTATTTCAGATTTTAAATTCATTTTTAGTTGCGAGATGTTACACCATCAAAGTGGTCTGAAAAGATATTGGGCACATTATTGTTGATGCAACCCAAATTTGAAAAGTTTTGTGAATCTTCCGTCAATACAAAGGATTATAAAGTGGTAATACTTTTGGTACATTTGACCTTTTGAAGTGATGTTGAGGTGGGTCAAATAAATTTGATAATAATGTGAAAGTAGGAATAGTAAATTTGATGTGTGCACATATGATTTTATTGCTCCACCACGCACAAAGATGTATCCCCAAATGAGGTTGGAGGTAAATGTTAGATCTCCTAACATTAGGGGGAGATATGTTTAGCAACTAAAAATTATATGTGGGGTGAATTATCTTGATTCTCGTTCAAAAAAATGTGAACATGAAGTTCAAGACATAAGTCATTTGTAAAATATTGCAAATAATATGCCAGATGTAATTGCTGACCTAACATTTTAATGAAGCTGCAAATGTTCCAATAAATATTTCTTGAGGAACAGAGTCTATGGTACGCCAAAAGCGTGATAGACCAATCGATTCCAAACGTAAGACTCCTTGAGATAGGAGAGGAGCAAATTATCAAAATTGTCATGATAATAAGGTAAATGCTTTGAAAAAAGCACTATGAATGACGCTTCATAAAACCTTAAAAAACGTTCAGGTACCTGAAAAATGATGAAAAATGAAGAGATCTCGATAAGTTATGTCGCATTAAAATCGAATTAAAATGACAGTCGATTGTATCTTTGAGATGAAGTAACACTCAATGCTATAAATAGTTATGAGAATCTTGAATTCAAATCTGTCATATAATGTGGACAGTTAAATGATTGGCCAAATAAAAATGTACTATTCAAGTATATTTTATTTCACTTAGAAAAATGATGTTTTTGAAGTTATAGTTCATAGATCAAAAAATATGTCAGTGGGGTACAAATGAATCATTGTGCAAAAGTATAACCGTAAGATATAAAGCACGATTAGTGCCTTGGAGCATAGAGGGTTTTCGCAAAAGTCCTGACATTATTAAATCGAGATACATTTTTTAGTGGTGGATGCAATTTGACTTATTTCAGTCTGACAATAGATGACATACTTGAATATGTATAATGAATGATTATCATGTCTAACTAGACGATGAAGGTTATATGAAAATCCTTGAAGGATTTAAAAGGTCTTCATATAATTTGATTGAGTACCCAATGATTTCGAAACTGCTTAACACATAATCTTTTTGATCTCATGAATCATGAAAATGATTTAAATTGTCATGTATTAGTGCAATTGATGCACTTATAAATTGTTGGTTATGCAAATGTTGACATTATTTGATATACATAACGAAAGTTATATGAAAGGATTGTCATATTATTATTCAATTTATGACAGAAACTAACAAAGAAAGTGACTCAACGCAGAGAAGATGTGTGATTTTTGTTGCAAAGAAAAGACGAGCTTCAATAAAATTGAATTGATCAATTAACGAGCAAGAAATAATTTGACTATATAGATGCAAAATATTTATTTGATCCACATAAAGTTCAATCCCAAATAAAATATTTCTTTATATATGGGGGCACAACAAAATCTTGACATTCAAAGAATCAAATCATGCAGAAATATTGATCTATAATGAAAGTCGGGAGTGTGTTTGGTCAGAATCATTATCTAGCATATTTAAAAAATATGTGATTTTCTTTTGAATATATTTAAGCCACCATATACGAAAATGATATATAGTTCAATTGGAGGAAGGATACAATCGAAGAAGATCAAACAATATATTTCACCAAAAGCTTTTTCACACGTGATCTTCAACAGAATGGTGAGATAGACGTTCAAAGGCCCATTCAAGTGATAATCTTGTTAACTTATCACTAAGGATTGTCAACATCAATATTTGAGAAGTTGTGGTATAATATTGGAATGTATCGTCTCCGAAATATCAAATCTAGTTTTTATCAGGGGGACAAATTTCTCATTGTACTCTTTTTCTTAATCATGGTTTTATTACAATTAGATTTTCCTGGTAAGTATGTTTCCGAGGAAACATTCAAAACACATTAAAAGATATATGTACTCGTTTTTCTTCACTAGGAGTTTTTCCCACATGGGTTTTTCCTATTAAGGTTGTAACGAGACGTATTATCTATGGACATTCAAGAGGGAGTGTTATAAAATATTATATTGTGGATGTCCACTTCACCAAGAAGTTACTCTAACCCATTATCTCAATTTCTTCCTCCATTATGAAGATAACCATAACCTCCAACTTTATAACCATTATTCTTGTAACCTTTCACTTTTATAACCACCTCTATTATATTCATGTCAATCTCATGTTTATGACTAACCTTTTGTATGCCTCTATGTTACATTATAAATATATGCATAAGGATTCATATTGTATACACTTGAAGACTTGGAATAATAAGAAAAAGACTCATCTCTTGTCTCCCAATTTCTATTGCTTTCATCTTCTATATTTCTTGTCTTATTTTGCTTTACTCTTACAACACTCTTGATTAAAAAGGAGAACAAATAATAAATTTGAATAAAAATTAACTGCACCACTCGCTTTGAGAAATAAATTATGACTCATCTTTGCTTTTTAAAAAAAATGTGAATTATATATTTCTTCTTTATTAAGGAACTGACTATTTTTGAACTAGTTTGTAAGATGTAATTTTTTTTACTTTTTCATATTTTAATTGGTCAAAAAATATTTTTTGTTGAATCAAGAGATGCAAGCTGATGTATTACGAGTTAGTTAACTGTCATCAAGTTTGTTAGAAGTTAGTTAGAGGTAAAATAAGTCATTTAATGTGTAAAGATGAGCATGCCTAATGTGTGAAAAAAGTCTATAAATAGGGCAGTTCACGATCTCAATGTAACAGTGAAAACAGATGAAATAAAATTACAGTTAGTTTTCTCTCTTCTTCAGTTAGCTTTCTTCAGCAGTAGCTTCTAGAACAGCTCCAGTTATGGAGTTTTAACATGGTATCAGAGCATCGATCAGCTCACTGAGATTCAGATTGTGGTCAAGGACAGAACTTCGATCCAGCAAAATTCAGTGAATTGAGAAGAGCTAGCTTAGAAGTAATTCATCAATGGCGATAGAAGAAGGATCTGGAACTTCAGCTCCAATCAGATCAACTGGTTCTGGTAGAATGGATATTGATCACAATCATTCCTTATTTCTTCATCCAAATGACACTCCAGGTAGTTCACTAATCTCTCTGCAGTTAATTGGATCTGAGAACTATGCTCTGTGGAGTAGATCTATGACTCTAGGTTTACTAGGAAAAAGTAAATTAGGATTCGTCAATGATCGGTACACCAAAGATAAATTTGATGCATCACTACATGAACAGTGGGAGAAAGTTAATGCAGTAGTTCTGTCATGGATTATGAATGCTGTTAAGAAGGAACTGTTAAGTAGTATCATTTATGCATCAAATGCTCACAAAGTTTGGTTGGATTTAAAGGAAAGGTTTGACACTGTAAATGCATCTAGAGTTTTCTACTTGCATAGAAATTGTTACTCTTACTCAAGGAACTATATCTGTTTCTGATTATTTTTCGAGAATGAGAACACTTTGGGATGAGTTCGATGAAATCAAGCCCTGTCCAGGATGTCACTGTCCTGAGTCGAGAAGCTACTCTCATCATCATGAGTACCAAAGGCTTTTACAGTTTCTAATGGGACTCAATGAGACATTTAATCAGTGTAGGAGCCAAATACTGATGATGACTCCCACTCCTACACTAAATAGAGCATATTCCTTGATTAATGATCATGAAAGTCAAAGAGCATTAACCAACTCACATGTGAAGTCAGTCACTGATGAGTTAGAAGGAGCAGTATTTTTTAGTAACAAAGGAGGTTCTAATCTTAGAGGAAACTATGAGAAATGTGTTGTCATTGGAGGTAGTACTAGTCATAGTGGAGCAAGTACTAGTTATGGGGGAGGTAGCATAAACTCTGGACACACTAATTCTTATGGTAACTATTTCAAAAGACAGCCATCTAACAACACTGTAAGACCACCAAGGAAACACACACTCGTGTATGAATTCTGCAGTTACAATGGGCACACAAAAGAGAATTGTTATAAGCTGATTAGATACCCTCCAGACTGGCCTAAGTCTAAGAAGAAAGTGGGAGGACAGTTTGCTAATCAAGTAATTAATTGTGAAGAGCTGAATTATGATATTAATTTTTCTAAGCCTAGCTTCAGTCCAGGAAGTTCATCTCATGCAAGTACTTCACAACAACAACAACAACAATCACTCCCTCCTCATTTTAGTCCGGAGCAGTACCAACAAATTTTGTTGATGCTAGGTAAAGGTAATGAGGAGACATCCACTACTCAAACAACAAATGCAGGTATTGTGAATACTTTACCATTTACTACTGTAAATGCTAGCTGGATTGTAGACTCAGGTGCATCTAATCACATGACCTCAGACCTTGGGCTGTTATATAACTGTCATGCTGTTTTAAACCCTGAGAAGAACAAAGTTTATCTACCTACAGGAAATGTTGTCTCTGTAACTCATAAAGGCAATTCAAGTATCTTCAATAGTCATCCTATATCCAATGTTCTAGTCCTACCTGATTTTAATATTAATCTACTCTCAGTTTCCAAACTAACTAAGGAATTACAGTATTCATTATCTTTTTTTCCTAATTTCTACATTTTCCAGGATCTCTCCACTGGCATGGTGAAGGGGATTGGTAGGGAAGATCATGGATTATACATTCTTCAGAGCAGCACTATTTCTCAAACTCCACAACCTTCACTTTCACAAAACCAAAGTGTCAACACTGCTCAACAATCGTCTGAGTCTAGCATTCTCTGGCATAAACGAATGGGCCATGCCCCTCTAGAAGTCATCAAGAAACATGCAAGTCTCAGACATCTCAAATCTATAAGTCATATATGTCCTGTATGTCCTTTGGCAAAACACTCAAAACTTCCTTTTTCTTTGAGTTATTCTAGGTCTAAGTCTGCATTTTAATTGTTACATTGTGACATTTGGGGTCCCTATAGGGTTCCAACTCATGATAGCAAGAGATTTTTTGTTACAGTAGTAGATGATTTTACTAGGTTTACCTGTCTGTTTCTAATACAATCTAAAACTGAAGTCATTGTTGTACTTAGAAAGTTTCTTACAGAAATAAACAATGTATTCTCTACTTCTGTTAAAGTGTTAAGAACCGACAATGGCTGTGAATTTTTCAGTCATGAGTTTAAATCTTTGTTGTCTCACCTTGGCATAGTTCATCAAAGTTCTTGTGTCTACACTCCACAACAAAATGGAGTTGTAGAAAGGAAACATAGAACCATTTTAGGTATAGATAGATCACTCAGATTTCAAGCTTCCCTTCCCTTACAGTTCTGGGGGGAATGTGTCACCACTGCAGTCTATCTTCTCAATAGAATTCCATCCAAGCTTCTACATTTTTAGTCTCCTTATGAACTCTTATATCATCAACCCCCCTCATTATCTCATATCAAAGTCTTTGGCTGCCTTACCTATGCATCTACTACCAAATCTTCTGACAAATTTACTGTTAGAGCCATTCCTGCTGTGTTTATGGGCTATGCCTTAACTCAGAAGGGCTATCACTTATATGATCTCCACTCTAAAACTTTTTTCACATGTAGGAATGTAGTGTTTTAAGAGTCAGTTTTCCCTTTCACTCATGTTAAGTCAGTTGGCCCTCCTCTATTCCCAGTTTTGGATATTCCTATTCTTGAGGCCAATATTCAGTCAACTAATCTAGAGGTTCCTCATTCTTCTAATTCCCAAGCTACTCAACCTGAACCTGAACCTGAGCCTGTTTCTAACCCTGATGTTGAACTTCGAAAATCAGTCAGAACCAAAATCCTCCTGCCTGGATGAATGACTTCATCTTATCCAACTCCTGTTCTTATCCATTGTCTTCCTATGTGTCCTACTCTCACCTCTCTAAATCTTTTCAACATGCCCTCTCTGTTTTTTCTTCCATTCAAGAACCTACCTCTTTTAATCAAGCTGTCCAAGACTCCTCCTGGATTCATGCTATGAAACTTGAGATTGCTGCACTTGAGGATAATAATACTTGGTCCATTGTAGATCTCCCAGTTGGCAAAACTCCTATTGGTTGTAAATGGATTTATAAGGTGAAGTATAAAGCCTCAGGGGAAGTGGAAAGGTATAAAGCACGTTTGGTGGCAAAAGGGTTCAGTCAACAAGCTGGGTTGGATTATTCTAAAACTTTCTCCCCTGTGGCAAAAATGGTCAGTGTATTTCTCAATGGTGATCTCATTGAGAAAGTATATATGCAGATTCCTGAAGGGTTTGCTAGACAGGGAGAGTCTAAGAGGGCTGCAAACTTCACAAGTCACTGTACGGACTAAAACAAGCTCCAAGACAATGGAATAAAAAATTGACTGATGCTCTTGTCCAGATGGGATTTATTCAAAGCCATTATGATTATTCATTATTCACAAAAAAAGACAGAAGGGAAATTGGTATTCATTCTTGTCTATGTGGATGATCTTCTAGTTACTGGGAACAATCAAGAGCTGATAAATCAAGCTAGAAAAGATTTGCAAGAAAAGTTTAAAATGAAGGATCTTGGAGAACTTAAGTTCTTTCTGGGAATAGAAGTTGCAAGATCACATGAGGGAATAGTACTGTGTCAAAGAAAATATGCTTTAGAATTAATATCAGAAGCAGGCTTAAGTGGAGCAAAGCCAACCAACACTCCACTTGAAACCAATCTGAAACTGACATCTGTGGTATATGACAAAGCTATACAGCATGAAGCAGTAGTTGGTGATAAAGAACTAAAAGATCCTGCTATGTATCAGAGACTAGTGGGAAGGTTACTATACCTAACTATGACCAGACCTGATATAGCATTTGTAGTGCAAGTTCTCAGCCAATATATACACTGTCCTAAGAAGTCTCATATGGATGCTGCACTTAGAGTAGTAAGATACATCAAAGGGACACCTAGTTTGGGGTTATTCATTCCTGCTAAGAGCAGCAATCAACTATCAGCCTACTGTGACTCAGATTGGGGCGCTTGTCTAGAAACAAGGAGGTCAGTCACAGGTTATCTGGTGAAGTTTGGAGGAGCTTTGGTTTCATGGAAAGCCAAGAAGCAAGAAACTGTGTCCAGAACTTCAGTAGAAGCAGAATTTAGGAGTATGGTTGCATGCACTGCAGAACTTACATGGTTGACAGGGTTATTCAAAGAGTTGGGAGTTCAGATTCAACAACCTATAGACTTGAAATGTGACAGCAAAGCTGCAATTCAAATTGCTGCTAATCCTATATTTCATGAGAGAACCAAGCACATAGATATTGACTGCCATTTTGTAAGAGAAAGAGTCAGTCAAGGCATGATTAGAACAGACCATGTATCTACAACAGAACAACTAGCAGATATACTCACAAAGGGGTTAGGAAGAGTTCAACATGAATACTTGATAAGCAAGCTGGGACTAAGAGACATATTCAAGCCATCAGCTTGAGGAGGAGTGTTGAATCAAGAGATGCAAGCTGATGTATTAAGAGTTAGTTAACTATCATCAAGTCTGTTAGAAGTTAGTTAGAGGGCAAATAAGTCATTTAATGTGTAAAGATGAGCATGCCTAATGTGTGAACAAAGTCTATAAATAGAGCAGTTCACTATCCCAATGTAACAGTGAAAACAGATGAAATAAAATTATAGTTAGTTTTCTCTCTTCTTCAGTTAGCTTTCTTCAGCAGTAGCTTCTAGAACAGCTCCAGTTATGGAGTTTTAACATTTTTCTCTAGTAAAACAATTTTTGTAAGGAATAGGAAAAACATATTTTGCCCATCTAGATTATTTTATTTTAAATAATTTTAAGTCAAAATAACTTTTAAACAGTTTTGAAGTGTTTGGATAAAACCATAGTAATGAAACCCCCCGACGGCTAAACCCTAACAAAACCCCTATTTTCTCAAAATTATGTTTTGAGAAAAGAGTTTTTCCAATTAAAGTTACACTTTAAAAAGAGATTATTTTATTATTCAGAGTCGTCACTTGAAATTGAGTTTTGGTGTTCCAAGTCACCTTATTTAAATTCGTAATCAAAAGGAAACTTGACTCTTTATTTTATTGGTCTGTCAACTAAAAATTTTGGTAAGATACTCTATTGATTGAGTGAAAGGTATTAGGAACCCCTTGAGCCCTGTGTAGCACAGTCACTCTATTGACTATATATGACTTAAACTAATTTTAAATTAGATTTTTGGATATATTATTATTATAACTTAAATAAAACATATCACCACTCTTCTTTGATTTATTATAGTCATATTTATAATTGATTGATTTTATTAATGTAAGTCCATTAATTAAAAATATGGATAAGCGCATAAATCATTCAGACAAAATAATGTAAAGTTAAGAGATGGACATTTATAAATTTGAATCTTGCAACGTCCGTTATTTTTTTTATTTTCCTTTTTTTTAGCATGCATCTGATTTTTTTATGTTATTATGAGTAGAATATGTATATGTAAATCTAATTGTACGAATTAGGATTGTTTTGTTTTTAGTTAGATTTAAAATAGGAGATAAAATTTTATGAGATTTGGTATTATTTTTAGGAAGAAAATCTAAAGAGATTAGGACTATTTTTAGAAAGATTTTCCTCTTCTTTTCATTCTTTGTTTTGCACGTCTTATTTTATTACTAGTAAGGTTAGTCCGGGCTTTGCCCAGGCCCAACAATGTCAAAACTATTACAATATTTATTTCGATTAATCTGCACTAAGTAGAAGCATTGATTGAGTTGAGTATGTCTCGGTTGATATGTACCCAGAGGCGGAGTCAGAATTTTCAATAAGGGGGTTTATAATCTGTAGAAATAGATAGCCAAAGGGGGTTCTACATCTACTATATATACATATAAACTTATTTTAACTATGTATAAATAATATAATTTTCTGTCAAAGGAGATTCGGATGAACCCCCTTAATGTAGCTCCGCCCCTTTATGTACCCACTAGAAAATAGGATATAAGGAGAATCAATGAAAATATGCCCCGATAAAGTTCATGAAGGTAAAGTCAATGAAAGATTGTACCTGAAAATAATTTGGTAGAAGTTAGTGTCTCTTATTGTTGGAAAAATATTATGTATCTCAAAAGAATTATTTTATATCTATTATATTTGGAAGATATAATTATTTAAGTCTTAAATATTTCCCCTCCATTAATAGCAATAAATTATCCGTTACCATTCTCAAATTGCCATATATCTTTTTATTATCCTAATTACTACTCCATTAATTGTTAATTGTGCCGTTTGCAACACTTGAATATGGCAATTGTATATTGCCATAGTGTTATCCATATGTATATAATAATAATAATAATAATAATAATAATAATAATCTTTTATGGAAAAATTGATTGTAACATAAACTTCTTCCTTCTCTTTTTATATTCTACTGTGTTGGGTTTTGTATTTAAGAATCTTTGTTTGTTTCTGCCTCCTAGTTTTATACTAGAAGAACTTGTTGAATCCTGGGGGATACACCCATACCGGGTCAAATATCCCTAAGGACGGTGTCGTTCAACACGCCTCAAGCTATGAGAAGTTCCTACAAAAGTTCATGGTGAAGCATAAGGTTCGGTGAATTCAATAAAAGTGTTCCTGATGAAAGTATTTTTCGTAATAACTTACAACAATTTTAAGGATATTTCTTCTACTTTGTTCTTATGGAAAAATACTCAATAGTAAAGAAAGAAGTTAAAATTTTGAGCGACCAATTGAATGGGTTACATTAATAGAATTGGTTTGGCACTATACTGAGAAGTATGAAAATGCTTCTTTTAAGGGACTCTCGTATACAGATCACATGATTTGGAAAAGGAAAAAAAAAACTGGTGATGGTAAGGTTTATCAAATAATGATAACTGGACTATTGATTTCATGTCAATAAGGTACGTAACATACTATAATTTTCTGTATTTTTAATAGAAAAATTGAGATAGTTACTTTAATTCCATAGTCATGACTTATTATTATTGTTGTTGTTTTGTGTGAGGAAAAGTAAATCATTATATTCCACAATTACAAGAAGATTCATAGTTACTTTAATTCCATAGTCATGAATTATTATTATTGTTGTTGTTTTGTGTGAGGAAAAGTAAATCATTATATTCCCCAATTAGAAAAAGATTCAGAGATATGATAATCCCGCAAAGTAAAGGTGACTAAGTAGATGATATAAGTTATTGTGGTCATTTCTCAAGCGAATCTTGACGCTAATATGTGAAAGTGAGAAATTGGGTGTTAGAGTTTTTGTGTTGTTGAGTACATTTGTGCTAACTAAAATTATTGTGTCCTACACCTAAATTGGAGAACAAGAATTCTTTTTATTCATTTATATTGGTGTTTTTAAAACTGTTCAAGTTTATGGAAAAAAACAGTAATATTGTGGCTTAAATTATGGATAGTGCAACTGTGATTCATTTGTGCATATATGTTCTATGAAACGAACAAAAATTTATATTCGTGATTATTCTAGTTAATTAATGCAATTGTTGGATGCTACACATAAAATTACATTTTATCTTTTACTAACAAAGTTTTGTTAATTATAATGTCTAAATTATTCGAATTAATTCTATCGAATTTCATGAGACTTGTATAATTAATGACTAGATGAGAAAATTATTATTGTGTCACATTTGTGAATATTTTCTCTACATATACAAAAGGTTTTCTTGAGAAATAAAGAGATGAAGTTTTGATAATTTAATTTATAAATTCACATGTTACGAATGAAAACTTTATGAAAAGCTTATTCCTCTATTATGAAATATATGAAAGTGTAGGGGTTTCTTGCTTAGGTTATGGATGTTATTCCTCTATTATGAAACTTTTGATAGTGTAGGGGTATGTTGCGATTGTTGTGCTAGATGATCCTAAAGAAAAGTATAAAGAAAAACATGATCTAAGGTTTTAATTGTATGTTTATAAATGTTGCATTTACATAGTTGTGATAGTTAATTGTTATTTGATTGAATGTTATTTTAGAGTTGAAAAAATAAACTTAAGTATTGTTGAGTTTTTAAAAGTGAAAATACTTTCAATATTCTTGTTGTTGGAAATGATATTGATATTTGAGGTATCATTTTGGAAAGAAGCCATTGATGACACGTGAAATACTACAAGTCTAGTATCAAATAAATTGAATAGTTTGTGGTACTAGAGGAGTACAATGTATGATGTAAAGTGAGTTTTCAAATTCATTAGCGGTTATCTGGTTTTCCTCGGAGGAGGAGGAGTCATAACATGAAAATCGAGTTAGTATTTCAATTCAAATAAAATAAACATATTTTGTGTTTATACATTGTGATTGCCAAGCTAAAATAATTATAATGAAATATAATACTTTCATTGACAATTTGAGACATAATGTGATAAAATAACTGTTATGAGATTAAACTATTTACGTATATATATTATGTGTAGTCGGAGGTGAATCTGATCAATTCACGGACTAATGAAACATCGAGAGGAGTAAGACCTTTAGTCATATGAGAAGATCAACAATGATGATAACCCAACATATGTGATTAGAGATCCCATGAATTAGGTTCATATGGTAATAACAAGTCATTAGTTGATCAAGTAAACACTATAAAGTTATGTCCCTCCTATAATGTGTGAATATAGTGTGATAATCTGCAAAGCAAAGTGAGGTAGAGTTAGAGCTCTTAATCCTAGTCAAATCCTTTATAGGTGGTGTATTGCTCTGCAAAATACACTTGATGATTGGACCTATATGAGTGTGAAGTGGCGCCGCTTCTATGAAATTGTGACAGATTTCTAGAGCACTCATGAATACTAGGACACACGCATGGCCGCTTAACGCAAAACGACAATAGCGACAAAGATTGTGAGAGTACAATGTGATAGAATAATACGCTAGACTTACAAAAGAATTATTGGTTCATAGAAGTTCTAAACTTCACCAAATTATTTTGTAAGTATAATCTTGTTTTATCTAGGTCTAGTTCATAGTCTACGGATATCAAATTCGATGCATTACACTCACATGTGAAAGCTGAACAAAACTTCTTATTTCATTCTATTCCTTAATATTCCTTTTGAGATATGTAGGGGATTGTTGGAAAAATAACATGTATCTAAAAAGAATTATTTTATATCCTATTATATTTGGAAGAGATTATTATTTATGTCTTAAATATTTCCTCTCCATAAATAGCAATAAATTGTCCGTTACCATTCTCAAATTGCCATATATCTTTTCATTATCCTAATTACTCCTCCATTAATTGTTGATTGTGCCGTTTGCAACTCTTGAATATGGCAACTGAATATTGCCATAATGTTATCCATATGAGATGATCATCTGTTATATATATATATCTTGTGTGGAAAAAATTGAGAGTAACAAAAACTTTTTCCTTCTCTTTTTATATTCTATTGTGCTGAGTTTTGTATTTAAGAATCTTTGTTTGTTTTTGGCTCCTAATTTTATACTAGAAGAGTTTGTTGAATCATGGGGTATATACCCATACCGGGTGAAATATTCTTAAGGACAATCTCTTTCGACACTCCTCAAGAAATGAGAAGTTCCTGCAAAAGTACGTGGTGAAGCATAAGGTTTGGTGAATTCAGTAAAAGTGTTCATGATGAAGGTATTTTTTGTAAGAATTTACAAGAAAGTTGCCATATGAAATTTTAAAGCGACTACACAACGATGGAAATTGGATGAAATTTTGATCAAATTGCAACTTCAATTGTGTTGGCACTGGAGAATCACTATAGAGTAGACAAAACAAAACTTCAATTGCTTCATCTATTGATTGGTAAACATGAAGGCAAAAAGCAATCATGAAAGACAAATCCATGTCATAGATCTATCCAATTCATGATATAATGTACACTTGAACAAAAGGATTATAAATTGTGTGTTACCTCTAGAAGTCATTGTGTGGTCATATCTACTGTAATAGGAGCTGCAAAATTAATTGCAGATTGACCAAGTCATATGTCCAAATTACTATGGAATGTGATGTTGCTCTACTTGGCATAGAGACTCACAAATCTGAAATGAACTTTAATGACTCCAAATATACATAACAATATAGCATAACCAAACCATTGACAAACATGAAGCTTTAACAACAAGAATAAACATTAGTTGCATTCTTCCTATTGTGCTATTCAGGTGTGACTGAATTAAGATTTTAATTAATTGGAATGATGTCCTAAAGTTCTGTGACCTAGAAAGATTTGATTATAATAATCAAAATATAAAGGAAAACCAAGGTAACAAAATAGTGTAATTATCCGGGGCAGTAGCATAACCCTTAATAGCTTAATATACATAAATAGTTTGAGTGAATTTCGAAAATACCTGGATAATCGGCTAGATTAATTTATAGAAACATTTCTCTTTAAAAAACAGAATAGGAAGTATATTGTCCGCTATGAGAAGTACAAAATATCATATTTGATAGTTGAATTGCACTTTTTGATGCAAAAGGTGATTTATGAATATTTCCCTCAATGAGGGTTACATGAATGTAGTTTTTGACATGAGCATTATAACATTCTCATATGCAACCTTAAATCTGTAATGCTCAAGAGAGACTCCACTGCCAACTGTTTCATAGTCTCAAGTCAAAACATAATTGACGGAACACGATAAATTAATACCTCAAAGGATGTTGGTGACATATTTTTGAAGTGAGAAAAATAAGAGTTTGTCCACAGAGTAACCAAAGGAGACCTCCATCCATATAAAAGCCCTTCAATCGTTGGCTTGTCCACTTAATATAATACAACTATCATGGTTATATAATAGGGCAAAAGGAAAAAAGTAAGGAAGGTTGTGGAAAATTCAGAGGTAGACTGGTGAAAAAGGTCTGATCTATATGGACCTCTAATACGACAAGTACAACAAAGTCGCAGACAAAGCTCAATGTCGATTAAGCACAAGAACAAGAGACTGGTTTAACAAATGATTAGAATTCGAATCTTCTAGCACAAGTAGATAGATGCAAGTAAGGAAGAATAATATTATCACTTTGTCTCTGCTCACTGCCTATTTGATTCATGTGAGTATCTTCTCAATACAAGAACCCTAATTTTCGATATCGGCTTGCATACTCTAGAGCAGATTCACTATTGCTCTTAGAGTTAAAATAAAAATACATGGGAACTCTGCGCACCATCTGAACAGTTGATTCCTAGATTCCAAACTTAACAGATGACACAAATTAGTTTTGGAAGGAAGAAAAAATTCTTATATTGGTGAAATTTCAGAAAATCATTGAAAAACCGTGTGTTTACAGTGTATGGAAGTATTAGATGCATTTCACCATTTTTCACGAATGTATTAGAAAGAGTTGGGTTTACTTAAGTTCTCCTCGGTCTCAATTTTGAGCTCCTTCTTATCTCACGCGAGATAATTTATTCCGCAATTATTTGGATCTTCCATTTCCAAAGTTTGGTCTCTACTGTTTGCTTTTGCAATTTGTTTTGCGTCCAAACATTAAGGTACATAGATCAACAAAGGGTAACTTTGGGTGTATTCGGTACGAAATGGTTTTAAAATAATGTTCTTTTGTAAATATACCAAACACAAGAAAATAAGTATGAAAACTAATTAATGGAGTAAAAGGTTATACGTTCCTAGTGACACGCATTAGTTGAGACTTTTTTTGACGAAGGTTCATATGTGACGTAGAAACCAAGTTGAATTATGCACTTCTGCGTGATGTCATGGACCGTGGTGAACATAAAAAATGTTTAACTTTTTCAATATTTTAGGAAAAAATCAAGACGTAGTTAAACATAATTACTATCACGACCCAGGGGTACCCCCTAGATGTAACAAGGAGTATAAGACCCCGAGAGTGATGTTAAAGAGGAGGGGGGGTTAATTTTAAATTCACTTAGTCAACTATCAGTAGTCGATTGTCGACTCACCTGCAAGTTAGTAGGAGAATAAACAATAATAGAAAGTTGCAGCAAAGAATTGACACACAAAGTTTTATCCTGGTTCGGATCACCAATGTGGTGCCTACTCAGTCCCCTTGGGTTTCAAGGGTTTTCCTTAAGAGCTTTGAAGAGATCTTCTTGTTACCACAATTTGAAACTTTTATCCTGTCTGATATGCAAATCAGATTTCTACCTTGACACTGCCTCAACTTGTATACCTACGCTCATATTTTTTCTTTTCTCTTTTCTTTTCAATTGTATCACTCACGTGTTTACAAAGCTTTATGAAAGACAAAAGAAAACTGTTTGCTAAGCTCAAGTGAAGTTGCGTACTTCACACTACAAAACTGGGTCGATATAAATAGATGATGACCTTTGTTCTTTATAAGGAAAAACCCAAGGGATTTATCTCAATTTAGGATTAATTTAGGGAGTCCTTAATGGAGGGCGATTTAGCTGATCTGTATCCATGTAGTAAATCGCTTTTTCTGCTTTCCTTTTGCTAATTAGGTCTTTTCCATGTATGATCAACAGACTTCTTATCTTGTGGCTTGATTCATGGCTCTTCCCTTTCTTGATGATTCAGTTGTGATTTCTGGCAAGAGTGTTAGTATTTTTACTTCATTCCTTTATGTGCTGATTGACCATATATTATTTTCCTTCTTTTGTCCCTTAGATTTGAGGCTTTCCTTTCCAATGCTTCTCTGCAGTTTAAGCAAATATGCTTTTCCTTCTTGAAGTCGTTTGCGCTGATGATTTCCTTTTTGAATTAGTGACCTACGAAAATTGAAATCAACGTTTTACGTGTCTATTTTTAAAAATCAACTAACTTTAAGGAGTTAGCAATCCCCCCCTTTTTGATACTGACAAGTTTGATCACAATTTTAATAGTAATTTGGACAGCCAATGTTACTGAGAGAGTTAATTGTACTTCCTTGAGGTTTTATGTCGTCGATGTGCTTCCCTGATGTTTTGTGTGCAGCTCCCCCTGTCTCACAGAGGAGGATAAAATTGTTTTCTCCCCCTTTGTCATAATAAAAAAGAATAGCTAAAAGCAGACTATATTAAAGCAAAAACAACAAATACCAGAGTAGTCTAAGAGTTAAGAGAGAACAGTAGTCCAAAAGATAGAAAGGGACATGCCCCTATTGAAAATTAGTGCAAAAAGTAAAAGGTTCAACCAGGAGAGTTAATGACCACCCCAAAAGTACTTGAGGGAGTTGATCACTTTCTCACAAAAGGTGTTGTACGAACGTTCCACATTCTGGAAAGACTGGAGTATGAGGTCTGAAGTGTAACAACTAGGTCATTATTAGAGGAGTTGACTCCACTTTTGAGAGTCAACTTGTTTGATCAAGCGATTTACTGTTGAGATACCTTCCTTCTTGATTCCTGTCATGGCAATGCGCAACTTACCGATATCAGTGCTAAAGTCTTTCTGCAAAAGAAATACATTTTCCACAACATCATGGAGGGTCTTCAAGTTCCGTTCTACAACCAAGAGTCTAGTTTTGACCTCCTCATTGTCCTGCAATAAAAGAGAGGAAGAATCCGCACAGATTTTCGAGGGCTTGGAGAATCAGCCTAAGCTTTGACCGAGTCCTTTTTGACCCACTTGTCACCAACCTGCACATACCCCATACTAGAAAAAGAGCGAGAATCATAAGTTGCATTTATAAGAGAGGGGGTAAACATAGAATGATCCACAAGACAGTCCACAATAATCCTCGAGATGAGCAAGCCATAGGATAGACTTGCTGATGCATTCAGGTCTTCAACACTTTCCCACATATACGCCTTGAACCATTTTACCCAGTTGATGCGGTACTTTTTAAGCAGGCAGTAGAGAACAAAAATGCCACGAGTAGAGATATTACTCAAGGATCCCTTCATGGGAATAAGAGTTGTGGCCACGATATGCACGAGAAAACGATTCTCAAACACAGTGATAAGGACCCAAAGTCACAAATGTCATAATCGGGTTCAACCACGACTCGCTTTGTACCTTCCAGAGAGACTTCAAAGTCATCAGTCCATGTTCTGTTCATGTACGGAATTACCCCAGAGAACTTAGTACCAAACACATCTTCGAAAAGCTTTTCATTGATGATAAAAAGTTTTCCCAGTACCAACGATTCTAACTCACCACTGTCAGGTGAGATGCGGAGATCCGCATAGAAGAGGCGAACCACTTTGTCGAAAAGCTCGCGACCATGCAGAGTAAAACAAGAGACAGTTTCTGAACTTTGAGATAGGAGCTTACCGAGCAGTGAGAGTCCTTTAATTGACTGAGATTGAAAACACGGCCGGGAACAATAGGGCGAGTTTTGAAGCGATCATACCCGAGCTTCTGTTAGATACCCAGAACTGTTGCATGTCCGTATGGGAGAGAGATCCCATCACAAGGAGATGATGCTTCTTTGATGCTTTCTGCTTGGTAATATAAGCTAGCTTTTTCGAGGTCTCGGACTGAGAAGCCATGGATCCTTCGGAGGAATCAGAAGAGAGAGAGAGATAGTGTCTACTTCGAAGGAACTCGAAGTGATAGAGGATTTCTTTGAGGTCATGGAGCGAGTTTTTGTCATGGTGAGATGAAGAAGAGAAAATAGAGAGGGAAAGAATAAATAGAAAAAAAAAAGAAAGGAAAAGAGGAGAGAAGAAGGAAGGGGATGAGACGATAAAGGGGAAGGATTTGACGAAAAGAAGGGGAAGCGGAAGAGGCGGCAACAAGCATAATTACTGAACACAAATCTAGAAAACACATAAACGCATGAGGAAATAAAAATAAAAAATAATAAAATAAAAAATAAAGACACCGAATTAGTCAAAACATTTAATGCCAAGCTGATCTCTGAGAAAGCAAAATCTTTCCTCAAGAAGAGGTTTAGTAAAAATATCAGCTAATTGATTTTTAGAGTCTACAAATTCTAGAGAGAAATCACCATTTTCAACATGATCACGAATAAAATGATGCCTTATGTCGATATGCTTAGCCCTAGAATGATGAACATTATATTTAGAAAGACTGATAGCACTAGTGATAACACTAGTATTATCATAGAAAATCGGGACAACTTCATAGGAAAGATCATTATCAAGTTATTGATGCATCATCCATAGAATTTGAGTACCACAACTTTCAACAGCTAAGTATTCGGATTTCGTGGTGGATAAGACAACTGAAGCTTGTTTCTTGCTATGCCATGAGACCAAAGAGTGTTCCAAAATTTGGCATGTTCCACTAGTGTTTTGGTCGTTTTTGTCGCCTGCAAAATCAGCATCTGAATAACCAATTAAATCAAAATTAGTAGAATGAGGATACCATAGTCCCAACTTCGTGGTTCCAATAAGGTAGCGAATTATTCGTTTCACTGGAGTGAGATGTGATTCCTTCAGAGCAGTTTGAAATCGTGCACAGTTGCATAAACTGTACATTCAACCATCCCTCTATACATCTTTTCATCCACGTCTTTTACAGATGCGTCAGCTTCAAGACACGTGGACGGACTCATTGGGGTACCAAAATCTTTGCCTTTTTCAAGTCCAAACTTCTTAATTAACTCCTTATTGTAATTTGCTTGACTAATGAATGTTCCATTAGTTGACTTGCCACAGGTGCAAATGTTTCATCATAGTCAATACCTTCTTGTTGTGAGTATCCTTGAGAAACTAACCTTGCTTTATTTCGAGTAACTTTTTCATTTTCATCCAGTTTGTTTCGAAATACCCACTTGGTTCCGATAATAGAGCAATTTTTTGGTATTTCTGTTAGAGTCCATACCTGATTTCTTTCAAATTGATCAAGTTCTTACTTCATTTCTTGCACCCATGATTCGTCTTCCATAACTTCATTTATTCATTTAGGTTCCATTTGAGATATTAGTGCAACAGAAGCTTGTTTTCTGAGAGACGACCGCGTCTGAATTTTTTCATCAGTTTTGCCAAGAATGAAATTTTCAGGATAATTTGTATTGTGTCTCCATTCTCTTGGAATATTTGATCTATCAGCTGGAGTAGTCAACTCAGCTTCTGCAGTAGCTGACTCTTCAGTATGGATTTTGGAATTGATATCTACATTATTTTCAACTGTTTTGATGGGGGTGATTTCGTCGTCACCTCCTGTAATTTCCTGCTGTCATATCCGGGGAGCACCCCCTAGAAGTAACATGGCGTACTTGACCGCTCGTAGGTCTTATACAAGTCCATAGTTATCATTCATCTTATTGACATAGTAAATTTAGCGGAAAATTTAAAACTTTTCATAGCACATCATATGCTAGAAACTTCATCTCATATATAGATAAAACATAAGTCAGAATACATATATAGACCTTAAGTCTCTTTTCCATCTTAGACTCAACAACATTAGAGTACATTAGGGACACGTCCCTTAAGACACATTACATAACTATACAATATTTAAAGACTTTACATTAAAGGCATAAGTAGGAGATCCTTGAACTTAAGGATTCCTTTCATTGAGCTTGGGAATCATCTATCAAGCTATTCACCATTCAAGACATCCTTTAAGCATTCATAACCTACACTTTGTGTAAAAAGTAGAGAAGAATGGAATTAGCACAAGAATGTACTAAGTATGGCGACCATGCAAAAACATACATTTAAAAGGGACATTTTCCTTGAAATCATACTTCATGCCATTTTGAGTAAATCATCATAAAACCTTAATTCAATAACATTTATATCATTCACATACTTCATATAAACATATTCAAACACCAAACATTACATAAGATCACATATAGAATTTATGACATTTTTGAGTCACATTACAGTGAGCTCTCTTTCCCTTAACAGTGAGCTTTATTTCCTTTTATTCATTAACTTCCCAAGTAACCCTCTAGTGATACTTGGTGCAATGCATCACCTTAAGGCCACAAGGAAACATACATATCATTTACACAATCCAACACATATCATCATAGAAGTATAGTACAACTTAGACATATTTAAACCAATACCATAGGACAATTATAGTAACTACCTTTAACTTGCACATATACCAACTTCACTTCACATTCATGCATTATAAAACCTTACTCACAATCCTATTCTAAATCTACTAGTCCAATGTATATGTGAATCCCCATAACCTCACACATACTTAGTAAACCTATCATAAGATCACAAGCCTTACCATCCAATTCATACATCAACAAGTAAGTGAATATAACTTCATTCATGTCAATACAAGACCTTTACCATGTAGTCAATAATATCAACATCATACATATAGACTCATACCATGCACATCTTCATAACAAATAGACCATACTACAAAGTTATGCATAAAGAACATATACATAGTGACATGTATTAGAACACCTTCCTAAGACTTCCTTAGGAGCTACTTGTGCAATGTCTAGATGGGTTCATTACTTCCACCTATCCTAAGTAACCTCCCTTAAGTCATCCTAGTTAGGGTCCTAGTCATTTACTTCCATTGTCCATTTTACTTTAGGGAAACTATAGCCTTAACCAACAGTAAGACCATGGGTGCTAAACATGGAATTTAGTGTTGTAAAGCCTTACACCAATGGAAGGTGTTCCTACCTAGCCAGGGTAGAACATTAACATACATCCTAGCATCCTAAGTGAATTCACTTTGCTATATCCTATGTGGCAAGCATAGTTTATGGAACTAAGAGATAGGTAATTCCCTCTACATGCCATTGGACAATTGGGGCCTCATCTCATGAGAAAACATGGGTAAATCTTCCTCAAAGGGAAGTCAACACCTCATGTGGGTCCATAGGTGAGTATTCCTCTAAGGGAAGTCAACACTGTATAAGGGACAAATGGTGAATCTTCCTACAAGGAAAGTCAAAACCTCTCAATGTCAAGTTCACTCGGTGCTAAGCTAAGTTCCCTTTTATTGAAAAACCATTATTACTTTTTTCATAAAACATAGCTTAGAATATTTGATTCTCATATGCTTATAGCATACTCAAAGTCTAGTAGTATAAATAGAGGGCTTTCCCTCAATAATAAGGCATAAGCTACCTTCCTTCAACACTTCTCTCAAATTCTCCTCATTCCGCTTCCCCCTCCCTACTTGGTATCAGAGCTAGATAAGAAAATAAGTTATGGAAAACAAATCAGATATGATCAATCTACCAGAACAGGTATACTCGATTTTATTCATGAGTAGCTAAACTACTTTATTCCTGATAATCTCTACTTGATTATAAGTATTTATTATGCTTTAATAATGTTATAATAATCATATTTAGAAGGTTTGTTATGGAAATATTCTGAGAGTAGGTAAGCCCAGACTATGCCATCCTAAAGTGGAAACCGGTAGGCAAAGAAGGCCGTTTAGGGGAGTACACAGAGTTGAGGCGCTGTTAGGGTAACTGATTGAAGAAGAAAACCATGGTAGTGACTAGACAAGATGACTATTAAATTGTTATTATTGCATAATGAATAAGTATAATCTGTGAAGAGGTTAGAAGGAATAAAATTTTAGCGAAAGTATGAATAAGATGACTACCTATTTGTTAGATGATGATATAAATTACATGTATTATTGTTTTATATATTGAAAAATCTTGATGCTGATATAAGAAGAATAGTCTATGATAGATTAGTAACATATGAAATAATTGAAGAAACAACTTATGGTTGGTCAGAGTTAATTATCTCAGATGATTTTGATCTTGATTATTTATATGATGATATAGAATTATATAGAGATCAATGATAAATTATAGATATTTGATGTTATGGAAAGAAACTAAAGAAAAAATAGATCTAGAAGAAAAATTATTAATTGAAAATGTAAATAAATATATATATCTTAAAGAAGAAGAATATTTAGAATATATAGAAAATAATGCTAAGGAAATACAAAGACTGAATATAATTAAAAAAGAATATTATGAAAAAATATTTTCTTAAATGAAAAAGGAAAATAATAATATAGAAAGAAAGGTAAAAAAGATAACGAAAAATTTAAATAACTTATATACGAAATATGAATCATTAAAAACCACTAAAAAAGATACTATTAAAGAAAATTTGTTGATAGACATAATTTCAAAAACAGAATATAAATATATTTGTTATTTGAAAAAACAATATGGATAGAAGAATATATAAACAACAACTGATAGAGGAAATAAATGAAATCAATAATGAAATAAACGAATTAGATACAAATGATCAAAATTCAGAAATAAGTGATATAAGTGAAACATACACTGAAATTTTAGAACAAGTAGATAAAATAAAACAATTAGAAATAAACACAGGAGATATAAATAAACCAAGCACATCAAGAGTTAAAACTCCAGATAATAGTCCTAGAAATAATCCTAGAAGATCAACACCAACTTATTATACAGAAAGTTATGAAAGATCAGACAGAGCAGATGCAATATGGAATAGTAGATTAAATAAAAAATGGATACCTAGAACAATAATAGAACAAAATAACTTTTTAGACTTAGACTATGTTATAGATATAAATAAGGTAATCTTATTATGGGTAGGAAATTTATCTAAACAATTAGTTGATAATAAAATAACATTAAAAGATACACCAGGCTATATAGAAAGAACATTTGTAGGAACAACAAAATTATGGATAGAAAATTTACCATTAGAAAGTATAGCAGCACTAAGGAGTGATAGAAAAATAGATGGATCAACAACAACATCTAATATAGATATATTAGATAAATATGAACTAGCAATAAGAAATGAATTTGGAAGTATGACTACAGATATAAAAGAACAAAATAAAGAAAAAATAATAAATAGACAATTAATGTCAAAATTATCAATATGTAATATGTGTTACATAGAAGAATACACATGTGCATTTAAAGAATACTATTACAAAGCAAAATATAATACAGATAAAGCAAAAGAAATAAAACAACAATATTTTACAAAATTACCAGAACCATTTAGTACAAATATAATTAAAGATTGGAATAATGAAGGAATGACAGATACTTTAGGAGCTAGAATAAAATTCTTACAACAATGGTTTATTCAGTTATGTGAAAATCAAAAAGAAAGATTAAAAATGGAAAAAGTATTAATAAAAAATCTAGCATGCTGTAAAAACCAAATAGCACCACAATTTGGTTGCAAAGATAAATATTATAAAAAACCTAGAAAATATAAAAATTATAGAAAAACTAAAACTAGATATAAATATAAAAACCACGAAAAAGATATTTTGTAAAAAATTATAAAATAAAAGGATCATCCAGACAAAAAAGAAAATTATCAAATTGTAATTGTTACAATTGTGGAAAGTTAGGACATTTAGCTAGAGATTGTAAATTACCTAAAAATATAAAAGGAAAACAAATAGCAGAAATAATTATGGATGAAGAAAAATATATGCAAATAGATTATATAGACTATGAATTAAGTGATATTGATAGTATATATGAAATCTCAGATATAGAAAATGAATATGAAATTGAAGGAATAAATATGGAATTAGATAATGAAATAATAACTGAAGAAATACAATGACTGAGGAAAATATAAAAATAATATCTAAAGAAGAATATCAGGATGAAGAATCAGTAGAACAAAAAATTATGTTTTAGAGAAGGAATAGATACACCTATTGAAATATATTTAGCAGATGATAGAATAATACACCCTATAGAAAAAAGCGTAATTAGTGCAGTAAAAGGAAACTTAATATACCAAAAATTTAAATTTATAATAAGTGCAAATTATTCAATAGCATTAACAGATAGAAACATAGATAAATCATTGGTATTATATTGGAAACTATCAGGAATAGAATTAGCACCAGGAAGTAAAATATTTACAGCAAGATGTAAAAATCTATACATATTAACAACAAAACATAAAGTAATGGCGAAAAATAAAATTGATAGAATAAAAATAGAAAACCCTTTTGACCAAGTAATTACAATAATAGATAATAATGATTATAGTTATAAAGAAATGGACATAGAAGAAGACTTAGAAATAGTAAAAGAAAGAATAAGTATTTCAAACATGCCAAATATATTAAATAGAACTACTTCATCAAGAGCTAGTACATCCAAAAGAAAATATGAAATTCCTAAAATATTAAATACAGAAGAAGAAACACCAAATCATTATTTTATAACTGGAATAATTAATGAAAAGAGATACAAGATATTGATAAATACAGGACAAGAAGATAATTATATAATTAGAGAATTAGTTTTAGATACAGAAATTACAAAAACAGGACATGTATGCCCTGGATTACCTAGTGAAATTGTAACTATAAATGAAGAAATAGTAGAAAAAGAAATAATTATAGGAGGAATATTATTATTAATACCATTTAGAATTTACCAAGGAAATCAAAATATTACTTTAGGAATAAAATGGTTAGATCAATTTACACCATATAAAATAAAAGATGAACAAATAATCATAACCTGTCAAAATAAGAAAATACTTATAAAAAGAACAAAATCAGTAATGAGAATATATATACTTGCAAAAATTATTGTAGAAGGATATCATAACAGATATTATACACCTATGATAGATACAGGAGCAGAAACAAATATATGTAAATATAATTGTTTACCAGAAGAAAAATGGGAAAAATTAAAAACACCTATGGTAGTAACAGGATTTAACAATGAAAGTAGTATGATTATATACAAAGCAAAAAATATAAAAATACAAATATGGGATAAAATCTTAATAATAGAAGAAATGTATAATTTTGAATGTACAACAAAAGATATGTTATTAGGGATGCCGTTTTTAGATAAACTATACCCACATATTATAACTAAAACACATTGGTGGTTTACTACACCATGTGGATATAAAATAGGAGCAAAAAGAGTAAATAATAAACAAAGAAAACCAAAAGAATGGATAAAAGGAAGTAAAAAAATAAATCAAGAAATGGAAAATATAAATAGAAAAGAAATAAACCAACTAGAAATTATCATATTTACAATAGATAAAATTAAAATGATAAATGAACAATTAGAACTCTTATACAGTGAAAATCCATTAGAAGGATGGGAGAAGCATAAAACAAAAGTAAAAATTGAATTAATAGATGAAAATAGTATAATAACACAAAAACCATTAAAATATAATTTTGATGATTTAAATGAATTTAAAATGCATATAGATAAATTATTAAAAAATAATTATATACAAGAGACTAATAGTAAACATACAAGTCCAGCATTTATAGTAAATAAACATAGTGAACAAAAAAGAGGTAAAAGTAGAATGGTTATAGATTATCGTAATCTAAATGCTAAAACTAAAACTTATAATTATCCAATACCAAATAAGATATTAAAAATAAGACAGATACAAGGATATAACTATTTTAGCAAATTTGATTGTAAATCAGGATTTTATCATCTAAAATTAGAAGAAGAATCAAAACAATTAACAGCATTTACAGTACCGCAAGGGTTCTATGAATGGAACGTTTTACCATTTGGATATAAAAATGCACCAGGTAGATATCAACATTTTATGGATAACTATTTTAACCAACTAGAAAACTGTATTGTCTATATAGATGATATATTATTATTTTCTAGAACACAAGATGAACATATTAGGTTATTAGAAAAATTTATACATATAATTAAACAATCAGGTATAAGTTTGAGTAAAAAGAAAGCAGAAATTATGAAATCACAAATAGAATTTCTAGGAATACAAATAGATAAAAATGGTATAAAAATGCAAACACATATAGTACAGAAAATAATCAACCTAGATGAAGATATAGATACAAAAAAGAAATTACAATCCTTTTTAGGATTAGTAAACCAAGTACGAGAATACATACCAAAATTAGCAGAATATTTAAAACCACTACATAGAAAACTTAAAAAAGATGTTGAATATTATTTTGATAATAAAGATAAAGAACATATAAGAAATATTAAGAATTTATGTAAAAAATTACCAAACTCTATTTTCCTGATGAAAATAAAATATTTATTTATATAGTTGAAACAGATTCAAGTAATCATAGTTATGGAGGAGTTTTAAAATATAAATATGAAAATGAAAAAATAGAACATCATTGTAGATATTATTCAGGATCTTATACAGAAGCACAAATAAAATGGGAAATAAATAGAAAAGAATTATTAGCATTATATAAATGTTTATTAGCATTTGAACCATATATTGTTTACAATAAATTTATTGTAAGAACTGATAATACACAAGTAAAATGGTGGATAACTAGAAAGATAGATGATTCAGTTACTACAAAAGAAATAAGGAGATTAGTATTAAATATATTAAATTTTACATTTACAATTGAGATAATTAAGACTGATAAAAATATTATTGCAGATTATCTCTCAAGAAAAAGATACAATGAAAGAAATATTAGCCATGATGACAAATCTTTGTCAAAAGATGGAAAAAATAGAAACAGAAGTGCAAGTACTTAAAGAAACAGTTAATAGTCAGCAGCATGACTCTGAAAATGCGGAGCTACGTCATGAGGCAGACGGTAAAAGGCCAGAGCTAAGAGGTGACGCTGAGAAACACCTAAAAACTCAAAATATTAACAATGTATCAGTTGCAGGTACAAGCACAGGAGCTATGGAAAAAACTACTCAAAGAAATACAAACCTAAATAGCCTATTTGCAAAACAATTTATTCCAAAAATCCAAATAAATACCCCACCACCACAAACCTCTACATATGCAGTTAGTATACAAAGTGATAAGAAAAGATACAACTACATTACCCAATCATACATTGAAAACATATATAAAATCCAAACATTTTTAAATTTAAACCCCAGATCCATACAGACCAAAAATACCAATGAAAATTATATAACCCAAAAATTACAAGGCTATAACAGACTTATTGCACAACCTAAAACTAGTGCAAATTTAGTTAAAACATGTTACAGCTATGGACTATTAAGTACTGTATATACCTTTGATGGAGAAGAAATTATTGGAATACCAGAGTTACATAAAGCATTTACTACATTCAAAAGAGTTACAAAAGGGAATTTATTTTTTATAAAATTCTATACAGCACCAGCAGAAATACTATACGAAGAGATAAAATCTCCAATTCAAGTTATTAAGATAGGACTAACCAAAGATATGATTATACCGGAGGAGATTGGAAAACAAGAAGAGATACAAAAGATAGAAATACCAAGCTTTTATGCTAATAAAAGAATAATTGGCATATCAACTATTATACAAGAATTAGCAAATAATTATCTAAACGGAAATGCCATATGGAGTTATTATGCCAGAGATCAGATAATGATATACTCAAATTCCAGAGAATTACGAAAAGCAGATATGGATGAAGTTCAGAGATGGATTTTGTCTTTATTGAAACCTGAAGAACAACCTAGTACAAGAGCTTTGAAGAAACAATTTATTTCAGATGAGTTATTGACTAGATATTGCAAATTAATTGGACATAAATACCCTGATCATCAATGTTCAAAATGTAATGGAGAAGAAAATATAATTCCAGATGTCAGTTTGGAATAGAGAAGCGGAAAGAAAGAGACAAAGAAGAAGATAAGATGGCAGACAAAAAGCAAAAGAAGAGATAAGTATCTTGACAAATGTAAAAGAAAGATATTAGAAAAAGTATGTTGGCCATTATAAATAGTAAAGGCCAATAAGTCTTAAAGTTAATAGTTAGTAGTTTGTTGTTTTGTGTAATAGAGTCAAAAGTATGTCGGCCATTATAAAGGCCAATAAGTCTTAAATGTAATAATTAGTATTGTGTTGTGTTGTGTCGGCCAAATATAATTAGGCCATGTGTAAAGTATGTGTCGGCCACTTATATTGGCCAAACATGTAAGTCTAGTAGTATAAATAGAGGGCTTTCCCTCAATAATAAGGCATAACCTACCTTCCTTCAACACTTCTCTCAAATTCTCCTCATTCCGCTTCCCCCTCCCTACTTGTGGTATCAGAAGTAGTCATCCATTAGAAGGATGGGAAAAGCATAAAACAAAAGTAAAAATTGAATTAATAGATGAAAATAGTATAATAACACAAAAACCATTAAAATATAATTTTGATGATTTAAATGAATTTAAAATGCATATAGATGAATTATTAAAAAATAATTATATACAAGAGACTAATAGTAAACATACAAGTCCAGCATTTATAGTAAATAAACATAGTGAACAAAAAAGAGGTAAAAGTAGAATGGTTATAGATTATCGTAATCTAAATGCTAAAACTAAAACTTATAATTATCCAATACCAAATAAGATATTAAAAATAAGACAGATACAAGGATATAACTATTTTAGCAAATTTGATTGTAAATCAGGATTTTATCATCTAAAATTAGAAGAAGAATCAAAACAATTAACAGCATTTACAGTACCGCAAGGGTTCTATGAATGGAACGTTTTACCATTTGGATATAAAAATGCACCAGGTAGATATCAACATTTTATGGATAACTATTTTAACCAACTAGAAAACTGTATTGTCTATATAGATGATATATTATTATTTTCTAGAACACAAGATGAACATATTAGGTTATTAGAAAAATTTATACATATAATTAAACAATCAGGTATAAGTTTGAGTAAAAAGAAAGCAGAAATTATGAAATCACAAATAGAATTTCTAGGAATACAAATAGATAAAAATGGTATAAAAATGCAAACACATATAGTACAGAAAATAATCAACCTAGATGAAGATATAGATACAAAAAAGAAATTACAATCCTTTTTAGGATTAGTAAACCAAGTACGAGAATACATACCAAAATTAGCAGAATATTTAAAACCACTACATAGAAAACTTAAAAAAGATGTTGAATATTATTTTGATAATAAAGATAAAGAACATATAAGAAATATTAAGAATTTATGTAAAAAATTACCAAAACTCTATTTTCCTGATGAAAATAAAATATTTATTTATATAGTTGAAACAGATTCAAGTAATCATAGTTATGGAGGAGTTTTAAAATATAAATATGAAAATGAAAAAATAGAACATCATTGTAGATATTATTCAGGATCTTATACAGAAGCACAAATAAAATGGGAAATAAATAGAAAAGAATTATTAGCATTATATAAATGTTTATTAGCATTTGAACCATATATTGTTTACAATAAATTTATTGTAAGAACTGATAATACACAAGTAAAATGGTGGATAACTAGAAAGATAGATGATTCAGTTACTACAAAAGAAATAAGGAGATTAGTATTAAATATATTAAATTTTACATTTACAATTGAGATAATTAAGACTGATAAAAATATTATTGCAGATTATCTCTCAAGAAAAAGATACAATGAAAGAAATATTAGCCATGATGACAAATCTTTGTCAAAAGATGGAAAAAATAGAAACAGAAGTGCAAGTACTTAAAGAAACAGTTAATAGTCAGCAGCATGACTCTGAAAATGCGGAGCTACGTCATGAGGCAGACGGTAAAAGGCCAGAGCTAAGAGGTGACGCTGAGAAACACCTAAAAACTCAAAATATTAACAATGTATCAGTTGCAGGTACAAGCACAGGAGCTATGGAAAAAACTACTCAAAGAAATACAAACCTAAATAGCCTATTTGCAAAACAATTTATTCCAAAAATCCAAATAAATACCCCACCACCACAAACCTCTACATATGCAGTTAGTATACAAAGTGATAAGAAAAGATACAACTACATTACCCAATCATACATTGAAAACATATATAAAATCCAAACATTTTTAAATTTAAACCCCAGATCCATACAGACCAAAAATACCAATGAAAATTATATAACCCAAAAATTACAAGGCTATAACAGACTTATTGCACAACCTAAAACTAGCGCAAATTTAGTTAAAACATGTTACAGCTATGGACTATTAAGTACTGTATATACCTTTGATGGAGAAGAAATTATTGGAATACCAGAGTTACATAAAGCATTTACTACATACAAAAGAGTTACAAAAGGGAATTTATTTTTTATAAAATTCTATACAGCACCAGCAGAAATACTATACGAAGAGATAAAATCTCCAATTCAAGTTATTAAGATAGGACTAACCAAAGATATGATTATACCGGAGGAGATTGGAAAACAAGAAGAGATACAAAATTTGCAATATCTAGTCAATAACTCATCTGAAATAAATTGTTTCTTCAAAGCTCTTGTACTAGGTTGTTCTTCAGGTTTCAATAAAGACAAAATCCATCTCTGAACTTCATCCATATCTGCTTTTCGTAATTCTCTGGAATTTGAGTATATCATTATCTGATCTCTGGCATAATAACTCCATATGGCATTTCCGTTTAGATAATTATTTGCTAATTCTTGTATAATAGTTGATATGCCAATTATTCTTTTATTAGCATAAAAGCTTGGTATTTCTATCTTTTGTATCTCTTCTTGTTTTCCAATCTCCTCCGGTATAATCATATCTTTGGTTAGTCCTATCTTAATAACTTGAATTGGAGATTTTATCTCTTCGTATAGTATTCTGCTGGTGCTGTATAGAATTTTATAAAAAATAAATTCCCTTTTGTAACTCTTTTGTATGTAGTAAATGCTTTATGTAACTCTGGTATTCCAATAATTTCTTCTCCATCAAAGGTATATACAGTACTTAATAGTCCATAGCTGTAACATGTTTTAACTAAATTTGCACTAGTTTTAGGTTGTGCAATAAGTCTGTTATAGCCTTGTAATTTTTGGGTTATATAATTTTCATTGGTATTTTTGGTCTGTATGGATCTGGGGTTTAAATTTAAAAATATTTGGATTTTATATATGTTTTCAATGTATGATTGGGTAATGTAGTTGTATCTTTTCTTATCACTTTGTATACTAACTGCATATGTAGAGGTTTGTGGTGGTGGGGTATTTATTTGGATTTTTGGAATAAATTGTTTTGCAAATAGGCTATTTAGGTTTGTATTTCTTTGAGTAGTTTTTTCCATAGCTCCTGTGCTTGTACCTTCAACTGATACATTGTTAATATTTTGAGTTTTTAGGTGTTTCTCAGCGTCACCTCTTAGCTCTGGCCTTTTACCGTCTGCCTCATGACGTAGCTCCGCATTTTTAGAGTCATGCTGCTGACTATTAACTGTTTCTTTAAGTACTTGACTTTCTGTTTCTATTTTTTCCATCTTTTGACAAAGATTTGTCATCATGGCTAATATTTCTTCCATTGTATCTTTTTCTTGAGAGATAATCTGCAATAATATTTTTATCAGTCTTAATTATCTCAATTGTAAATGTAAAATTTAATATATTTAATACTAATCTCCTTATTTCTTTTGTAGTAACTGAATCATCTATCTTTCTAGTTATCCACCATTTACTTGTGTATTATCAGTTCTTACAATAAATTTATTGTAAACAATATATGGTTCAAATGCTAATAAACATTTATATAATGCTAATAATTCTTTTCTATTTATTTCCCATTTTATTTGTGCTTCTGTATAAGATCCTGAATAATATCTACAATGATGTTCTATTTTTTCATTTTCATATTTATATTTTAAAACTCCTCCATAACTATGATTACTTGAATCTGTTTCAACTATATAAATAAATATTTTATTTTCATCAGGAAAATAGAGTTTTGGTAATTTTTTACATAAATTCTTAATATTTCTTATATGTTCTTTATCTTTATTATCAAAATAATATTCAACATCTTTTTTAAGTTTTCTATGTAGTGATTTTAAATATTCTGCTAATTTTGGTATGTATTCTCGTACTTGGTTTACTAATCCTAAAAAGGATTGTAATTTCTTTTTTGTATCTATATCTTCATCTAGGTTGATTATTTTCTGTACTATATGTGTTTGCATTTTTATACCATTTTTATCTATTTGTATTCCTAGAAATTCTATTTGTGATTTCATAATTTCTTCTTTCTTTTTACTCAAACTTATACCTGATTGTTTAATTATATGTATAAATTTTTCTAATAACCTAATATGTTCATCTTGTGTTCTAGAAAATAATAATATATCATCTATATAGACAATACAGTTTTCTAGTTGGTTAAAATAGTTATCCATAAAATATTGATATCCACCTGGTGCATTTTTATATCCAAATGGTAAAACGTTCCATTCATAGAACCCTTGCGGTACTGTAAATGCTGTTAATTGTTTTGATTCTTCTTCTAATTTTAGATGATAAAATCCTGATTTACAATCAAATTTGCTAAAATAGTTATATCCTTGTATCTGTCTTATTTTTAATATCTTATTTGGTATTGGATAATTATAAGTTTTAGGTTTAGCATTTAGATTACGATAATCTATAACCATTCTACTTTTACCTCTTTTTTGTTCACTATGTTTATTTACTATAAATGCTGGACTTGTATGTTTACTATTAGTCTCTTGTATATAATTATTTTTTAATAATTCATCTATATGCATTTTAAATTCATTTAAATCATCAAAATTATATTTTAATGGTTTTTGTGTTATTATACTATTTTCATCTATTAATTCAATTTTTACTTTTGTTTTATGCTTTTCCCATCCTTCTAATGGTTTTTCACTGTATAAGAGTTCTAATTGTTCATTTATCATTTTAATTTTATCTATTGTAAATATGATAATTTCTAGTTGGTTTATTTCTTTTCTATTTATATTTTCCATTTCTTGATTTATTTTTTTACTTCCTTTTATCCATTCTTTTGGTTTTCTTTGTTTATTATTTACTCTTTTTGCTCCTATTTTATATCCACATGGTGTAGTAAACCACCAATGTGTTTTAGTTATAATATGTGGGTATAGTTTATCTAAAAATGGCATCCCTAATAACATATCTTTTGTTGTACATTCAAAATTATACATTTCTTCTATTATTAAGATTTTATCCCATATTTGTATTTTTATATTTTTTGCTTTGTATGTAATCATACTACTTTCATTGTTAAATCCTGTTACTACCATAGGTGTTTTTAATTTTTCCCATTTTTCTTCTGGTAAACAATTATATTTACATATATTTATTTCTGCTCCTGTATCTATCATAGGTGTATAATATCTGTTATGATATCCTTCTACAATAATTTTTGCAAGTATATATATTCTCATTACTGATTTTGTTCTTTTTATAAGTATTTTCTTATTTTGACAGGTTATGATTATTTGTTCATCTTTTATTTTATATGGTGTAAATTGATCTAACCATTTTATTCCTAAAGTAATATTTTGATTTCCTTGGTAAATTCTAAATGGTATTAATAATAATATTCCTCCTATAATTATTTCTTTTTCTACTATTTCTTCATTTATAGTTACAATTTCACTAGGTAATCCAGGGCATACATGTCCTGTTTTTGTAATTTCTGTATCTAAAACTAATTCTCTAATTATATAATTATCTTCTTGTCCTGTATTTATCAATATCTTGTATCTCTTTTCATTAATTATTCCAGTTATAAAATAATGATTTGGTGTTTCTTCTTCTGTATTTAATATTTTAGGAATTTCATATTTTCTTTTGGATGTACTAGCTCTTGATGAAGTAGTTCTATTTAATATATTTGGCATGTTTGAAATACTTATTCTTTCTTTTACTATTTCTAAGTCTTCTTCTATGTCCATTTCTTTATAACTATAATCATTATTATCTATTATTGTAATTACTTGGTCAAAAGGGTTTTCTATTTTTATTCTATCAATTTTATTTTTCGCCATTACTTTATGTTTTGTTGTTAATATGTATAGATTTTTACATCTTGCTGTAAATATTTTACTTCCTGGTGCTAATTCTATTCCTGATAGTTTCCAATATAATACCAATGATTTATCTATGTTTCTATCTGTTAATGCTATTGAATAATTTGCACTTATTATAAATTTAAATTTTTGGTATATTAAGTTTCCTTTTACTGCACTAATTACGCTTTTTTCTATAGGGTGTATTATTCTATCATCTGCTAAATATATTTCAATAGGTGTATCTATTCCTTCTCTAAAACATGCTTTTATTAGTATTTCTGTTCCTCCTAAATGTACATATTTTATAGGTGTTTTTGCTTTTATATGTTGTATTTCTTGATTTATCATTCTTTTATTTAATATAGGTATTTGTGCTTTTCCTTTTATATATTTACAATCTACAATATGTTCTTTTTGACTAACTACATAATATTCTTCTTTATTTCTTTTAAACCAATTTTTTAAAGTGGGTACTTCTAATACTTTTTCTATACTTAAATCTAATTCTTTATTTTTTATTTGTTGGAAAATTGTATTATCAAATATAATTTTTTGTTCTACTGATTCTTCATCCTGATATTCTTCTTTAGATATTATTTTTATATTTTCCTCAGTCATTGTATTTCTTCAGTTATTATTTTATTATCTAATTCCGTATTTATTCCTTCAATTTCATATTCATTTTCTATATCTGAGATTTCATATATACTATCATCATCACTTAATTCATAGTCTATATAATCTATTTGCATATATTTTTCTTCATCCATAATTATTTCTGCTATTTGTTTTCTTTTTATATTTTTAGGTAATTTACAATCTCTAGCTAAATGTCCTAACTTTCCACAATTGTAACAATTACAATTTGATAATTTTCTTTTTTGTCTGGATGATCCTTTTATTTTATAATTTTTTACAAAATATCTTTTTCGTGCATTTTTATATTTATATCTAGTTTTAGTTTTTCTATAATTTTTATATTTTCTAGGTTTTTTGTCACGACCCAAAATCGAGCCGCGAGTGGCACCCACACTTATCCTGCTATGTGAGCGAACCAACCAATCTAAGACCCCAACATATTGAACAAAAACACAAAGCGGAAGACTTAAAACTCATTAACGAAATCAATTAAATAACTTCTAAAATTTATAACTCATTATCCCCAAAATCTGGAAGTCATCATCACAAGAACATCTATCCTCAAGTTACTAATCTAAAAGTATCTAAGAAGCTAAAATAAATAAAAGGCTAGTCCATGCCGGAAGTTCAAGGCATCAAGACTTGAAGAGAAGATCCAGTCCAAGCTAGAAGCATTAGCTCACCCTGAAATCCGGTGTAGTGAAGACTGGCTAGAATTGCTGTTGAGTTGAAGACGACGGTACGTTTGCTGCATTCCCCAAATAACAAAGAAAGAAACAACAAGTAGGGGGTCAGTACAAAACACAAGTACTGAGTAGGTATCATCGGCCAACTCAAAATAGAAAACAGTATATATCAGTTCATATCATAAATCAACTACAATACTCAACATGTAGCAACAAGTACTATATCATCAATAAGTACTACCAAGTTCATCCATGAGGACTCAAAGCCTCAATACCACACTCATTTGGGAATTAGGTTCATTACATTGAGTATATTAACATCTCTCAAGATTCATTATCTTCCTTCCTCTTGTGTCGGTACGTGACACTCCGATCCCCTACTACTATGTGTCGGAACGTGACACTCCGATCCCTTAATTCTACGTGTCGGTTCGTGACACCCGATCCCCTAATACTATGTGTCGGAACGTGACACTCCAATCCCCTATTCTACGTGTCGGTTCGTGACACCCGATCCCCTAATACTATGTGTCGGAACGTGACACTCCGATCCCCTAATTCTACGTGTCGGTTCGTGACACCCGATCCCCTAATTCTATGTGTCGGAACGTGACACTC
>JABWTJ010000338.1:99973-426937 GCA_016801875.1 Solanum sitiens
ATTATAGCAGGAATAGTCAAAATACCCCTTCCCCTTTAAAAAATTACCCAGAAATTCGACCCAGGCTGGGATTACGCAACCTGTGACGGCCCGTCGTGCCTGCGACGGTCCGTCCTGCAGGTTCGTCACAACCTTCAGAGACTCAATTTCCTTGATGAGTCTGAGACGGTCCGTTGTGCCTACGACGGTCCGTCCTGCACTTCCGTCACGAACGGACAGAGAATTGCATCTCAGTCCCAATTCTCAAGAGTTGAACGTGTTTTGAAACGGAACTCACAACGGTCCGTCGTGTCTGTGACGGTCCGTCCTGCACTTCCGTCACGACGGACAGAGAATTGCTCTCAGTACCCAATTCTCAAGAGTTGAAGTGTTTTGAAACGGAAACTCACAACGGTCCGTCGTGTCTGTGACGGTCCGTCCTGCAGGTCCGTCACAGAGTTCAGAGAGTCGATTTCATCACTCAAATATAAGAATTCCAAGTGTTTGGAACGAGACACCCTCGACGGTCCGTCGTGCCCATGACGGTCCGTCGTGGGATACGTCGCCTCAGACAGTTTTTCCAGAAATAAAATCTGCTGCTCAAAACGACTAAGCAGGTCGTTACATTTTTTATAATATTTATCTTTGCAACCAAATTGTGGTGCTATTTGGTTTTTACAGCATGCTAGATTTTTTATTAATACTTTTTCCATTTTTAATCTTTCTTTTTGATTTTCACATAACTGAATAAACCATTGTTGTAAGAATTTTATTCTAGCTCCTAAAGTATCTGTCATTCCTTCATTATTCCAATCTTTAATTATATTTGTACTAAATGGTTCTGGTAATTTTGTAAAATATTGTTGTTTTATTTCTTTTGCTTCATCTGTATTATATTTTGCTTTGTAATAGTATTCTTTAAATGCACATGTGTATTCTTCTATGTAACACATATTACATATTGATAATTTTGACATTAATTGTCTATTTATTATTTTTTCTTTATTTTGTTCTTTTATATCTGTAGTCATACTTCCAAATTCATTTCTTATTGCTAGTTCATATTTATCTAATATATCTATATTAGATGTTGTTGTTGATCCATCTATTTTTCTATCACTCCTTAGTGCTGCTATACTTTCTAATGGTAAATTTTCTATCCATAATTTTGTTGTTCCTACAAATGTTCTTTCTATATAGCCTGGTGTATCTTTTAATGTTATTTTATTATCAACTAATTGTTTAGATAAATTTCCTACCCATAATAAGATTACCTTATTTATATCTATAACACAGTCTAAGTCTAAAAAGTTATTTTGTTCTATTATTGTTCTAGGTATCCATTTTTTATTTAATCTACTATTCCATATTGCATCTGCTCTGTCTGATCTTTCATAACTTTCTGTATAATAAATTGGTGTTGATCTTCTAGGATTATTTCTAGGACTATTATCTGGAGTTTTAACTCTTGATGTGCTTGGTTTATTTATATCTCCTGTGTTTATTTCTAATTTTTTTATTTTATCTACTTGTTCTAAAATTTCAGTGTATGTTTCACTTATATCACTTATTTCTGAATTTTGATCATTTGTATCTAATTCGTTTATTTCATTATTGATTTCATTATTTCAAGATTTTCATTTTCATTTAATATTTGTTTTATTTTATTTATTTCATTAGCCAATTCAACTTCTTTTTCTTTTTCTTTTTCTATTTGTTTTTCTTTTTGTTTAGTTTCATATAATAATTTTAACTGAGCTAATTCTTTTTCTAATTCACTTATTTTTGTATTCTTTGTTTCTTCTATTTTTTGTATTTCTTGTTTTGCTTGTGTTTTTATTTTTCCAATTTCTTTAGCTTTATCTATTTCGTCATTTTCTTTTGTTATTCTTATCATAGCTGTTAAACTATCTTCTAATTTTGCTGTTTCTTTTTCTAACATTAAATATAATTTATCTCCTATTTTTTTATATCTCCTTCCTAAATTTGAAAATACTATTTTTATTATTAGTCCTTCTTGATTTTCATAAGTTTTTTCATCTACTGCAAATTCTTCTTTATTCATTATATTCATCAGTATGGTATATATCATGTTGTAATTTATATTCTAGGCAATTTATTTGTATTTCTAAATCAAATAAAACTTTTCTTTGGATTGATATTGATTTACTACTTACTCCTGCAAATATATTTTCTATTAATCTTTCTTTTTTAAATTCATATTCATATCTTTTTTCATTTATTTTTTCTATCAGTTGTTGTTTATATATTCTTCTGTCCATATTGTTTTTTCAAATAACAAATATATTTATATTCTGTTTTTGAAATTATGTCTATCAACAAATTTTCTTTAATAGTATCTTTTTTAGTGGTTTTTAATGATTCATATTTCGTATATAAGTTATTTAACTTTTTCTTTATCTTTTTTACCTTTCTTTCTATATTATTATTTTCCTTTTTCATTTAAGAAAATATTTTTTCATAATATTCTTTTTTAATTATATTCAATCTTTGTATTTCCTTAGCATTGTTTTCTATATATTCTAAATATTCTTCTTCTTTAAGATATATATATTTATTTACATTTTCAATTAATAATTTTTCTTCTAGATCTATTTTTTCTTTAGTTTCTTTCCATAACATCAAATATCTATAATTTATCATTGATCTCTATATAATTCTATATCATCATATAAATAATCAAGATCAAAATCATCTGAGATAATTAACTCTGACCAACCATAAGTTGTTTCTTCAATTATTTCATATGTTACTAATCTATCATAGATTATTCTTCTTATATCAGCATCAAGATTTTTCAATATATAAAACAATAATATCATGTAATTTATATCATCATCTAACAAATAGGTAGTCATCTTATTCATACTTTCGCTAAAATTTTATTCCTTCTAACCTCTTCACAGATTATACTTATTCATTATGCAATAATAACAATTTAATAGTCATCTTGTCTAGTCACTACCATGGTTTTCTTCTTCAATCAGTTACCCTAACAGCGCCTCAACTCTGTGTACTCCCCTAAACGGCCTTCTTTGCCTACCGGTTTCCACTTTAGGATGGCATAGTCTGGGCTTACCTACTCTCAGAATATTTCCATAACAAACCTTCTAAATATGATTATTATAACATTATTAAAGCATAATAAATACTTATAATCAAGTAGAGATTATCAGGAATAAAGTAGTTTAGCTACTCATGAATAAAATCGAGTATACCTGTTCTGGTAGATTGATCATATCTGATTTGTTTTCCATAACTTATTTTCTTATCTAGCTCTGATACCAAGTAGGGAGGGGGAAGCGGAATGAGGAGAATTTGAGAGAAGTGTTGAAGGAAGGTAGCTTATTCCTTCTAACCTCTTCACAGATTATACTTATTCCATATCTGCTTTTCGTAATTCTCTGGAATTTGAGTATATCATTATCTGATCTCTGGCATAATAACTCCATATGGCATTTCCGTTTAGATAATTATTTGCTAATTCTTGTATAATAGTTGATATGCCAATTATTCTTTTATTAGCATAAAAGCTTGGTATTTCTATCTTTTGTATCTCTTCTTGTTTTCCAATCTCCTCCGGTATAATCATATCTTTGGTTAGTCCTATCTTAATAACTTGAATTGGAGATTTTATCTCTTCGTATAGTATTTCTGCTGGTGCTGTATAGAATTTTATAAAAAATAAATTCCCATTTGTAACTCTTTTGTATGTAGTAAATGCTTTATGTAACTCTGGTATTCCAATAATTTCTTCTCCATCAAAGGTATATACAGTACTTAATAGTCCATAGCTGTAACATGTTTTAACTAAATTTGCACTAGTTTTAGGTTGTGCAATAAGTCTGTTATAGCCTTGTAATTTTTGGGTTATATAATTTTCATTGGTATTTTTGGTCTGTATGGATCTGGGGTTTAAATTTAAAAATGTTTGGATTTTATATATGTTTTCAATGTATGATTGGGTAATGTAGTTGTATCTTTTCTTATCACTTTGTATACTAACTGCTAAAATAGTTATATCCTTGTATCTGTCTTATTTTTAATATCTTATTTGGTATTGGATAATTATAAGTTTTAGTTTTAGCATTTAGATTACGATAATCTATAACCATTCTACTTTTACCTCTTTTTTGTTCACTATGTTTATTTACTATAAATGCTGGACTTGTATGTTTACTATTAGTCTCTTGTATATAATTATTTTTTAATAATTCATCTATATGCATTTTAAATTCATTTAAATCATCAAAATTATATTTTAATGGTTTTTGTGTTATTATACTATTTTCATCTATTAATTCAATTTTTACTTTTGTTTTATGCTTTTCCCATCCTTCTAATGGATTTTCACTGTATAAGAGTTCTAATTGTTCATTTATCATTTTAATTTTATCTATTGTAAATATGATAATTTCTAGTTGGTTATTTCTTTTCTATTTATATTTTCCATTTCTTGATTTATTTTTTCACTTCCTTTTATCCATTCTTTTGGTTTTCTTTGTTTATTATTTACTCTTTTTGCTCCTAATCTTGGGCACCCCTCTCAAGGCCCCTCTACTTACTAGACCATCAAACAAGTGTGTGAGTGTATACATAGATGTGAACAAACCTTTCACATAACACCTTAAAACCACACATGACCATACATTCATATTCATACACATAGAAACCAAACCTAGGAACTATCCTGTCAAGGTACACATGTGCAATGCATAGACAAGGTCCCATACCCTTGCCCATACTAGTACACCTATCAAGACATCATAGCTAAGGAAACACATATCATACTTTCATAAACATCATCTTAACATACATAGTAGTAGACACTAGTGAATATGAGAACTACCTTTCATTTAGACACCATGACCTATACTACTTGTAACATGCATGTAAAGTGAGTGTGTGTGTACATTGGTCAACATGATCACATAATGGCTATCAACAACACATTGAGGCATCCACCCTCTTAGACCATAATACTCTTTCAAGCATAGACCACACAACACACAATAGCATAGGAGACAAGTCAACTTCATATCACACTTAAGACTCCTAACTTGTACTATTCATGCATTCACATAGGGGTACATAGGTAAGAGATTATTAACCATTTTAACACATCAATGGCATCACCTATATTTTACCCTAACATTGATATACACGTGCTTATACAATAGCCATACAACCTAGATCACAACTAGAATAGGAAAGTAGGCATAAATTTCTCATAGTATTATCATGAGCACATGTTCATCAATTTGCCTTCATGGCCATGGTCAACACATATATAATGACAATAAAGTAAACACCGCCACCATAAGTGGATCATAACACACAATGCCATACAAGGCTTTATCAACTACAATACTATAAGGAAAGTAGAGGAGATAAGCGTTCTTACCAATTTCTCACCCTTTGATCATCATTGGCCAATACACCTTGTTTATTAACAATTAATATATAGGGCAGTAGCTAAATGTACTTTAAGCATAAAAGAAGCCATGTACAAGTCGCTATAAGATCATTATACAACTAGTGCACTATATCACATATATGGTAGAAAGTAGAGAGTTATAGATCATCAAGTAACTTCCCTAGTTTTGCTCATAAATCATCATGTATCTATAATATTCATTTTGGGCAGTAGCTAAATAGATATAAATCAAATCTAAATCATGCTTCATCCACCCTAGAATTAAGATCACATAATGTTCATTACAACATAAAAATTGTAGGCTAGAAGGACCTAGATCAATTCATGCAAGACTCCTTTTCTTTGATCATCATGAACTCATACTCACAATCCATTAATACCATCGATATAAGGCAGTATCTAAGGACAATAAAACCTACACTAAATCCTACTACAATAGCTATAACCTTTAGATCACAGTGAGCATGCTATTTAAGACATTAATGGAAGATAGAAGAACCATAGGCTAATTAACTTTGATCAACATGAATCGCTTATTTACAATTCATCAATATAATATAAGTAAGGAAGTAGATAAAATTATCCCTACACAATTTATTTCCCATTCACCCCTTTAATAAAATAGTACGCAGGCACAGATTGCAGGCCACCATTGACGGAAACATCTACTGGACGTTGGTCAGTCGATGGGCCGTGCATTGGCTTCCGTCAATTGGTCCTTGGCCAATTTTTGGGTTGAGACCTAACCAAGATAAGTACCAATCGACGATACCTCACCTACGGGCCGTTGGTTGACCAACTGGCCGTCGTTTGGTCCGTTGATTGATACTGCCACGGCAGTGTCTCGACCAGCCTTGGGTCCTTCTTGTGGGGCCTTTTGCGGGGCCCTTTAGAAGTCGTACCCGTATGTTTCCAACGTAAATAGAACCCTTAACAAGTTGTAGACATTCAAAATAAGTTTCACCCAAAACAAACACCTGCAACACGTCCAAACATGCAAGGCCCCATCAAGACGTACATGAATGTCTCAAGTGCTAACTTTCGAACGTCTTGGACTTTCTTGGATGTTTGACCTCCAAACTTCTTAAAACTCCATATAATACCATTTAACATAATTATAACTCATTTAAAGACTCTTTAGGCTCATTTAATACAATTTTAAGCATGCATAGACACATGAGGCACATAGGTGACTAGTCGTCGAACGTTTTGATCGACCCTTGACGTTTGACTTCCAATTCACCTCAAACTTTATACACTACCTCTAAACCATATTATAAGACATTTTAGGACATTATAACATTAATACAAATATGTTAGGCTCTAGAAACTCTATCTCATTTTGGGGGTCTTACACCTGCATTCTTGGATTAGTGTCATTAAATACAACATGCACAAATTCTTCAACACTTAAAGTTCTTTTATTAAAAATACAAAAGGCTCTACTAATAGGAGCATATACTAAGAAAATACCTTCATCACTCCTTGGATCGAACTTACCAAGATTGTTCTTACCATTGTTGTGGATGAAGCACTTGCATCTGAAGGGATGAAATGAGGTTATGTTTGGTTTCTTACCTTTACATATTTCATAGGGAGTCTTCTTTAGGATATGTCTAATTAAGAACCTGTTAAAAATGTGACATGCAGTACTTACTACTTTAGCCAAGAAGTGATCTGGTAGACTTCTATCCAAAAGCATTGTTTATGATGTATCTTGCAAAAATCAATTTTTTTGTTCAACTACTCCATTTTGTTGAGGATATAGGGGTGAAGAGAAATTCCGAGTAAATCCGTTTTGAGCACAAAATTCTTCAAATGCCTTATTTTCAATTCACCACCATGATCACTATGTATGGTCGTGAAGAATATCCTGTTTCTCTCCGAACTTTTCTACAAAAAGCTTTAAAATTAGTAAAAATTTCGTTTTTATGAGTTAAGAATATTACCTATGTGAACCTTGAGAAATCATCAACAATTACAAAATTATATCTCTTGCCTCCAATGCTTACAGTTCGAGTGGGACCAAAAAGATCCGTATGAAGAAGCTGCATGGGTTTAGATGTACTTAAAATGTCTTTACCTTTGAATGATGAACGAGTTTGCTTACCTATTTGACAAGATTTGATCCTTTTCAAACTTTAGTTTCGGCAGTCCAATCACTACTTCTAGTCTAGACAGTTTTTCAAGAGCATGCATGCTTGAGTGCCCAAGATTTCGACGCCATAGCCATAGATCGCTTGTCACTGCATTTAGACAGGTGAGAGATGGAAAATCAACATTATTTAAGATATAAATATTATTTACTCGGTATCTGATAAGTGTCAGTCTCTTCTTAGGATGTTTAATGATGTAACTAGCTGTATTGAATGTGACTTGGAATCTAACGTCACACAGTTGACTTATGCTGAGTAGATTATGTTTGAGTCCTTAGACTAAGTAAACTTTGAAAAGATCACATGATAAGCTGAGAGTGATGGTTCCGACTCCGGTAACTTCTCCTTAGAATTATCTCCAAATATAACACAACCTCCATCTATTTTTTTTATTGTTTTGAAGTTTTCCTTCTTTCCGCACATATGCCTGGAGCATCTGCTATCAAGTACCCATATTTAGTTTTTGTAGGTTTTCTTGGATAGCTCCTACAAGACAAAAATATTAGTTTCTTTTAGGAACCCAAGTATTTTTGGGTCCTTGATCATTAATAACTTTTGGTCTCCAAATCCATTTTCCAGAAGAATATTTTCTACAATTGAAGGATTTATGACCGATATCGCCACAAGTAAAACACACAATATTAGTTGACGAATTAGGAGAATATGGATGAGAGATAGATCTATTTGATCCGTTAGAATTATGACTTGGAGAGTTCCTTCTGTAGAGCGTAGTTCTGTTTGATTGAACAGAACTATGGCTTGAGGATTTTCTAACACTGTTTAAGTGCATTTTCACTTCCTCCAATACTTCTTTTAGTAGATCAACTTCAATCTGACTTGCTCGAGAAGAATCTGTCAGTCTTTCTTTTCTTGAGCAAGTTTGTTGTATTCATCAATAACTTTCTGTAATTCATTAGTGACCATATCCAGAGAATTTTGTAAGTTATTACAGTTTGGACAATTATAATATCTTACCTCGCTTGTTTCTCCTAGATCCATAAAACACAAGTTTTCCATTTAATCATAGTCATCATCGGTTGTTTTTCCTTGTTCCCATGCTCCGAGACTTTTTGGATCTTCATTTCGTCGATTGCTTCTTCTTCTTCTTCGTTTTGGACAATTTTGCTTGATATGTCCTGGTTCTCCGCAGTAGTAGCATCGATGGTCATTTATTTTGAAGTCCTTTGTTTTTGAATCTTGTTGAGGTCACTGTCTCCTTTGTATGAGCATTTGTCTTACTCCACGATTAATAAGGGCCATTCCTTCATCTTGATTTTCATCAGCTTTCTCCCCCGTTTCCGATGTCTCAGCAGTAAAGGCCACAATTTTCCTTTTGTTGTCCTTGTTGTACCCGTTAATGTGATTTTGTTCATAAGCCATTAAGTTATCTCGAAGCTCATCATATGTCATGTTCTGTAGATCTCCGTCTTCAAGAATGGAAACCTTTGTTTCCCAAACCTTTGGAAGACTTCTGACAAGCTTACTTGTAGTGAGTTTGAGTACACCATTCCAAGCGATTTTAGTTCGCAAATAATTTTACTGAATCTTGAGAACATGGATTCAACAATTTCGTTGTCGACTATTTTTAACAATTTGTATTCATTTACAAGGGAGCTGATTCGAGCTTCCTTGACTTTCGTCGTTCTTTCATAAGTTACTTCAAGTTTGTCCCACATTTCTTTTGCAGTTTTGCAAGTTGATATTTTGTCATATTCCGCTCAGCTTACTGCACAATACAACAAACTTATAGCTCTATCGTTAGTTTGAATTACCTCTTGTTGTTCCTTAGTAATATCGAATGATTCAAGGTCAAAAGGTTTTTCAGTTCCATCCTCTTTTGTTAGCCCAGGGATTCGCTTTGGGCCTTTTTTGATGACTATCCAAGATTGATGGTCATTTGAAGAGACAAAGATTCTGAATCTATCATTCTAGTGAGAGTAATGTTTCCCATTGAAGTAGGGTGGTCTATGTTAAGAATGTCCGCCTTGAACAAAAGCACTGGAATTTGGCAATGTACCACTTGATATTTACTCACGTGTGGCTAAATTCACTTAGTCAACTATCAGTAGTTGATAGTCGACTCACATGCAAGTTAGTAGGAGAGTAAACAATAATAGAAAGTTGCAGTAAATAATTGACACACAAAGTTTTGTCCTTGTTCAGATCACCAATGTGGTTCCTAATCAAGTCCCCTTGGGTTTCAAGGGTTTTCCTTAAGAGCTTTGAAGAGATCTTCTTGTTACAACAATTTCAAAACTTTTATCCTATCTTATATACAAATAAGATTTCTACCTTTACCCTGCCTCAACTTGTATACCTACACTCATATTTTTTCTTTTCTCTTTTATTTTCAATTGTATCACTCACGTGTTTACAAAGCTTTATGAAAGACAAAAGAAAACTGTTTGCTAAGCTCAAGTGAAGTTGTGTACTTTACACTACAAAACTGGGTCGATATAAATAGATGATGACCTTTGCTCTTTGTAAGGAAAAACCCAAGTGTCTGCCCCACACTAAAAAGGGGTGGTTTCACCGGCCAAAGTGAAACCAAATCTACCTAGCTCTCTTAGGTGGAATCCACTGGCTAGTTCCCATGTTGGCTAAACATGGTTCGAAGACTAGGATATTTGCGGAGACTCTTATCCACCTTGGTGGAGCCTCATCTCATGATACTTACATGTGCTTGCACAAGCTCATTGCTAGTCTATCGGTGCTTTGCTGACTTTCTTTTACTTCATAACTTTTAGAGTTGACTCAAACATTATGGAAGGTTTCTTCTAGATTGAGGTTTATTTACTCTATGGATAACTTGTCATCCCTTTCTTTACTTGATGAAATTGTGAATTTAACCTTACATTATCATCTTGGTGTTAATGAGACTTGTCTCACACTTTCTAACACCCTCTTATGTGAGTAACTTTAACATAGTTGTCTAAGGTGTAAGTGAGACTTGTCTCATTTCCTTTAACACCCCATTCTGGTCACTTTCGTAACTTTTTTAAGCCTTTAGTTATGTTATTACTCACTTCATCTTGTTCAATGTCTTTTGGTAGCTTTATACTATTCTTTATTAATGTTATCAACTTCATTCAATGTAGCTACTATATTCATAGTTCATTTTGATAGAGTATGTTGGGACTTATTCCAATGATTGGCATACTCTTGGTTATGGATTCATTGAGTTACCTTAGGTATTCTTATACTGGTTTAACTCAGTCATTAGCCAATTTTATATCATATTTTGGAATAACATTGTAAACCAATTTCATTCAACTTTTTGGGAAAAACATTGTTAGCCAATTTATTGGCACAAGCCAATCATTCATGCAACATTTTTCATGAGAATATCATTAGCCAAGTTGATTAACATTCATACAAATACTTTAGTGAAGTCATCATCTCAAGCAAGTCAACTTTTAACAGTAACTATACTTCATAACCAAACCACAACCAAACTTCATCATCTCAGACACAATTAAGTCTTACAACATTCTTTAGTTCGTGTAAATAACACTTAAATCATACGAATCAAATCTATAGGCTTTAGTCAACATTTACAAATCAAGAGATATACACATTAGGATCAGTTAGCACCACATACCAACAACATGTTCGAGATTAGATCTATTTACGTATGAGAATCGAAAATAAGGATAACTAGGGAAATGGACGTTCAACAATATCTTTGGGAACAACCCTACTTTCAAGATTCATAGATTCAAAACGTTGAAAGGACTCTTGGAGAAAGAATTCCAGGAGAGAAACCCATACCTTATGTAGAATTTAATATACGACGATCACTTAGCACGAAAACCTTGAAGAGAACCTTGAAATCGCCTAAGAGAACCTTTGTCTTTCTACGTTTTTGCTTACTACCTTTGTGTCGTGAGTTTCTTGAGAATGATCGTGGTTTTTATGTTTTAGGAACTGATGTAGAATCATTCAACTTTAGGCTAATTAACTTAATTAATAAATTAATTAGTTAATTACTAAAACGCCCCTCCTAAGTTACTAGACTTAGGAGGACATTTGACTTAGCCAAATTTGAAATTTTGACTAAGGGTCTCGGCTTGACCAAGACTTTAATTAATTAATTTAGTTGCTTATTTAATTAATTAAGGGACCTAGGGAAATTACTAAAATACCCCTAAGTCACTAGGACCACATCTAACCCCTTTTGACCATCCTACGTTAGGTGCTAGGTTGTTCCTAAGTTAGTTAGGTTAGTTAGGTGTCACCCGACAAGGTCTTAGGTTGTCGGGTCCCTTGGCTGGTCATTTTTGGTTGATCCTAGGTTAGCTAGCTAGTTGGTTAAGTTAGTTAGGGTGTAGAGTTGGTTAGGAATCTAGGGCCCACATGGCTGGACCTGTGCATGCCTGCCCTTAACCTTCTAACCGAATGCGGTTGGGCTTGTCGCGTGGATCCCCCTCTTGGCCGTTGCACGTGTGTTGCTGCCCATTTCTTCCAACCGTGCACTCATATGGTTGCATTTGGAAAGTTAACTCCTTGTCCAAGGATCCTCACTATGTCCTTGGACACTGCTTAATCTACATGATTATTTTAATTGATCATGTGCTATGGTATCTAGGCTTGACACTTGGATGCCTCATACCCAATGCGTTGATATGGTTGGCTACAAAATTTTAGCTTAGGGTCTTCTTTGCAGGTACAATTCTTAAACAATGCCTATTCATACTCAGAAAAATTGGCTAACACCCTTAGCCAATATTTTCTAATATGCCCAATATTATCTAATATTGGGCATTGGGATGCCTATGCATCCCAATATGCATTCTTAAAACCTATTTGGCTCTTTACTAGACATGTACATTTTTCTGGAATGTTACATGGAGCTTTATTGAGTCCTTGATAAATTCATTTGGTATTTTATTGTAGTTAAGGGTAAGACGGGGTCTGTCCTGACCTACTCTAGATTTATATCTTTTAGAGGCTTTGTAGACGTATGTATACGGTTCAGTTGTGTCTTAAAGAGTTGTGGCCTCAATGGCCAAGTTTTGTAATAACTTTTGGGCCTACTTATGTTGATTCGTATCGCTGCATCATATGTGATGTTGTCACACGATTGTTATAGTTATATGCATAGTAAGCACATGTTATAGGTTGGTTCTCTCGGGCCTTTAGGGAATCGGTTGCATGTCCATCTTGTCACATCCTTGGAGCACCCCCTAGAAGTAACATGGAGTACTTGAACTCTCTGAGGTTTTATACAAGCCCATAGTTATCATTCATTGCATTGTCATAGTAAATTTAGCGGAAAATTTAAAACTTTTCATAACACATCATATGCTAGAAACTTCACTTCATATATATATAATATCATATTACATACTTAAACTCTAAGTCTCTTTGCCATCATAGACTCAACAACATTAGAGTACATTAGGGACACGACCCTTAAAACATAAAACATAAGTACTAATTTATACACTTTACTGTAAAGACATGACTTAGGAATCCTTGGAATTAAGGATTCCTTTCCTTGAGCTTGGGAATCATATATCAATCCCTTCACCTTAGAGACCTTCTTTAATAATCCATAACCTACAGTTTGTGTAAAAAGTAGAGAACAATGGAGTTAGTACAAGAATGCACTAAGTATGGCAACCATGCAAACACATGTATTTAAAAGGGCCATTTCACTTGAAATCGTACTTCATGCCTTTTTGTGAAATCTTTATAAAACCTTGATACAATAGCATTTATATCATTCACATACTTCATATAGACATATTGAAATTCCAAACGTCATATAAAATCACATATATAATTTAAGCCACATTTGAGGTCCATTTACAGTGATCTTCTTTCACTTTACAGTGAACTACTTTTATTCCAACTTCTTGACTTTCCCAAGTAAACCTTTTAGTAATACTTGGTGCAATTCATGAAGAATGTCCCATAACACTATCCATGCTCAAGTATCACCTTAAGACCACAAGGAAACCATACATAAAACCTTTTAACTTAACACATACAATCATAGGACCACTTCATAGACAAGGCACACAGTACATATTACAACTCCATATTATGCATATCATCACATCATTTAGACAATAACATATTTTCATGTAAGAGAACCATAAACATATGCCCATACATTAGAACACCTTCCTAGAACTCCGTTAGATAACTACTTGTGCAATGTCTAGGTGGGTTCATTACTTCCATCTATCCTAAGTATCTTCTCGTAGGTTATCCTAGTTAGGGTCCTTAGTCATTTACTTTAACTCCATTGTCCATTATACATTAGGGAAGCTAAGCCTTAACTGACACTAAGACCAAGGGTGCTAAACATGGAATTTGGTGTTGTAATGCCTTACACCAAAGGAAGGTGTTCTTACTTAGCAAAGGTAGAACATTAACACATGCTAGCATACTAAGTGAATTCACTTGCTAGATCCTATGTGACAAGAATATTTATGGAACTTGGAGATACATGTCGAAATCCTCTTTATACCAAATGGGTCATATGGTTATTCACTTATGGAAACTCTCTTTATACATATTGAGGCATTGTGGTTATCCACCTCATGAGATTTATGTTAGAACTCCCTTCCACATTGGGCAAGGACACCACTCATATTCAAGTTCACTCGGTGCTAAGCTAAGTTCCCTTTATTAAAAGCCTTTATTAATATTACTTTATACAATTTGGCTTTAGGATATTGTCTCCCTATATGGTTAGATCATAGGTCATAGATGAGAATTCATCAACCTAAATCATGTGAGAAAACCTTTCACATGGACATAGCATATATCATTAGCACTATCTAGTTTATGGTACCCTTGAGAACACCATTAAAGTGCCCCTCTATTTACTAGATCATTATTCATGTCTGGGTGTATACATATATGTGAGCAATCCTTTCACATGACACTTTAAAGCCACATATGTTCATACTTTATTTCATTTATGCATAAGTTGTACAAGTGTAACTATATGAGCATGCTTTCATATAAACACAATTAGACACTAGGTATAATCATACTTCATGATACCACATACTTCACATTATACCATATAAGACATGTTCATAACATACTAATGCATTCATATCCATGTACATAAGAGACCAAACTTAGGAACTATACTATCAAGGTACACATGTGCAATGCATAGACAAGGTCTCATACCCTTTCCCATACTAGTACACCTATCAAGTAATCATAGTTAAGGGATACATAACATACTTTCATAGACTTAAACTTAGCATGCATATTAGTAGACATTAGTGAATATGAAAATTACGTTTCCTTTAGACACGATGACATATACTACTTGTAAGCATGCATGTATAGTGAAGGTGTGTGTGCATTGTTCAATATGATCACATAATGGATATAAACAACACATTGAGGCAGACACCCTCTTAGAACCACAATACACAACCAAGCATAGACCATTCAACACATAATAGTATAGGAAATCAACTTCATATTACCCTTAAAACTCCTAACTTTTGCTATTCATGCATTCACATAAGGGTACATAGGTAGGGGTAATCATTTCTTAATACTTCATTAAAGGCAGCACCTACACATAACCCTATCATAATCATTCACATGCTCATAACAATAGCAACATCACCTAGATTCACAACTAAAGTAGAAGACTAGGCACAAGTAACACATAAGGTGATCATCATAACCACACACTCATATATTCATCAATTTGCCTTCAAGGCCATAGTCAACACATATATAATGACATTAAAGTAAACACCGCCATCATAAGTGGACCATACCACACAATACCATACAAGGCTTTATCAACTACAATAATATAGAAAAGTACAAGGAAAGAGCCATTCTCACCAATTCATCAACCTTTGATCATCATTACACCTTTTACATAATTAATACATTATAGGGCAGTAGCTAAATATACATTTAATCATGAAAGAAACCATATACCAATTGATGCAAGATCATACTACAACCTAATACAATACATCACATATATACTAGAAAGTAGAAGAACACATACCATTAACCAATTTCAATTGCATGGATCATCAATCATTTCATCAATAGTATCTATCTAGGGCAGTAGCTACAATGATTTTTGCTTAATCAAAATCCTACCACAATTGTCATATAGTCGAAATCACAATGAGCATGCTATATTAGGAATCAATAGAAGGTAGAAGAACATAATCTAATATAACCTTGATCCACATGGATCACTTATCTACAATTCATCAGTAAAATCCATGTAAGGCAGTAGATACAATCATCTCTACACAATCGAATCCCACATTCATCCATAATAGAGGGAAGGTTACAGTGAACACATAGAGACATAGGCTAGACTTATTCAAATCTTCATATATTGACCACATGGATCATTAATCAACAATTCACCATAAATATACTTAAATAACAGTAGACATGAGCAATTCAACATAATAGAATAACAATTCAACCAAAAACAAGCCACGATCACAATGCCCATGTAAGGGCTAAATCGAGTTTAGGAAGGGACATGGGTTCACAATGAAATTGGATTAAAATTCACGTCAAAACCAATGCATTATCATCAATTCATCATGATTAAGCCATTAAAAACTTTTTAAGAAAGAACCCATGGCTACATTGAAGAAGAAGTGATTTGATCAAGAAACTTCTTTGAAAACTTTGAAGAGGACTCTCTAGATGAAAGATTAACTAGAGATTAAGGATCACCATACCTTTATTAGTTGAATATCCCAAAAAAATTGGTAAAGAACCCATGGGAATACAATCTAAAAGCTGATCAAAACTTGGTGAAGAACCCATGGGAATACAATCTACATGCTGACCCTGAACTTCACCTTCAATGGAGGTTTCTAGAGAGGATATTTTGGTAGAGGGAAGTTTGATTTTTGAATGGAGGATTTGGTATAGGCTATTCACGTTTTATAACAACTTAAGAGGGAAATAGCCCTTCTTACCAATTCATCAACCTTTGATCATCATTGAGCAATACACCTTTTTGATCATCAATACATTATAGGGCAGTAGCTAAATATACATTTAATCATGAAAGAAACCATGTACAAGTCGATACAAGATCATACTACAACCTAATACAATACATCACATATATACTAGAAAGTTAAATAACATAGACCATTAACCAATATAAATTTCATGGATCATCAATCATATTTCATCAATAGTATCAATCTAGGGCAGTATCTACAGTGATCTTTGCATAATCGAAATCCTACCATAATTGTCATAAAGTTGAAATCACAGTGAGCATGCTATATTAGGAATCAATAGAAGGTAAAAAAACATAGACTAATCAAACATTGATACACATGGATCACTTATCTACAATTCATCAGTAACATCCAAGTAAGGCAGTAGATACAATCATCCCTACACAATCGAATCCCACATTCATGCATAATAGAGGCAAGGTTACAATGAACACATAGAGACATAGGTTAGACTTATTCAAATCTTCATATATTGATCCACATGGATCATTCATCAACAATTCAAAATAAATATACTTAAATAACAGTAGACATGTGCAATTAAACATAATAGAATCACAATTCCCACCATTAACAAGCCACGATCACAATGCTCATGTAAGGGCTAAATCGAGTTTGGGAAGGGACATGGGTTCACAATGAAATTGATTTACAATTCATCTTAAAATCAATACATTATCATATATTCATCATGAGTATGCTATTAAAAACGTTTTTATAAAGAATCCATGGCTACATTGAAGAAGAAGTGATTTGATCATGAAACTTCGTTGAAAACTTTGAAGAGGACTCTCTAGATGAAAGATTAACTAGAGATTAAGGATCACCATACCTTTATTAGATGAAGAAACCACTAAAAATTGGGGAAGAACCCATGAGAATCCAATCTACAAGCTGACCTTGAACTTCACCTTCAATGGAGGTTTCTAGAGAGGATATTTTGGGAGAGGGAGGTTTGATTTTTGAATGGAGGATTTGGTATGGGCTATTCACATTTTATAACAATTTAAAATACCCAAAAATAGGTAAATAAACCGCCTAGGGTCAGTTTAGCAGTTGGGGTGAATTTCCCATTTACCCATAAATATTCAGCGTGCATGGCAGTAACTGAAGGCCTGCATCGACGGACCCAACTACATGGCGTTGGTCCATCGACGGACCGTCTTTTGCCTTCCATCATTTGGGTATGAGGCTGTCATGTGGCTAAAACTTCTCCTTGATAAGTGCCCATCGATGCCTCCCCGTCGATAGGGCATCATTCCACTGACGAGGCATCATTTGGCTCGTCGATTGACATTGCCAAGGTAGTGTCTCGACAACCTTTAGGTCCTTCTTGAGGGCCTCTTGCGGGGCCCTTGGGAAGTCGTACCTGGACTTTTTAAACGTAAATATAAACCATAACATGTTGAAGACCTTCCATGCAAGTTCACCAAAAATGAACACGTAAAACACATCCAAACATGCAAGGCACACTCAAGACACACCTGAACGTCTCAAGCGCTAACTTTCGAACGTCTTAGACGTTTTTGGACGTTTGATCTCCAAACTTCATGAAAATCCATATAATTGCTATAAACATAATTATAAATCCTTTTAAGACTTCATAAGCTCATGACACATTAAAAAACACATAAATGAATCTAAGGCCCCTTTGGCGACTAGTCGTTGAACGTTTTGGTCGTCTCTTGATGTTTGGCTTCCAAATCACCTCAAAATTTATACACTGCCTCAATAACACATTATAAAACATTTTAGGACCTTAGAACTTTACGACGAACATGTTAGGCTCTAGACACCCCTAAATCATTTTGGGGTTCTTACAATATCCCCCACTTGGGAACATTCGTCCTCGAAAGAAACTTGGGCATTTAAAACACTTTTAAGACTTCAATGACTCATAGATCAGGTCAAAACATTCATAAAATCATCACATAGAGGTAAATGCACCCAAATTACAAGGAACACAACTTCAGACAAATTTGCACTCAATGTACACAAACAAGCCACACTTTCACTCACTTATGCTCATTACATAAAATACTTAGGCACTTCCCATGTTCATAGGTGGAACATCCTTCTCCTAATCATAACACAATCATTACATTTCAATTCATTAAGAGCTCATCATGCAACCTTCTTTGGACCATACTTAGGGAGATTCAATCAACACTCAAGAACAAGTAGGCACTCATACTTTAATGCACATAGACTTGAGTAAGATAGGTTGAGAAAAGATTATTATTAGTTAGGTATAATTCCATGAGGGTCATACTCAACCATACCATGCTTAGTCATGCTTATGGAGGAATGTCCTTCTCCTCAACACACTTACATGTATCATGATCTCACCCCCAAGCAAGGCACAAGGTCAATTTCTTTTAAAGTGAGCAATTTTCAAATTTTAAACCAAGGAATGCTCATGTTTTCTTGCTAGTGAAGTCTAAATGGTAAGTCACACCAAGCACATCACAACAATTAGGAAGCCATTTCACAAAATGTATATTTTTTCTAACATATCAATAACCTTCACATTAAGCATCATTTGGGAAAAATATCCCAAATCATAGGAACACACAAGGTCACTAGATAATCATGCCTTCACTTTTCAAGAGTGAGCCTACAATCATTCTTCCAAAAATCATAAAAGTCACATAGTTTTCAAGAGTCTCAACACTTTTAATTTTAAAGAGACTCAACTTTCCCATTATCAGGCTAAACATTGCACATCAAAAGTGACTAAAACTAAGTTTCTTACCTTATCTCATGAAGTCAAATGTACAACTAGCATATTGAGATACACCACCAATATAAGAAAACATGTATTTGATCAAAGTTCCTTTTCATGCGTTTTAGAATCTTAAAAGTATCCTTAAGGTAGTGTCAATCAATACATACCAAACATATAGAGGTCATGCAATTCATACTTTATGCAAAACTCCATTCATGAACAAGCTTACCAAAAATTCATTAGATTCAAGTCCAAGCAAAAATAAACGGACAAGGTAGAAAATACCTACAACCTTACTACTCCATCACCATCCCCCACTTAGGGTAAACCCAATTAAGAGCAACATTAACCCAACCTTAAGAGGATCTTTAGATTAAAAACCTTCATTTTCATCATTTAAAAGTGATTACCACTTTCGAAAGAATTACAGTAAGTCAACCAAGGCATTCTAAACCTTATCATCTATGCAAATTATCCCCAACTTTTCAAGTTAAGTCATATCATTCAGCCACATAAGGTTTTATACAATGCAATAGACACCACAGTCATACAAAATTAGGGTAAACAATAGAGGAGACTTAGCCATAAATTTCTTCTTTTTATTTGGACATTAAAGTAAGGTGACTTCTAGCTTAATAAAACCCACATCATCAACCTACAAGGACAAGCATACTACCTTCACACTCAGGATCAAGTGTATACAAAGGACTCCAATCCATACTAGGCAACTAGAAAGGACCACATATATACCACGAGAAAATATTGAACACTTTTAAACACATATTCTTAGGGTAGCATGATTTCATAGGTAGTCACTAAGCATTTCAAACTCAAATAATATAATTAGTCTACCATCATGTAAAACCATATAGTAACACATCATTCCAAAAGAAACTCATTTTAACCGCAATAAGTTCTAACATGCTTTAACTATATCATGACACACATTTTTCAACTATAACATGCTATTTCACATAAATCTCATACATAGCCATAAATGGCATCACATCATCAAAATATGCCAAAATTCACCATCACACATACTCATCAAACCATAAAACCAAAATAAGCATTAAACTCACCTTTTCTCCCTCAAACATATAAGATACCGTCTCATCTAGGCAATCACATCTAAAAGACTACCGGACAAGAAAACATAAGAGACAGATCTTATAGAGTTAATTTCTGTGGCACGATATGAGAATGATTAAGAAGGGAAACTCTATCATCCTATAGCCTCCCGTATCATTTGATGTGTCGCAACTCACCACCAATGATACGAACTCTACTAGACGTGGCAATATCATACATTTTGGACCCTAAACCATTTTTAAAACCTGATGCTCTAATACCACGTTTGTCAAATCCGGGGAGCACCCCCTATAAGTAACATGGCGTACTTTAACTCTCGGAGGTCTTATACAAGCCCATAGTTATCATTAATCGCATTGTCATAGTACATTTAGCGGAAAATTAAAACTTTTCATAGCACATCATATGCTAGAAACTTCACTTCATATATATAAAATATCATATTACATACGTAGAATCTTAAGTATCTTTTCCATCTTAGACTCAACAACGTTAGAGTACATTAGGGACACGGAACTTAAAACATAAAACATAAGTACTAATTTATACACTTTACAGTAAAGACATGACTTAGGAATCCTTGGACTTAAGGATTCCTTTCCTTGAGCTTGGGAATCATATATCAAGCCCTTCACCTTAGATCCCTTCTTTAAGAATCCATAACCTACACTTTGTGTAAAAAGTAGAGAAGAATGGAGTTAGTACAAGAATGCACTAAGTATGGCAACCATGCAAACACATGCATTTAAAAGGGCCATTTCACATGAAATCGTACTTCATGCCTTTTTGTGAAATCTTTATAAAACCTTGATACAATAGCATTTATATCATTCACATACTTCATATTGACATATTGAAATTCCAAACGTTATATAAACTCACATATATAATTTAAGCCACATTTGAGGTCACTTTATAGTGAGCTTCTTTCACTTTACAGTAAACTACTTTTATTCCAACTTCTTGACTTTCCCAAGTAAACCTTTTAGTAATACTTGGTGCAATTCATGAAGAATGTCCCATAACACTATCCATGCTCAAGTATCACCTTAAGACCACAAGGAAACCATACATACAACCTTTTAACTTAACACATACAATCATAGGACCATTTCATAGACAAGGCACACAATACATATTAGAACTCCATATTATGCATATCATCACAACATTTAGACAATAACATATTGTCATGTAAGAGAACAATAAACATATGCACATACATTAGAATACCTTCCTAGAACTCCCTTAGATAACTACTTGTGCAATATCTAGGTGGGTTCTTTACTTCCATCTATCCTAAGTATCTTCTCTTAGGTTATCCTAGTTAGGGTCCTTAGTCATTTACTTTAACTCCATTGTCCATTATACATTAGGGAAGCTAACCCTTAACTGACACTAAGACCAAGGGTGCTAAACATGGAATTTGGTGTTGTAATGCCTTACACCAAAGGAAGGTGTTCTTACCTAGTAAAGGTAGAACATTAACACATGCTAGCATACTAAGTGAATTCACTTGCTAGATCCTATGTGACAAGCATATTTATGGAACTTGGAGATACATGTGGAAACCCTCTTTATACCAAATGGGTAATTATGGTTATTCACTTATGGAAACCCTCTTTATACATATTGAGGCATTGTGGTTATCCACCTCATGAGATATATGTTAGAACTCCCTTCCACATTGGGTAGGGACACCACTCATATTCAAGTTCACTCGGTGCTAAGCTAAGTTCCCTTTATTAAAAGCCTTTATTAACATTACTTTATACAATTTGGATTTGGGATATTGACTCCCTATATGGTTAGATCATAGGTCATAGATGATAATTCATCAACCTAAATCATGTGAGAAACCCTTTCACATGGACATAGCATATATCATTAGCACTATCTAGTTTATGGTACCCTTGAGAACACCATTAAAGTGCGCCTCTATTGACTAGATCATTATTGATGTGTGGGTGTATACATATATGTGAGCAATCCTTTCACATGACACTTTAAAGCCACACATGTTCATACTATATTTCATTTATGCATAAGTTGTACAAGTGTAACTATATGAGCATGCTTTCATATAAACACAATTAGACACTAGGTATAATCATACTTCATGATACCACATACTTCACATTATACCATATAAGACATGTTCATAACATACTAATGCATTCATATCCATGTACATAAGAGACCAAACTTAGGAACTATACTATAAAGGTACACATGTGCAATGCATAGACAAGGTCGCATACCCTTTCTCATACTAGTACACCTATCAAGTAATCATAGTTAAGCGATACATAACATACTTTCATGGACTTAAACTTAGCATGCATAATAGTAGACATTAGTGAATATGACAACTACGTTTCCTTGAGACACGATGACATATACTACTTGTAAGCATGCATGTATAGTGAAGGTGTGTGTGCATTGTTCAACATGATCACATAATGGATATAAACAACACATTGAGGCAGACACCCTCTTAGAACCACAATACACAACCAAGCATAGACCATTCAACACATAATAGTATAGGAAATCAACTTCATATTACCCTTAAAACTCCTAACTTTTGCTATTCATGCATTCACATAAGGGTACATAGGTAGGGGTAATCATTTCTTAATACTTCATTAATGGCAGCACCTACACATAACCCTATCATAATCATTCACATGCTCATAACAATAGCAACATCACCTAGATTCACAACTAAAGTAGAAGACTAGGCACAAGTAACACATAAGGTGATCATCATAACCACACACTCATATATTCATCAATTTGCCTTCAAGGCCATAGTCAACACATATATAATGACATTAAAGTAAACACCGCCATCATAAGTGGACCATACCACACAATACCATACAAGGCTTTATCAACTACAATAATATAGAAAAGTACAGGGAAAGAGCCATTCTCACCAATTCATCAACCTTTGATCATCATTACACCTTTTTCATAATTAATACATTATAGGGCAGTAGCTAAAAATACATTTAATCATGAAAGAAACCATATACCAATTGATGCAAGATCATACTACAACCTAATACAATACATCACATATATACTAGAAAGTAGAAGAACACAAACCATTAACCAATTTCAATTGCATGGATCATCAATCATTTCATCAATAGTATCTATCTAGGGCAGTAGCTACAATGATTTTTGCTTAATCAAAATCCTACCACAATTGTCATATAGTCGAAATCACAATGAGCATGCTATATTAGGAATCCATAGAAGGTAGAAGAACATAATCTAATAAAACCTTGATCCACATGGATCACTTATCTACAATTCATCAGTAAAATCCATGTAAGGCAGTAGATACAATCATCCCTACACAATAGAATCCCACATTCATCCATAATAGAGGCAAGGTTACAATGAACACATAGAGACATAGGCTAGACTTATTCAAATCTTCATATATTGATCCACATGGATCATTAATCAATAATTCACCATAAATATACTTAAATAACAGTATACATGAGCAATTCAACACAATAGAATGACAATTCAACCAAAAACAAGCCACAATCACAATGCCCATGTAAGGGCTAAATCGAGTTTAGGAAGGGACATGGGTTCACAATTAAATTGGATTAAAATTCACGTCAAAACCAATACATTATCATCAATTCATCATGATTAAGCCATTAAAAACTTTTTTACAAAGAACCCATGGCTACATTGAAGAAGAAGTGATTTGATCATGAAACTTCTTTGAAAACTTTGAAGAGGACTCTCTAGATGAAATATTAACTAGAGATTAAGGATCACCATACCTTTATTAGTTGAATATCCCAATAAAAATTGGTGAAGAACCCATGAGAATACAATCTAAAAGCTGATCAAAACTTGGTGAAGAACCCATGGGAATACAATCTACATGCTGACCTTGAACTTCACCTTCAATGGAGGTTTCTAGAGAGGATATTTTGGTAGAGGGAAGTTTGATTTTTGAATGGAGGATTTGGTATAGGCTATTCATGTTTGATAACAACTTAAGAGGGAAATAGCCCTTCTTACCAATTCATCAACCTTTGATCATCATTGAGCAATACACCTTTTTGATCATCAATACATTATAGGGAAGTAGCTAAATATATATTTAATCATGAAAGAAACCATGTACAAGTCGATACAAGATCATACAACAACCTAATACAATACATCACATATATACTAGAAAGTTAAATAACATAGACCATTAACCAATATCAATTTCATGGATCATCAATCATATTTCATCAATAGTATTAATCTAGGACAGTATCTACAGTGATCTTTGCATAATCGAAATCCTACCATAATTGTCTTAAAGTTGAAATCACAGTGAGCATGCTATATTAGGAATCAATAGAAGGTAAAAAAACATAGACTAATCAAACATTGATACACATGGATCACTTATCTACAATTCATCAGTAACATCCAAGTAAGGCAGTAGATACAATCATCCCTACACAATCGAATCCCACATTCATGCATAATAGAGGCAAGGTTACAATGAACACATAGAGACATAGGTTAGACTTATTCAAATCTTCATATATTGATCCACATGGATCATTCATCAACAATTCAAAATAAATATACTTTAATAACATTAGACATGTGCAATTAAACATAATAGAATCACAATTCAACCATTAACAAGCCACGATCACAATGCTCATGTAAGGGCTAAATCGAGTTTGGGAAGGGACATGGGTTCACAATGAAATTGATTTAAAATTCATCTTAAAACCAATACATTATCATCTATTCATCATGATTAAGCTATTAAAAACGTTTTTATAAAGAATCCATGGCTACATTGAAGAATAAGTGATTTGATCATGAAATTTCTTTGAAAACTTTGAATAGGACTCTCTAGATGAAAGATTAACTAGAGATGAAGGATCACCATACCTTTATTAGATGAAGAAACCACTAAAAATATAGTAAGAACCCATGGGAATCCAATCTATAAGCTGACCTTGAACTTCACCTTCAATGGAGGTTTCTAAAGAGAATATTTTGGGAGAGGGAGGTTTGATTTTTGAATGGAGGATTAGGTATGGGCTATTCACGTTTTATAACAATTTAAAATACCCAAAAATAGGTAAATAAACTGCCTAGGGTCAGTTTAGCATGTGGGGTGAATTTCCCATTTACCCATAAATAGTCAGCGTGCATGGCAGTAACTGAAGGCCTGCATCGACGGACCCAACTACATGGCGTTGGTCCATCGACGGACCGTCTTTTGCCTTCCATCATTTGGGTATGAGGCTGTCATGTGGCTAAAACTTCTCCTTGATAAGTGCCCATCGATGCCTCCCCGTCGATAGGGCATCATTCCACTGATGAGGCATCATTTGGCTCGTCGATTGACATTGCCAAGGCAGTGTCTCGACAACCTTTAGGTCCTTCTTGAGGGCCTCTTGCGGGGCCCTTGGAAAGTCGTACCTGGACTTTTTCAATGTAAATATAAACCATAACATGTTGAAGACCTTCCATACAAGTTTCACCAAAAATGAACACGTAAAACACATCCAAACATTCAAGGTACACTCGAGACACACCTGAACGTCTCAAGGGCTAACTTTAGAACGTCTTAGACGTTCTTGGACGTTTTATCTCCAAACTTCATGAAACTCCATATACTTCCTATAAACATCATTATAACTCTTTTTAAGACTTCATAAGCTCATGACACATTCAAAAACACATAAATGAATCTAAGGCCCCTTTGGCGACTAGTCGTTGAACGTTTTGGTCGTCCCTTGATGTTTGACTTTCAAATTACCTCAAAATTTATACACTGCCTCAATAACACATTATAAAATATTTTAGGACCTTAGAACTTTACGACGAACATGTTAGGCTCTAGACACCCCTAAATCATTTTGGGGTTCTTACAATATCCCCCACTTGGGAACATTCGTCCTCGAAAGAAACTTGGGCATTTTAAACACTTTTAAGACTTCAATGACTCATAGATCAGGTCAAAACATTCATAAAATCATCACATAGAGGTAAATGCACCCAAATTACAAGGAACACAACTTCAGACAAATTTGCACTCAATGTACAAAAACAAGCCACACTTTCACTCACTTATGCTCATTACATAAAATACTTAGGCACTTCCCATGTTCATAGGTGGAACATCCTTCTCCTAATCATAACACAATCATTACATTTCAATTCATTAAGAGCTCATCATGCAACCTTCTTTGGACCATACTTAGGGAGATTCAATCAACACTCAAGAACAAGTAGGCACTCATACTTTAATGCGCATAGACTTGAGTAAGATAGGTTGAGAAAAGATTATTATTAGTTAGGTATAATTCCATGAGGGTCATACTCAACCATACCATGCTTAGTCATGCTTATGGAGGAATGTCCTTCTCCTCAACACACTTACATGCATCGTGATCTCACCCCCAAGCAAGGCACAAGGTCAATTTCTTTTAAAGTGAGCAATTTTCAAATTTTAAACCAAGGAATGCTCATGTTTTCTTGCTAGTGAAGTCTAAATGGTAAGTCACACCAAGCACATCACAACAATTAGGAAGCCATTTCACAAAATGTATATTTTTTCTAACATATCAATAACCTTCACATTAAGCATCATTTGGGAAAAATATCCCAAATCATAGGAACACACAAGGTCAATAGATAATCATGCCTTCACTTTTCAAGAGTGAGCCTACAATCATGCTTCCAAAACTCATAAAAGTCACATAGTTTTCAAGAGTCTCAACACTTTTAATTTTAAAGAGACTCAACTTTCCCATTATCAGGCTAAACATTGCACATCAAAACTGACTAAAACCAAGTTTCTTACCTTATCTCATGAAGTCAAATGTACAACTAGCATATTGAGATACACCACCAATATAAGAAAACATGTATTTGATCAAAGTTCCTTTTCATGCGTTTTAGAATCTTAAAAGTATCCTTAAGGTAGTGTCAATCAATACATACCAAACATATAGAGGTCATGCAATTCATACTTTATGCAAAACTCCATTCATGAACAAGCTTACCAAAAATTCATTAGATTCAAGTCCAAGAAAAAATAAACGGACAAGGTAGAAAATACCTACAACCTTACTACTCCATCACCATCCCCCACTTAGGGTAAATCCAATTAAGATCAACTTAACCCAACCTTAAGAGGATCTTTAGATTAACAACCTTCATTTTCATCATTTAAAAGTGATTACCACTTTCGAAAGAATTACAGTAAGTCAACCAAGGCATTGTAAACCTTATCGTCTATGCAAATTATCCCCAACTTTTCAAGTTAAGTCATATTATTCAGCCACATAAGGTTTTTATACAATGAAATAGACACCATAGTCATACAAAATTAGGGGAAACAATAGAGGAGACTTAGCCATAAATTTCTTCTTTTTATTTGGACATTAAAGTAAGGTGACTTCTAGCTTAATAAAACCCACATCATCAACCTACAAGGACAAGCATACTACCTTCACACTCAGGATCAAGTGTATACAAAGGACTCCAATCCATACTAGGCAACTAGAAAGGACCACATATATACCACGAGAAAATATTGAACACTTTTAAACACATATTCTTAGGGTAGCATGATTCCATAGGTAGTCACTAAGCATTTCAAACTCAAATAATATAATTAGTCTACCATCATGTAAAATCATATAGTAACACATCATTCCAAAAGAAACTCATTTTAACCGCAATAAGTTCTAACATGCTTTAACTATATCATGACACACATTTTTTCAACTATAACATGCTATTTCACATCAATCTCATACATAGCCATAAATGGCATCACATCATCAAAATATGCCAAAATTCACCATCACACATACTCATCAAACCATAAAACCAAAATAAGCATTAAACTCACCTTTTCTCCCTCAAGTATATAAGATACCGTCTCATCTAGGCAATCACATCTAAAAGACTACCGGACAAGAAAACATAAGAGACAGATCTTATAAAGTTAATTTCTGTGGCACGATATGAGAATGATGAAGAAGGGAAACTCTATCATCCTATAGCCTCCCGTATCATTTGATGTGTCGCAACTCACCACCAATGATACGAACTCTACTAGACGTGGCAATATCATACATTTTGGACCCTAAACCATTTTTAAAACCTGATGCTCTAATACCACGTTTGTCAAATCCGGGGAGCACCCCCCTATAAGTAACATGGCGTACATTAACTCTCGGAGGTCTTATACAAGTCCATAGTTATCATTCATCGCATTGTCATAGTACATTTAGCGGAAAATTAAAACTTTTTATAGCACATCATATGCTAGAAACTTCACTTCATATATATAAAATATCATATTACATACTTAGACTCTTAAGTATCTTTTCCATCTTAGACTCAACAACGTTAGAGTACATTAGGGACACGACCCTTAAAACATAAAACGTAGGTACTAATTTATACACTTTACAGTAAAGACATGACTTAGGAATCCATGGACTTAAGGATTCCTTTCCTTGAGCTTGGGAATCATATATCAAGCCCTTCACCTTAAAGCCCTTCTTTAAGAATCCATAACCTACACTTTGTGTAAAAAGTAGAGAAGAATGGAGTTAGTACAAGAATGTACTAAGTATGGCAACCATGCAAACACATGCATTTAAAAGGGCCATTTCACTTGAAATCGTACTATATGCCTTTTTGTGAAATCTTTATAAAACCTTGATACAATAGCATTTATATCATTCACATACTTCGTATAGACATATTGAAATTCCAAACGTCATATAAAATCACATATATAATTTAAGCCACATTTGAGGTCACTTTACAGTGAGCTTCTTTCACTTTACAGTGAACTACTTTTATTCCAACTTCTTGACTTTCCCAAGTATACCTTTTAGTAATACTTGGTGGAATTCATGAAGAATGTACCATAACACTATCCATGCTAAAGTATCACCTTAAGATCACAAGGAAACCATACATACAACCTTTTAACTTAACACATACAATCATAGGACCACTTCATAGACAAGGCACACAGTACATATTAGAACTCCATATTATGTATATCATCAAATCATTTAGACAATAACATATTTTCATGTAAGAGAACCATAAACATATGCACATACATTAGAACACCTTCCTAGAACTCCCTTAGATAACTACTTGTGCAATGTCTAGGTGGGTTCATTACTTCCATCTATCCCAAGTATCTTCTCATAGGTTATCCTAGTTAGGGTCCTTAGTCATTTACTTTAAATCCGTTGTCCATTATACATTAGGGAATCTAAGCCTTAACTGACACTAAGACCAAGGGTGCTAAACATGGAATTTGGTGTTATAATGCCTTACACCAAAGGAAGGTGTTCTTACCTAGCAAAGGTAGAACATTAACACATGCTAGCATACTAAGTGAATTCACTTGCTAGATCCTATGTGACAAGCATATTTATGGAACTCGGAGATACATGTGGAAACCCTCTTTATACCAAATGGGTCATTATGGTTATTCACTTATGGAAACCCTCTTTATACATATTGAGGCATTGTGGTTATCCACCTCATGAGATTTATGTTAGAACTCCCTTCCACATTGGGCAGGGACACCACTAATATTCAAGTTCACTCGGTGCTAAGCTAAGTTCCCTTTATTAAAATCCTTTATTAACATTACTTTATACAATTTGGCTTTAGGATATTGACTCCCTATATGGTTAGATCATAGGTCATAGATGAGAATTCATCAACCTAAATCATATGAGAAACCCTTTCACATGGACATAGCATATATCATTAGCACTATCTAGTATATGGTACCCTTGAGAACACCATTAAAGTACCCCTCTATTGACTACATCATTATTCATGTGTGGGTGTATACATATATGTGAGCAATCCTTTCACATGACACTTTAAAGCCACACATGTTCATACTTTATTTCATTTATGCATAAGTTGTACAAGTGTAACTATATGAGCATGCTTTCATATAAACACAATTAGACACTAGGTATAATCATACTTCATGATACCACATACTTCACATTATACCATATAAGACATGTTCATAACATACTAATGCATTCATATCCATGTACATAAGAGACCAAACTTAGGAACTATACTATCAAGGTACACATGTGCAATGCATAGACAAGGTCTCATACCCTTTCCCATACTAGTACACCTATCAAGTAATCATAGTTAAGGGATACATAACATACTTTCATAGACTTAAACTTAGCATACATAATAGTAGACATTAGTGAATATGACAACTACGTTTCCTTGAGACACGATGACATATACTACTTGTAAGCATGCATGTATAGTGAAGGTGTGTGTGCATTGTTCAACATGATCACACAATGGATATAAACAACACATTGAGGCAGACACCCTCTTAGAACCACAATACACAACCAAGCATAGACCACTCAACAAATAATAGTATAGGAGACAAACCAACTTCATATTACCCTTAAAACTCCTAACTTTTGCTATTCATGCATTCACATAAGGGTACATAGGTAGGGGTAATCATTTCTTAATACTTCATTAATGGCAGCACCTACACATAACCCTATCATAATCATTCACATGCTCATAACAATAGCAACATCACCTAGATTCACAACTAAAGTAGAAGACTAGGCACAAGTAACACATAAGGTGATCATCATAACCACACACTCATATATTCATCAATTTGCCTTCAAGGCCATAGTCAACACATATATAATGACATTAAAGTAAACACCGCCATCATAAGTGGACCATACCACACAATACCATACAAGGCTTTATCAACTACAATAATATAGAAAAGTACAAGGAAAGAGACATTCTCACCAATTCATCAACCTTTGATCATCATTACACCTTTTCATAATTAATACATTATAGGGCAGTAGCTAAATATACATTTAATCATGAAAGAAACCATATACCAATTGATGCAAGATCATACTACAACCTAATACAATATATCACATATATACTAGAAAGTAGAAGAACACAGACAATTAACCAATTTCAATTGCATGGATCATCAATCATTTCATCAATAGTATCTATCTAGGGCAGTAGCTACAATGATTTTTGCTTAATCAAAATCCTACCACAATTGTCATATAGTCGAAATCACAATGAGCATGCTATATTAGGAATCCATAGAAGGTAGAAGAACATAATCTAATAAAACCTTGATCCACATGGATCACTTATCTACAATTCATCAGTAAAATCCATGTAAGGCAGTAGATACAATCATCCCTACACAATCGAATCCCACATTCATCCATAATAGAGGCAAGGTTACAGTGAACACATAGAGACATAGGCTAGACTTATTCAAATCTTCATATATTGATCCACATGGATCATTAATCAACAATTCACCATAAATATACTTAAATAACAGTATACATGAGCAATTCAACACAATAGAATGACAATTCAACCAAAAACAAGCCACGATCACAATGCCCATGTAAGGGATAAATCGAGTTTAGGAAGGGACATGGGTTCACAATTAAATTGGATTAAAATTCACGTCAAAACCAATACATTATCATCAATTCATCATGATTAAGCCATTAAAAACTTCTTTAGAAAGAACCGATGGCTACATTGAAGAAGAAGTGATTTGATCATGAAACTTCTTTGAAAACTTTGAAAAGGACTCTCTAGATGAAAGATTAACTAGAAATTAAGGATCACCATACCTTTATTAGTTGAATATCCCAATAAAAATTGGTGAAGAACCCATGAGAATACAATCTAAAAGCTGATCAAAACTTGGTGAAGAACCCATGGGAATACAATCTACATGCTAACCTTGAACTTCACCTTCAATGGAGGTTTCTAGGGAGGATATTTTGGTAGAGGGAAGTTTGATTTTTGAATGGAGGATTTGGTATAGGCTATTCACATTTTATAACAAATTAAGAGGGAAATAGCCCTGCTTAGCAATTCATCAAGCTTTGGTCATCATTGAGCAATACACCTTTTTGATCATCAATACATTATAGTGCAGTAGCTAAATATACATTTAATCATGAAAGAAACCATGTACAAGTCGATACAAGATCATACTACAACCTAATACAATACATCACATATATACTAGAAAGTTAAATAACATAGACCATTAATCAATATAAATTTCATGGATCATCAATAGTATCAATCTAGGGTAGTATCTACAGTGATCTTTGCATAATCGAAATCCTACCATAATTGTCATAAAGTTGAAATCACAGTGAGTATGCTATATTAGGAATCAATAGAAGGTAAAAAAACATAGACTAATCAAACATTGATGCACATGGATCACTTATGTACAATTCATCAGTAACATCCAAGTATGGCAGTAGATACAATCATCCCTACACAATCGAATCCCACATTCATGCATAATAGAGGCAAGGTTACAATGAACACATAGAGACATAGGCTAGACTTATTCAAATTTTCAGCTACTGATCCACATGGATCATTCATCAACAATTCAAAATAAATATACTTTAATAACAGTAGACATGTGCAATTAAACATAATAGAATCACAATTCAACCATTAAAAAGCCACGATCACAATGCTCATGTAAGGGCTAAATCGAGTTTGGGAAGGGACATGGGTTCACAATGAAATTGATTTAAAATTCATCTTAAAACCAATACATTATCATCTATTCATCATGATTAAGCTATTAAAAACGTTTTTAGAAAGAATCCATGGCTACATTGAAGAAGAAGTGATTTGATCATGAAACTTCTTTGAAAACTTTGAAGAGGACTCTCTAGATGAAAGATTAACTAGAGATGAAGGATCATCATACCTTTATTAGATGAAGAAACCACTAAAAATTGGGTAAGAACCCATGGGAATCCAATCTACAAGCTGACCTTGAACTTCACCTTCAATAGAGGTTTCTAGAGAGGATATTTTGGGAGAGGGAGGTTTGATTTTTGAATGGAGGATTTGGTATGGGCTATTCACGTTTTATAACAATTTAAAATACACAAAAATAGGTAAATAAACCGCCTAGGGTAAGTTTAGCACGTGGGGTGAATTTCCCATTTACCCATAAATAGTCAGCGTGCATGGCAGTAACTGAAGGCCTGCATCGACGGACCCAACGACATGGCGTTGGTCCATCAACGGACCATCTTATGCCTTTCATCGTTTGGGTATGAGGCTGTCATGTGGCTAACTCTTCTCCTGGATAAGTGCCCATCGATACCTCCCCATCGATAGGGCATCATTCCACTGACTAGGCATTATTTGGCTCGTCGATTGACATTGCCAAGGCAGTGTCTCGACAACCTTTAGGTCCTTCTTGAGGGCATCTTGCGGGGCCCTTGGGAAGTCATACCTGGACTTTTTTAACTTAAATATAAACCATAACATGTTGAAGACCTTCCATGCAAGTTTCACCAAAACTGAACACGTAAAACACATCCAAACATGCAAGGCACACTCAAGACACACGTAAACGTCTCAACGGCTAAATTTCGAACGTGTTAGACGTTCTTGGACGTTTGATCTCCAAACTTCATGAAAATCCGTATACTTCCTATAAACATCATTATAACTCTTTTTAAGACTTCATAAGCTCATGACACATTCAAAAACACATAAATGAATTTAAGGCCCCTTTGGCGACTAGTCGTTGAACGTTTTAGTCGTCCCTTGACGTTTGGTTTCCAAATACACTGCCTCAATAACACATTATAAAACATTTTAGGACCTTAGAACTTTACGATGAAAATGTTAGGCTCTAGACACCCTAAATCATTTTGGGGTTCTTACAATATCCCCCACTTGGGAACATTCGTCCTCGAATGAAACTTTGGCATTTTAAACACTTTTAAGACTTCAATGACTCATAGATCAGGTCAAAACATTCATAAAATCATCACATAGAGGTAAATGCACCCAAATTACAAGGAACACAACTTCAAACAAATTTGCACTCAATGTACACAAACAAGCCACACTTTCACTCACTTATGCTCATTACATAAAATACTTAGGCACTTCCCATGTTCATAGGTGGAACATCCTTCTCCTAATCATAACACAATCATTACATTTCAATTCATTAAGAGCTCATCATGCAACCTTCTTTAGACCATAATTAGGGAGATTCAATCAACACTCAAGAACAAGTAGGCACTCATACTTTAATACACATAGACTTGAGTAAGATAGGTTGAGAAAAGATTATTATTAGTTAGGTATAATTCCATGAGGGTCATACTCAACCATACCATGCTTAGTCATGCTTATGGAGGAATGTCCTTCTCCTCAACACACTTACATGTATCATGATCTCACCCCCAAGCAAGGCACAAGGTCAATTTCTTTTAAAGTGAGCAATTTTCAAATTTTAAACCAAGGAATGCTCATGTTTTCTTGCTTGTGAAGTCTAAATGGTAAGTCACACCAAGTACATCACAACAATTAGGAAGCCATTTCACAAAATGTATATTTTTTCTAACATATCAATAACCTTCACAGTAAGCATCATTTGGGAAAAATATCACAAATCATAGGCACACACAAGGTCACTAGATAATCATGCCTTCACTTTTCAAGAGTGAGCCTACAATCATGCTTCCAAAAATCATAAAAGTCACATAGTTTTCTAGAGACTCAACACTTTTAATTTTAAAGAGACTCAACTTTCCCATTATCAGGCTAAACATTGCACATCAAAAGTGACTAAAACTAAGTTTCTTACCTTATCTCATGAAGTCAAATGTACAACTAGCGTATTGATACACCACCAATATAAGAAAACATGTATTTGATCAAAGTTCCTTTTCATGCGTTTTAAAATCTTAAAAGTATCCTTAAGGTAGTGTCAATCAATACATACCAAACATATAGAGGTCATGCAATTCATACTTTATGCAAAACTCCATTCATGAACAAGCTTACCAAAAATTCATTAGATTCAAGTCCAAGCAAAAATAAAAGGACAAGGTAGAAAATACCTACAACCTTACTACTCCATCACCATCCACCACTTAGGGTAAACCTAATTAAGAACAACTTAACTTAACCTTAAGAGGATCTTTAGATTAACAACCTTCATTTTCATCATTTAAAAGTGATTACCACTTTCGAAAGAATTACAGTAAGTCAACCAAGGCATTCTAAACCTTATCATCTATGCAAATTATCCCCAACTTTTCAAGTTAAGTCATATTAGTCAGCCACATAAGGTTTTTATACAATGCAATAGACACCACAGTCATACAAAATTAGGGGAAACAATAGAGGAGACTTAGCCATAAATTTCTTCTTTTTATTTGGACATTAAAGTAAGGTGACTTCTAGCTTAATAAAACCCACATCATCAACCTACAAGGACAAGCATACTACCTTCACACTCAGGATCAAGTGTATACAAAGGACTCCAATCCATACTAGGCAACTAGAAAGGACCACATATATACCACAAGAAAATATTGAACACTTTTAAACACATATTCTTAGGGTAGCATGATTCCATAGGTAGTCACTAAGCATTTCAAACTCAAATAATATAATTAGTCTACCATCATGTAAAACCATATAGTAACACATCATTCCAAAAGAAACTCATTTTAACCGCAATAAGTTCTAACATGCTTTAACTATATCATGACACATATTTTTCAACTATAACATGCTATTTCACATCAATCTCATACATAGCCATAAATGGCATCACATTATCAAAATATGCCAAAATTCACCATCACACATACTCATCAAACCATAAAACCAAAATAAGCATTAAACTCACCTTTTCTCCCTCAAGCATATAAGATACCGTCTCATCTAGGCAATCACATCTAAAAGACTACCGGACAAGAAAACATAAGAGACAGATCTTATAGAGTTAATTTTTGTGGCACGATATGAGAATGATGAAGAAGGGAAACTCTATCATCCTAGTCAACACATATATAATGACAGTAAAGTAAAAACCACCATCATAAGTGGACCATACCACACAATACCATACAAGGCTTTATCAACTACAATAATATAGAAAAGTTTAGGGAAAGAGCCATTCTCACCAACTCATCAACCTTTGATCATCATTGATCAATACACCTTTTTCATCATTAATACATTATAGGGCAGTAGCTAAATATACATTTAATCATGAAAGAAACCATGTATAAGTTGATACAAGATCATACTACAACCTAATACAATACATCACATATATACTAGAAAGTTAAAGAACATAGACCATTAACCAATATCAATTGCATTGATCATCAATCATATTTCATCTATAGTATCAATCTAGGGCATTATCTACACTGATCTTTGCATAATTGAAATCCTACCACAATTGTCATAAAGTCGAAATCACAGTGAGCATGCTATATTAGGAATCAATAGAAGGTAGAAAAACATAGACTAATGAAACGTTGATCCACATGGATCACTTATCTACAATTCATCAGTAACATCCAAGTAAGGCAGTAGATACAATCATCCCTACACAATCGAATCCCATATTCATGCATAATAGAGGCAAGGTTACAGTGAACACATAGAGACATAGGCTAGACTTATTCAAATCTTCATATATTGATCCACATGGAGACATGTGCAATTAAACATAATAGAATCACAATTCAACCATTAACAAGCCACAATCACAATGCTCATGTAAGGGCTAAATCGAGTTTGGGAAGGGACATGTGTTCACAATGAAATTGATTTAAAATTCATGTTAAAACCAATACATTATCATCAATTTATCATGATTAAGCTATTAAAAACATTTTTAGAAAGAATCAATGGCTACATTGAAGAAGAAGTGATTTGATCATGAAACTTCTTTGAAAACATTGAAGAGGACTCTCTAGATGAAAGATTAACTACAGATGAAGGATCACCATACCTTTATTAGTTGAATAACCCAATAAAAATTGGTGAAGAACCCATGGAATTACAATCTAAAGCTGATCAAAACTTGGTGAAGAACCCATGGGAATACAATCTACATGCTGACCTTGAACTTCACCTTCAATGGAGGTTTCTAGAGAGGATATTTTGGTTGAGGGAGGTTTGATTTTTGAATGGAGGATTTGGTATAGGCTATTCACGTTTTATAACAACTTAAAATACCCAAAAATTGGTAAATTAACCGTCTAGGTTCAGTTTAGCACATGGGGTGAATTTGCTATTCACCCCATAAATAGGCAGCGTGCATGGCAGTAACTAAAGGCCTGCATCAATAGACCCAACGATGGGGCGTTGGTCCATCGATGGACTATCGTGTGACTTTAGTCGTATGGTTCTGAGGCTGTAATATGTCTAAGAATTCTCCAGGCTAAGTTACCATTGATGCCTCCCCATTGATGGGCGTCAGTTCACTGACGAGGCGTCATTTGGCTCGTCGATTGACACTGCCAAGGCAGTGTCTCCATAGCCTTTGGGTCCTTCTTGAGGGACTCTTGCGGGACCCTTGGGAATTCGTACCCATAAGTTTTCAACGTAAATATACACCTTAACATGTTGAAGACCTTCCATACATGTTTCACCCAAAATGAACATGCAAGGCACACTCAAGACACACATGAATGTCTCAAGGGATAACTTTCGAACGTCTTAGACGTTTGACATCCAAACATCATAAAACTCCATATACTTCCTATAAACATCATTATAACTCACTTTAAGAATTCATAAGCTCATGACACATTCAAAAACACATAAAATCATCTAAGGTCTATTTGGCGACTAGTCGTCGAACCTCTTGGTCGTCCCTTGACGTTTGGCTTCCAAATTACCTCAAACTTTATACACTGCCTCAATACAAAATTATAAACCATTTTAGGACCTTAGAACCTTACGACAAACAGGTTAGTCTCTATACACCCTAACTCATTTTGGGGGTCTTACTCGTCTTAATAGGATTTGAGGCATGACAAAAGTTGTAACAGAGTAGGTCATCCTAGGGAGTCTACAAAGCCGTGTCTGAGTAGATTCTTGCTTATGGGTGTGTTGTGCACCACATTTATAAACAAGAGGCTACGAGACATGTAGGAGTTGTCTCCTTTCTTTAATTTCTTAGATCGTGCGAGAAAACTAGTGTTGTAGGTGCATCATATCTAATTTATAAATTGTCTTATTTTAGCAAAGATTTTGATTACGAGAAGGAGTAAAAGTACTGGTAAGCGAATAAATGTGGCTTCCCAAGAAGGGAACAACCAACCATCTGTAACATTCCAGAAAATGTACTTGTCTAGTGAAGAGTCTATTAGGCTTTAAGAATATGTATTGGGGTACATAGGCATCCCAATGCCCAATATTGAGTACTATTGGGCATGTTAGAGATTATCGACTTAAAGGTGTTAGCCAATTTCTATGTTAACGCAAGTAAATAAAAATAAACTTCGATATCAAATGCTCCAATCCAAGCTTGTTTAGGAATTGTACGTGCAATGAAGACTCTAAAATAACTATATTCTTCACATACACACATTAGGTACTAGGCATCCAAGTGTCAAGCCTAAGTACCATAGCACATAATCATTTAAAATAATCATGTAGATTAAGCAGTGCCCAAGGACATACTAAGGATCCTTGGGAGAACAAGAACTGTGCACGGAAACACATGTGCAAGCACATATGCTACTGGCCAAGAGACAAAGCCCAACCGATTCGGTTAGGGCGGTTAGGGGCAGGCGCGTGTCGGGTCAAGCCAAGTGGGGCCAAGCTTCATAACCAGTCCTAGGCTCTAACTAACTTAATTAACTAGCTAAATAACCTAGGACTAACTAAAATGAACTAACTAGTGCACCCGACAACCTAAGACCTAACCGGGTGACACTTGCCGAGTAACTAACTAAAGAAACATCCTAATACCTAACCTAGGATGGTCCAAAATGGTTGGTTATGGTCCTAGTGACTTAGGGGTACTTTAGTAATTACCCTAGGTCACTTAATTAATAAAATTAGCAACTTAATTAATTAATTTAAATGGTCAAACCGAAATCCTTAAGCAAATTTTCAGAATTTGGCTAAGCCAAATGTTCTCCTATTTTTAGTCAATTTAGGAGGGGCATTTTGGTAATTAGCTAATTGATTTATTTAATTAAGTTAATTAGTCTAAGTTGAATTAGTCATATTCAGTTCCTAAGACTTAGACTCACATTTAATCATTAGAAAACCTACGACTGAAAAATAGTGAACAACGTAAGAAAAACCTTAGGTGATTTCAAGGCAGTTCTTCAAGGTTTTCGTGCAAAGTGGAAGGTGATCTTCGTAGATTCAATTCTACAGTAAGGTATGGGTTTATCTCTTGGATTCCTTTCCCCAAGAGTCTTTTCAAACATTTTGAATTCAAGAATACTGAAACTAGGGTTGTTCCGAATGAGTCACATGTTCATCTCCCTAGTTCTCCCTATTTCCGATTCTTGTATTACGTATAATGTAAATCTCGAGCATGTTCTTTGTATGTGGTGCTAACTTATCATTATGTGTAGGTTCTATTATTTATAATGTTGAATGAAACCTATATGTTAGATCCGTATGATTAGGGTATTATTTACATAAGATAATAAATGTTGTAATGCCTACTTGTGTTCGAGAAGATGAAATTGTTATAAGTTGTTCATTGAATTGTTCTTATAGGCTAATCAAAGGTTAAAAGTTGTCTTGTTAACATGATGAGGTTACTATAACGTATTCATGAAATAATTGACTTGGCTAGTGATAATATCATAGTTTGATTTATGCCAATAAATTGACCAGCAATATTATTTCAAAAATATGTAAAGTCATACCAATCTTAACTCAATGAACTCATAACATAGGGTGTGCCAATAATTGGGACGAGTACCAACATACCCTATCCACACGAACTTATGAACATAATAGCATTTTGAATAAGTCCTTATAACTTCCATAAAGAATGGTACAAGACTATCAATTAAGGTTGAACAAGATAAGGTGAGTAATGAAATAACTAAAAGCTATCAGTTATGAAATTTACCTAATATAGAGTGTTAAAGGAAGTGAGACAAGTCTCACTTCCACTTAAACGATTACGTCTAAGATGCTCACATAAGAGGGTGCTAGAAACTGTGAGACAAGTCTCACTCGCACCATGATGATAATGTAAGATTTAAGTTCATATTCATCAAGTACAGAAAAGGGATGACCAGTCATCCATTGAGCTAAGTATACCTCATACTAGAAGCGAGCTTTCATAATGTTTGAGTCAACTCTAAAAGTTGTTAAGTATAATAAATCTGAGCTAAGCACCGATAGACTAGCAATGATCTTGTGCCAGCACATGTAAGCCTCATGAGACGAGATCACCACTAAGGTTTATCAGGGTCTCCAACGTCTCCTAGTCTTTGAACAATGTTGCTACCATATGAACTAGTTAGTGGATGATTCCACCTAAGAATGCTAGGTAGTATTCGATTTCAATTTTGCCGGTGAACCACCTCTTTTCGGTGTGGGGAAGACACTGGATTTCATGTTATCTCACATGATCTATGTCGGTTAAATTTTCTAGAAAGTATTCGGTTTCACTTTAGCCGGTGAACCACCTCTTTTTGGTGTGGAGAAGACACTGAATTCGGTTTCACCTTAGCCGGTGAACCACCTATTTTCGGTATGGAGAAGACACTGGATTTCATGTTAACTCACATGATCTAAGTCAGTTAAATGCTAAAGATTTCAGTAAGCATGATTTCAGTAAGAAAGAAAGAAAGTAACATCTTCAAAGTGAACAGCAAATCAAAGAAGAAGAAATGTAAGTTCAAAGTGAACTAAGTAAGTAAAGCATGAGAATATCAATCATCAGTGTTTGAAAAAATGAAGTTTTAATAGTTATTGGCTTATGCCAATATTGGAGTATGAATATATGCCCCAAGATCTATATATTATTTAAATAATCAAAGAATTGGCATAACCAATAAAGATTGGCTTATAAATATATTCATGCCCAATTTAACAAGAATGAAAAGAATAACTCATGAGTAGGGTAGCCAAATCATTTTCTTAGTCTTTTGGATTACTTACTTGATTCATTGTAGGTCTGGGACTACAATGAATCATTGCACTTGTAAGTAAAACATAGGATCAAAGGAGATCATTGAACTACACAACAACAAGAAGAAAAAGACCAAAAAATAAACTAAGGCTACGAAATAGAGCTCTCCGCCTAAGGGAGCAAAATTATTAAGTTTTGTTTGAGTTTTTCTAAAATTATGTTCATGATTCCAAGTTCTTATGTTCATATAAAAAATGAGTTGTGTGCTTTAAATGCATGAAAACATGTCATATTCATATCATGATTCATAAAAACGAATTAGAAAAGTGTAGTGAAGTACTTTCCAGAAACGACATGTTGCTATAAGAAGAGCTTTCCTTGATCATGCATAGTCCTTACGTGTGTATGTGCATACACCCATACTTAGTACAAGTGTGTACTAACCCCATATACTATTACTATTTTTATAGGTGCAGGTTCTTGAGAAGATTGAAGATTCGTTGAAGCGGTTTGGATTAGCGTCTCCAGATTTGGAAGGTCCTCTTGGTTTTGAGGATGTCTACACTTTATATTCTAGCTTAGTACATTAGACATAGGTAGTGGATGTTTTTCCTAGCGTTTCATTTCAAACCTTTGTTCAAGCGTTGTATTAAGGCCGGTTTGGCAAACTATTATTAATATTACAATTCATCATTTCAATTGTTTAATTTGTTGATAGATGGTTGTTTAGTTTGAGATTATTAGAATATCACTCTTTATGTAGTAATTATATGAAGTCTAAGTACACTTCAATAAGTATTAAAAGTTCTAAATTTTCCGCAAATTTAACTCTATAATTGTGATGAAAGCTAAGAAGAGGCTTGTCTGCTGAGAGGTTAACAACGCCGGTCTGGGGTATAGGATCCGGGTGTGACACCATCACCTAGTCAAGATTTTAAAATTGAGGCTCAAGATAAGTCTCTATCATAGACTTCCCCGACGCCTTCATCTCCTGAATAACTAAGGAGGGAAGTTGAACCTCAGGAACCCCTATTAATGCTATCAAAAAAGATTTGAGGAATGAAGATCAATTATTGACTCGTATAGTTATTGGTCATGGACAAAGGCAAGAAGGTCTAGTTGCAGGTACTAGTGGTGTAGATAAAGCACCTGGAACACTAATACGTGATTTTCTTAACTTGGACCCTCCATCATTCACCAGGTCAGATCCTAATGAAGATCCGCAATACTTTATAGATCATATTAATTGCACTTTGGATTTTAAGCATGTAAGTGGTAAAAAAGAACTTGAGCTAGCAACATATAGATTAAAGGGTGTGGCTATATTGTGGTATGAAGCTTGGAAGAAACCTAGTGGAACAAATGCACGTTTATCTAAATGGAAAGATTTTAAAAAGGCATTCCTTGACCATTATCTTCCATTGGAGATACGAGAGGCCCATGCAGATCAGTTGTTAAATCTCCGCCAAGGAAGTATGAGCGCGAGAGAGTACAATCTCAAATTTAATTCCTTGGACAGATATGCTCCTAATGTACTAGCCACCATGGAGGATAGAGTTCATCGATATATGGATATATTAGATTCATATCTAGTTAGAGACTATACCATAGGTTCATTGAATAAAAATATGGATATAGGAAGGATGCAGGCTTTTGCGCAAAAGTTGGAGGATCAAAGGCAAAAAAAAAGGACACAAGAGACGAAAATAGGGCATTCTAAAGGGAACATATCCACGGGGTAACTTACACCATCCCAAGGTGAGTTTAGGCCACGGTTCTCTAACAGACCACCTAGGCCATAATCTTTGTACTCTACAACTAGTGATCCACCACAGTTCCAAGGGTTTAGGAGAAATTAGTTTGGGAAAAGTAGTGAAAGTCAAGGCTCACAAATAGTGGGTCATCAAAAGCAGGAAAGTACGAGCAAATCAAGGCCTCCTCGACAGCCTTGTGAACAGTGTGGGAGAAATCAATTAGGTGCATGCAGGTTTGGGACAAATGTTTGTTTTTGGAGTGTCACACCAGGGCATATGATGAGAAACTTCCCTCATAGTGGGCGTGGGTGGTGTTGCACAGCCAACTTGATCAGTTGTTGCATCGACATCATCAACACCTTCTTTAGGTAGGGGACTACAAATGCCTACAGGTCGTGGTATAGGAGCTAGGGGAGCAGGTAGTTCTAGTGGAGGTCAGAATCGCACATATGCACTAAGGGATCGACAAAATTTAGAAGCCTCGTCGAATGTGGTTATAGGTACATTGTCCATCTTTTCACATATTTTATATGCATTAATTGATTCAGGGTATACACTATTATATGTCACTCCATGTATTGCAGGAATGTTCAAAAGAACACCAAAATTATTAGTGAAGCCATTTGTAGTGTCTACATCGATTGGTAAGTCTATTATAGCTAGAAGAATTTATTGTAATTGCATTGTAACGATTTATGATCGCGATACATTGGTTGACCTTGTTGATATATGCATGGTAGATTTTGATGTTATAATGGGTATGGATTGGTTAGCTTCATGTTATGCCACGTAGATTGCCGAACTAAGATAGTGCTGTAAGACCCCCAAATGAGTTAGGGTGTCTAGAGCCTAACGTGTTCGTATTAATGTTATAATGTCCTAAAATGACTTATTATATGGTTTATATGCATTGTATGAATTTTGAGGTGATTTGGAAGTCAAATGTCAAGGGTGAACCAAAACGTTTGACGACTAGTCACCTATGTGCCTCATGTGTCTATGCATGCTTATATTTGTATGTAATGAGATTATAAAGTCTTAAAATGGTTTATAATGATTTAAAATGGTAGTATATGAAGTTTCGTCAAGTTTGGAGGTAAAACGACCAAGAACATCCAAGGCGTTCGAAAGATATCCCTTAAGATGCTCAACGTGTGTCTTGATGGGGCCTAGCCTATTTGGACGAGTTGCCAGTATTGGTTTTGGGTTAAACTCATGTGGGAGGTCTAAAACTTGTTAAGGGTTGTATTTACGCTGGAAACATCCAGGTACGACTTCTAAAGGGACCCGCAAAGGCCCCACAAGAAGGCCAAAGGCTGGTTGAGACACTGCCTTGGCAGTGTCAATCGACGAAACAAACGACGGCCAGTTGGTCAACCAACAGCCCGTAAGTGAGGTATAATCGATTGGAACTTAGTTTGGGCAGGTATCAAGCCAAAAATTGGCTAAGTACCAACCGACGGAAGCCAGGCATGGCCCGTCGACTGACCTACGTCCAGTAGGTTGGTCCGTCGATGATGGTCTGTGAACTGAAGCCTGCACACTCTTTCATTAAAGGGGTGAATGTTAAATTCACCCCACGTCCTAAACTTACTCTAGTTGGATTATTTAACTGATTTTGGGTGTATATAAGTCATTCAAAATGTGATCAACCCATTCCCAACCCCATACACACGAAAGAAATCTTTTCTCTAAAAATCTTCTCCCTAGAAACCACCATTGATGGTGAAGCTCAAGAGCTGCTTGGAGCTTGTATTTTCGTGGGTGAATCATCAGGTTTTAGAGGTCTTCATGAAGATTAAGGTATGGTGATCTTTATCTCTAGTTATCTTTTCATCTAGAGAGCCATTCTCAAAGATTTCAAAGAAGAAAAAAATATGATCAAACAATGTCTTCTTCAATCTGCCATGGGTTCCTTCTAAAAAGGTTTTGAACGATTAAATCATGATTACTTGAAGTTATTATGGTGGTTTTAACGTGAATTTTAATCCAATTGCATGATGAACCCATGCTCCTTCACCAAAATGATTTAGCCTTGCATAGGCAATGTGATTACGTTTGGTCATTGATTGAATTGTGATGTTCTTACGTTGAAGTGATTGTATACACTGTTATTTACATGAATTTATGTTGAATGTATGTTGAAGGATCCATGAGGATCAATGCATGAAGATTTGAGCATGTTTAGCCTAGTTTCCATGGTTCATTGTAACATTGGCTTCTAAATGATTTAATGTGGATTTCGATTATGTTAGGTTGGTTGTATCTATTGTTTTAGGTTAGTATCATGATTGAATTATGAATACGAATATTGTATGATTGAAGTAAACATGGCTTATGTGAATTGACCTAGTCTTCTAGTCCATCGATTGATAATACTATGTATATGATGATATCTTGAATTGTGGATATATGAAGCATGATTCCTTTGATGTAGTGATATAACTAGCTGCTGCCTAGAATGTACATTATTATTAGAATATGATTGATGATCATGGCTTTAGATAATCAATAATGTTGGTTAATTCCCTCTCTATACTCTAGCAAAATTGTCAAGTGTAATGCCTATGTTGTAGCTTGATCTTGAAATGCTTTAAGTATGATTTCTTTATGACTAAGTGTATGATTATCTACTGCCCTAGACTTATGCTATTAATTAAATATAATTGATGATCAATGCAAGTGAATTAGATTAAAGATCTATGCTCTTCTACTCTTTAGTATATATATGTGATGTATTGTATTAGATTGTAATGTGATCTTGTAGCGAATTGTACATGGTTTATTTTATGATTATGGTACTTTATCTACTTCCTTATACATGAAATATGGATGAAAAATTAGTAAGGGTCAATGATGACAAAAGGCTAAAGGGTTGGTAAGAATTGCTCTATTCTCCTACTTCTCTACTTCTCTATAGTATGTTGATGAAGCCGTGAGTGGTATTGTGTGGTATGGTCCACTTATGGTGGCGGTGTGAACTTTGTTTCATTATATATGTGTTGACCATGGCCTTGAAGGCAATTTGATGAATATATGAAGGAGTGGTTATGATGATCACTTTATGTGTAGTTTGTGTCTAGTCTTCTATTTAAGTTGTGAATCTAGGTTATGTTACCATTGTTATGAGCATGCGAAGGGTTGTGTAATATCATGTGTAGGTGCTGCCATGTCTTAGGCGATAATGGTTGATGATCCCTACCCATGTACCTATGTGAATGTGTGGATAGTTAATGATAGGAGTCTTAAAGTGTTCTATGAAGTTAACATGTCTCCTATGCTATTGTGTGTTATGTAGTCTAAGCTTGAAGAGTATTGTGGTCTAAGAGGGTGGCTGCCTCAATATGTTGTTGATAGCCATTATGTGATCATGTGACCAATGTACACACACTCACACTTCATGCATGCTTATAGGTAGTAAAGGTTCATAGTGTCTAATGAAAGGTAATTCTCATATTCACAAGTGTTTACTACTATGCATGTTAAGATGAAGTTTATGAAAATATGATATGTGTTTCCTTAACTTGGATGACTTGATAGGTGTACTAGTATAGGCAAGGGTATGGGGCTTTCCCTATGCTTTGCACATGTGCCTTGATAGGATAGTTCTAGTTTTGGTTTCTATATGTATGCATATGATGTATAAACATGTGTGACCTAATGTGTTATGTGAAAGGTTTGCTCACATATATGTATACACACATACATGAAAGATGGTCTAGTCAATACAGGAGCCTTGAAGTGTGTTCTCAAGTGTATCCTTAACTAGATAGTGCTAATACACATGCTATGTCCATGTGAAAGAGTGTCTCACATGAATTAGGTTGATGAACTATCATGTATGACCTATGAGCTAAGCATATGAGGGGATGACTTCTCCTAAGCCTATGTTTTATGAATAAATGATAATAAAGGATTTTTCAATAAAGGGAACTTAGCTTAGCACCGAGTGAACTTGTAGATGAGGGGGTGACACTTTCCAACGTAGGAAGGTAGGGTTAACTACGGTCCTCATGTGAGAGGGTGACGCTTTTCCACAAAGGAAAGGTAGGGGTTCACTACGGTTCTCACGGGATGGATAGCCTCATGACCCAACAAAGGGTGTAGAGTTGATATTTCCATGATTGCTCCTAGTTGCATAAACTATGCTTTCCACATAGGATCTAGCAAAGTGAATTCACTTAAGATGCTAGGATATATGTTAATGTTCTACCTTTTCTAGGTAGGAACACCTTCCATTGGTGTAAGGTTCTACAACACCAAATTCCATGTTTAGCACCCATGGTCTTAGCGTCGGTTGAGGCTATAGTTTCCCTAAAGTAAAATGGACAATGGAAGTAATTGACTAGAACCCTAACTAGAATGACCTAAGGGATGTTACTTAGGTTAGGTGTAAGTAATGAACCCATATAGACATTGCACAAGTATCTCCGTAGGAAGTTCTAGGAAGGTGTTCTAATGCATGTGTCTATGTATATGATTCTTTATGTATGATTTTATAGTATTGGACTACTTGTTATAAATATGTGCATGGTATGAGTCTATATGTATGATGTTGGTCTAAATGACTATATGATGAGGTTCTTGTATTGACATGATTGAAGTTGTCTTTACTTGCTATATTGATGTATGAATTGAATGTTAAGGTTTATGGTCTCATGAAGAGTTAACTAAGTATATGTGTGGTTATGGGGCTTCACATGTACATTGCACTAGTAGGATAAGTTTGGTGTCATGAACAAGGTTTATAATGAAGTATATGCAAAGAAGTAGATGTATGTGTGACTTGATGTAGCTTACTGTAATGTCCTAAGGTTTTGACTTAAATGTGTCTTTGATGTATTATGCTTATATGAGGATATGTTTTGGGTTATGTAGGTTGTATGTATGCTTTCTTAGTTATCTTAAGGTGATACATTGCACCAAGTATCACTAGAGGGTTACTTGGGAAGCTAATTAATAAAAGAAAATAATGCTCACTGTTAAGGGAAAAAGAGTTCACTGTAATGTGACCCAAAAATATAATAAATCCTATATGTGATCTTATATAATGTTTGGATTTTGAATATGTTTGTATGATGTATGTGAATGATATAAATGCTATTGGTTAAAGGTTTTATGAAGATTTACTCAAAGAACATGAAGTATGATTTTCAAAGGAAATGTCTCTTTTAAATGCATGTTTTTGCATGGTTGCCATACTTAGTACATTCTTCTGCTAATCCCATTCTTCTTTACTTTTTACACAAAGTGTAGCTTATGGATGATTAAAGGATGTCTTGAATGGTGAAGAGCTTGCTAGATGATCCCCAAGATCAACGAAAGGAATCCTTAAAGTTCAAGGATCTCCTACTTATGTCTTTAATGTAAAGTCTTTGAATATTGTATAATTATGTAATGTTTCTTATGGGCCGTGTCCCTAATGTACCCCTATGTATTGAATCTAAGATGGAAAAGAGACTTAAGGTCTATATATATATATATATATATATATATATATATATATATATATATATATATATATATATATATTATGGTTTATGTTGTATCTATATATGAGATGAAGTTTCTAGCATATGATGTGCTACGAAAAGTTTTAAATTTTCCGCTAAATTTACTATGTCAATGCGATGAATGATAACTATGGGCTTGTATAAGACCTCCGAGAGGTCAAGTACGCCATGTTACCTCTAGGGGGTGCTCCCCAGATGTGACAAACGTGGTATCAGAGCATGAGTTTTATAAAGTGGTTTTAGGTTCTAGAAAGTATCATATTGCCACGTCTAGTAGAGTCTCGTAGCATTTGTGGTGAGTCGCGACACATCAATGGTACGGGAGGCTATATGACGATAGATTTTTCCTTCTTCATCATTCTCAAATCGTGCAATAGAACTTAACTCTATAAGATCTCTCTCTTATGTTTTCTTGTCCGGTGGTCTTTTAGATGTGATTACTTGGATGAGATGTCTCTATGCCTGAGGGAAAAAAGGTGAGTTAATGATTAACTTGGTTTTATGGTTGAATGAGTATGTTTGAATGTAATTTTTTGGCATGTCTTAATGATGTGATGTCAATTATGGCTATGTATGAGATTTATGTGAAATAGCATGTTATGTTGAAGAAGGTATGTCATGATATAGTTAAAGCATGTTATTATGGTTGACATGAGTTTCTTTTGAAATAGTGTGTTACTATATGGTTTTACATGTTGGTGGCTTACTATTATCATTTGAACTTGAAATGCTTAGTGATTACCTATGAAAGCATGCTACCTTAAGAATATGTGTTTTAAGGTGTTCATTAAGGCCCTTTGAATATATGCATGATGTTTCAAATATTTCCTTAGTTGGGATGTGTGAACATTCATGATTACGTAATATGGATTGGAGTTCTGTGTATATACTTGATCCTAGGTGTAAATATAGTATGCATGACTAGGTAGGGTGATGATGTGGGTTTTAGTGACCTAGAAGTCACCTTACTGTAATGTTCTAGAGAAAAGAAAGAAATATTATGGCTAAGTCTCCTTGTTGTTTTCCCCTAATATTGTATGACCTTTGTGTCTATTGTATGGTATGAAAACCGTATGTGGTTGAATAGTATGACCTAACATGATGATTGGGTAGGAATTGCTTAGGTGATAAAGTTTAGAATACCTTTGAAACCCTTATGGTATGTTAATGTAATTCCTTCTAAGGTGATAATCGCTTTTAAGTGATGAAAAATGAATGTTGTTAAGTTAAGATCCTCTTAAGGTTGGGTTAAGTTGCTCTTAATTGGGTTTACCCTAAGTGGGGGATGGTAATGGAATAGTAAGGTTATAGGAATTTTCTACCTTGACCTTCTATTTTTGCTTGATCTTGAATTAAATGAAGTCTTGATGAGCGTTTTCATGAATAGAGTGTTTCATAAAGTATGAATTGCATGAACATTATATGTTTGGTATGTATTGATTGACATCATCTTAAAGATCTTATAAATATTCCAAAGTGCTTGAATGGAAGTTTTGATTAAATACATGTTTCTCATGAGTATTGTACATCCTAACATGCTAATGGTACACTTGACTTCATGAGATAAGTAGAAAACTTGATTTTTAGTCACTTGTGATATGTAAGGTTTAGCCTTATAATGAAAAGTTGAGTCTCTTTAAAATGAATTATGTGGAGTCTCTTGAAAATTATGTGACTTGTATGGTTTGGATAACATGATTAGAGGCTCACTCTTGAAAAGTGAAAGCATGTGTAGCTTAGTATTCATGTATGTGCCTATAATTTGTATTGTTGTTCCTAATAGATGCTTACGGTGAAGGTGAGTACTATATTATGAATTGACATAGTGTGAAATGGCTTCCTAATTTTTGTGATGCATTTGGTGTGATTTACCATTTGGACTTCACTAGGAAGAAATCATGAACATGTCTTGGTTTAAAAGTTGAGAATTTCTCATATTACCGTAAAGATGGCATTTGTGCATTTCCTTGGGTATGAGCTCATGATACATGTAAGTATGTTGAGGAGATGGACATTCCTCCATGGGCACAACTAAGCATGGTATGGTTGAAGATGACCCTCATAGCACTAGGTCTAACTTATAAGAATCAATTGTCAACCTATCTTACTAAAGTCTATGTGCATTGAAGTATGAGTGCTTAAATGACTTTTGGGGTATTGTTGTAATCTGCCTATGTGTGGCCATTCATGATGAACTCTTAATAGAATGGATTGTAATGACCATGTCATGATTAGGAGAAACATGTTCCTCCTATGAACATGATAAGAGCCTCTTTGACTAATGCATTAAGGAGTGAGTAAATTGAAGTTTTGCTTGCTTGTGTGCATTGAGTGCTAAATGGTGTGAAGTTGTGTTCCTTGTAAGTTTGGTGCATTAACTTCTATGTGATGATGTTATGGATAAGATGAACTGCTCTATGATGTATTGAAGTCCTTGTTATGTTTAAAGTGTTCTAAGTGTCATTCGAGGACGAATGTTCCCAAGTGGAGGATATTGTAAGACCCCCAAAATGAGTTAGGGTTTCTAGATCCTAACGTGTTTGTCTTAATGTTATAATGTCCTAAAATGACTTATTATATGGTTTAGAGGCAGTGTATGAAGTTTGAGGTGATTTGGAAGTCAAACGTCAAGGGTCGACCAAAATGTTCGACGACTAGTCACCTATGTGCCTCATGTGTCTATGCATGCTTAGATTTGTATGTAATGAGCTTATGAAGTCTCAAAATGGTTTATAATGATTTCAAATGGTATTATATGAATTTTTGTGAAGTTTGGAGGTCAAACGACCAAGAACGTCCAAGGCGTTCGAAAGATAGCCGCCCTTAAGATGCTCAACGTGTGTCTTGATGGGGCCTAGCCTATTTGTATGAGTTGCAAGTATTGGTTTTGGGTGAAACTCATGTGGGATGTCTAAAACTTGATAAGGGGTGTATTTATGTTGGAAACGTCCGGGTATGACTTCTAAAGGGCCCCGCAAAAGGACTCATAAGAAGGGCCCAAGGCTGGTCGAGACACTGCCTTGGATGTGTCAATCGACGGACAAAACGACGGCCTGTTGGTCAACCAACGTCCCATAAGTGAGGTCTCGTCAAATTGGAACTTAGATTGGGCAGGTCTCAAGCCAAAAATTGGCTAAGTACCGAACGACGGAAGCCAGGCACGGCCCGTCGACTAACCTACGTCCGATAGGTTGGTCCGTTGATGGTGGCCTGTGAACTGAATCCTGCGCACTGTTTCATTAAAGGGGTGAATGGGAAATTCACCCCACGTCCTATACCGACTCTAGTTGGATTATTTAACTAATTTTGGATGTATATAAGTCATTCAAAACGTGGTCAACCCATTCCAAACCCCATACACACGTAAGAAATCTTCTCTCTAAATCCCTAGAAACCACCATTGATGGTGAAGCTCAAGAGCTGCTTGAAGCTTGGATTTTCGTGGGTGAATCATCAGGTTTTAGACGTCTTCATGAAGATTAAGGTATGGTGATCTTCATCTCTAGTTATCTTTTCATCTAGAGAGCCATTCTCAAAGATTTCAAAGAAGAAAAAAATATGATCAAACAATGTCTTCTTCAATCTGCCATGGGTTCCTTCTAAAAAGGTTTTGAACGATTAAATCATGATTAATTAAATTTATTACAATGGTTTTGACGTGAATTTTACTCCAATTGCATGATGAACCCATGCTCCTTCACCAAAATGATTTAGCCTTGCATGGGCAATGTGATTACGTTTGGTTATTGATTGAATTGTAATGTTCTTACATTCAAGTGATTGTATATACTGTTATTTACATGAATTTATGTTGATTTATGTTGAAGGATCCATGAGGATCAATGCATGAAGATTTGAGCATGTTTAGCCTAGATTCCATGGTTCACTGTAACATTGGCTTCTAAATGATTTAATGTGGATTTCGATTATGTTAGGTTGGTTGTATCTACTGTTTTAGGTTAGTATCATGATTGAATTATGAATACGAATCTTGTATGATTGAAGTAAATATGGCTTATGTGAATTGACCTAGTCTTCTAGTCTATCGACTGATAATACTATGTATATGATGATATCTTGAATTGTGGATAGATGAAGCATGATTCCTTTCATGTAGTGATCTATCTAGCTGCTGCCTAGCATGTAAATTATTATTAGAATATGATTGATGATCATGGCTTTAGAGAATCAATAGTGTTGGTTAATTCCCTCTCTATACTCTAGCGAAATTGTCAAGTCTAATGCCTATGTTGTAGCTTGATCTTGAAGTGCTTTAAGTATAATTTTTTTATGACTAAGTGTATGATTAGCTACTGCCCTATAATTATGCTATTAATGAAATATAATTGATGATCAATGCAAGTGAATTGGATTAAAGATCGATGCCCTTCTACTCTCTAGCATATATGTGATGTATCGTATTAGATTGTAATGTGATCTTGTAGCGAATTGTACACGGTTTATTTTATTATTATGGTAATTTATCTACTGCCTTATACTTGAAATATTGATGAAAAAGTAGTAAGGGTCAATGAAGACCAAAGGCTAATGGGTTGGTAAGAATTGCTCTATTCTCCTACTTCTCTACTTCTCTATAGTATGTTGACGAAGCCGTGAGTGGCATTGTGTGGTATGGTCTACTTATGGTGACGGTGTTAACTTTGTGTCATTATATATGTGTTGACCATGGCCTTGAAGGCAATTTGATGAATATATGAAAGTGGTTATGATGATCACTTTATGTGTAGTTTGTGCGTAGTCTTCTATTTGAGTTGTGAATATAGGTCATGTTACCATTGTTATGAGAATGTAAAGGGTTGTGTAATATCATGTGTAGGTTCTGCCATGTCTTAGGTGATAATGGTTGATGATCCCTACCCATGTACCTATGTGAATGTGTGGATAGTTAATGATAGGAGTCTTAAAGTGTTCTATGAAGTTAACTTGTCTCCTATGCTATTGTGTGTTGTGTAGTCTAAGCTTGAAGAGTATTGTGGTCTAAGAGGGTGGCTTCCTCAATATGTTGTTGATAGCCATTATGTGATCATGTGACCAATATACACACACTCACACTTCATGCATGATTATAGGTAGTAAAGGTTCATAGTTTCTAATGAAAGGTAGTTCTCATATTCACTAGTGTTTACTACTGTGCATGTTAAGATGACGTTTATGAAAGTATGATATGTGTTTCCTTAACTTGGATGACTTGATAGGTGTACTAGTATGGGCAAGGGTATGGGGCTTTACCTATGCATTGCACATGTGTACCTTGATAGGATAGTTCTAGTTTTGGTTTCTATATGTATGAATATGATGTATAAACATGTGTGACTTAATGTGTTATGTGAAAGGTTTGGTCACATATATGTATACACACACACACATGAAAGATGGTCTAGTCAATAGAGGAGCCTTGAAGTGTGTTCTCAAGTGTATCCTTAACTAGATAGTGCTAATACACATGCTATGTCCATATGAAAGAGTGTCTCACTTGAATTAGGTTGATGAACTCTCATCTATGACCTATGAGCTAAGCATATGAGGGGATGACTTCTCCTAAACCTATGTTTTATGAGTAAATTGTAATAAAGGCTTTTTCAATAAAGGGAACTTAGCTTAGCACCAAGTGAACTTGTAGATGAGGGGGTGACACTTTCCAACATAGTAATGTAGGATTCACTACGGTCCTCATGTGAGAGGGTGACGCTTTTCCACAAAGGAAAGGTAGGGGTTCACTACGGTTCTCACGGGATGGATAGCCTCATGACCCAACAAAGGGTGTAGAGTTGATATTTCCATGATTGCTCCAAGTTCCATAAACTATGCTTGCCACATAGGATCTAGCAAAGTGAATTCACTTAAGATGCTAGGATATATGTTAATGTTCTACCTTGGCTAGGTAGGAACACCTTCCATTGGTGTAAGGTTCTACAACACCAAATTCCATGTTAAGCACCCATGGTCTTAGTGTCGGTTGATGCTATAGTTTCCCTAAAGTAAAATGGACAATGGAATTAGTTAACTAGGACCCTAACTAGAATGACTTAAGGGATGTTACTTAGGATAGGTGGAAGTAATGAACCCATCTAGACATTGCACAAGTATCTCCTTAGGAAGTTCTAGGAAGGTGTTCTAATGCATGTGTCTATGTATATGATTCTTTATGTATGATTTTGTAGTATTGGACTACTTGTTATAAATATGTGCATGGTATGAGTCTATATGTATGATGTTGTTCTAAATGACTATATGATGAGGTTCTTGTATTGACATGATTGAAGTTGTCTTTACTTGCTATATTAATGTATGAATTGAATGTTAAGGTTTATGGTCTCATGAAGAGTTAACTAAGTATATGTGTGGTTGTGGGGCTTCACATGTACATTGCACTAGTAGGCTAAGATTGGGGTCGTGAACAATATTTAATAATGAAGTATATGCAAAGAAGTAAATGTATGTGTGACTTCATGTAGCTTACTGTAATGTCCTAAGGTTTTGACGTAAATGTGTCTTTGATGTATTATGATTATATGAGGATATGTGTTGGGTTATGTAGGTTGTATGTATGCTTAATTAGTGATATTATGATGATACATTGCACCAAGTATCACTAGAGGGTTACTTGGGAAGCTAATGAATAAAAGGAACTAATGCTCACTGTTAAGAGAAAAATAGTTCACTTTAATGTGAAACAAAAATGTAATAAATCCTATATGTGATCTTATGTAATGTTTGGCCTTTTAATATGTTTATATGATGTATGTGAATGATATAAATGCTATTGGTTAAAGGTTTTATGAAGATTTACTCAAAGAGCATGAAGTATGATTTTCAAAGAAAATGTCCCTCTTAAATGCATGTTTTTGCATAGTTGCCTTACTTAGTAAATTCTTGTGCTAATCCCATTCTTCTTTACTTTTTACACAAAGTGTAGGTTATGGATGCTTAAAGAATGTCTTGAATGGTGAAGAGCTTGCTAGATGATTCCCAAGCTCAATGAAAGGAATCCTTAAAGTTCAAGGATCCCCTACTTATGTCTTTAATGTAAAGTCTTTAAATATTGTATAGTTATGTAATGTGTCTTATGGGCCGTGTCCCTAATGTACCCCTATGTATTGAGTCTAAGATGGCAATGAGAGTTAAGGTCTATATATATGTATTATGGTTTATGTTTTATCTATATATGAGATGAAGTTTCTAGCATATGATGTGCTATGAAAAGTTTTAAATTTTCCGCCAAATTTACTATGTCAGTGCGATGAATGATAACTATGGACTTGTTTAAGACCTCCGAGAGATCAAGTACGCCATGTTACCTCTAGGGGGTGCTCCTTGGATGTGACAAGTGCATTTCCAGTTTCCAAAAAAGGTTGTCCTCAAATGAAAAGGTAATATTGGGGTGCCGAGAGTTAAATTTATTTCTTTATCTTAAGGGAAAGAAGATAATTTCCAAAGGATACATATGTCATCTGGTCAGAGTGAAAAATGTTGATGTAGGGCCACCAACCCTTCAACCCATTACGGTGGTAAATGACTTTCCCGATGTGTTTTGTGAAGATCTTCCAGGGGTCCCTCCAGAACGAGAAATAGAGTTTGGTATTGATGTGCTACCAGATACTCAACCTATATCAATTACTCTGTATAGAATGGCTCCAGTAGAATTACGCGATTTGAAAGAGAAATTAAAAGACTTATTAAAAAAACTATTCATAAATCCTTGTATGTGGCCATGGGGAGTACCAGTTTTATTTGTACGCAAGAAAGATGGTTCTTTAAGATTCTGTATCGACTATCGACAGTTGAATAAGGTAATGATTAAGAACAAATGTCCCCTCCCTAGAATTGATGATATGTTTGATCAGTTACAAGGTTCTAGGTGCTTTTCAATGATCGACCTGAGGTCGGGTTATCACCAAGTGACGGTCAAAGACAAGGATATACCCTAGACAGCTTTCCGAACACCATATGGTCATTTTGAGTTTTTAGTCATGTCATTCGGGCTAACAAATGCACCAACAACTTTAATGGATTTGATTAATAGGGTGTTCAAGCCATTTTTAGATGTGTTCATGATAGTATTCATATATGACATTTTGATGTATTCAAGATCGGAAAAGGACCATGCTAAACACTTGCGATAAGTTTTACAAATTCTTCGTGATCGTAAGTTGTATGCAAATTTCTCAAAATGTGAGTTCTGGTTGAAATCTTTGGCATTCTTAGGTCATATTGTATCCAACGAAGTATTAAGGGTTAATAACCAGAAGATAGATGCCATAAACAACAGGCCTAGACCTACAACGCCTATGGAGATCTGTAGTTTTCTTGGATTGGCAGGTTATTACAGAAGATTCGTTGAAGGATTCTCTTCTATTGATGCACCGTTAACAAGCTAACATACAAAGAAACCAAGTTTCAATAGTGTGAGGAGTGCGAAAGAAGCTTCCATGAAGAAGAGATTAACTTCTACACCTGTATTGGTACTTCCAGAAGGCATGGAAGACTATGCTATGTATTGTGATAATTCGGGAGTGGGCTTGGTTTGTGTATTAATGCAGCATGGTAAGGTTATAGCTTATGCTCAAGGAAGCTGCGACAACATAATAAAAATTATGCAACCCATGATCTAGAGCTAGCAGCAGTTGTGTTTGCTTTGATGATATAGAACCACTACTTATATGGAGTTCATGTTGACGTATACACTAATCACAAGAGTTTGCAATATATTATTGAGAAAAAGGACTTAAATCTGAGGCAGCAAAGATGGCTGGAGCTATTAAAAGATTATGACATTGATATCTTAAATCATCCCGGTAAAGCAAATCTAGTAGCTGATGCTTTAAGCCATAAAGTAATGGCAAGCGCTTATGTGCAGTCTGTGGAAAGACAAGAATAACTAAGGATCTATTCCAACTAGCGATCTTGGGATTCGCCTTCATGAATCTCCAGACGAAGGGGATATTGTGCAAAATGCGGCAGAATCCTCATTAGTAGTGGAAGTAAAAGAGACGTACTACACTGATCCAATTCTTTTACAACTTAAGGAGAATGTACAACATGGTATGACAAAGTCCTTTGAGCTTATGCAAGAGGGAGTACTTCGATACCAAAACAGATTGTTTGTACCTAATGTAGATTAACTAAGAAAGAGGATCACGATAGAAGCACGTCATTCAAAAAACTCTGTTTATCCGGGCTCAAATAATCTGTAATATGACTTGAAAGAAGTGTATTGGTGGGGGGATATAAGAAGAACATTCAAGAATTTATGGCTCAATGTCCAAATTTTCAACAAGTCAAAGTAGAACACCAGAAGCCCAGAGGTTATATGTATCGTATAGAACTTCCAATTTTGAAATGGGACATGATTAAAATGGATTTTGTCACTAGTTTGTCTTGCTCATTCCGGAAGTTTGACTCCATATGGGTAATAGTTGACAGGCTCACCAAAGCAGCACACTTCTTGCCAGCGAAGAATACTTATACAGCTGAAGAATATGCAAGGTTGTATATTAAAGAGGTTGTTCGACTACATGGAGTGCCAATCTCTATAATATCTGATAGAGGATCTCAATTCACTGCAAATTTTTTGAAGTCGTTTCAGAAGAGTTTGGGAACACAAGTCAATTTAAGTATAACCTTTCACCCTCAAATGGATGGCCAAGCAGAACGTACAATTCAAACATCATCAAGCTATGGAAAAAGTCAAAGTGATACAACAACGGCTAGAAATAGTTCAAAGTAGACATAAATCATATGCGGATGTTAGAAGGAGAGGACTAGAATTTTCTATAGGGGATTGGGTGTTCTTGAAGGTGTCTCCAATGAAAGTGGTAATGAGGATTGGTAAAAAGGGAAAGTTGAGTCCACGCTATATAGGTCCATATAAGATTATTCAAAAAGTCAGCTAAGTAGCCTATGAGTTAGAGCTACCACAAGAGCTTTCATCAGTTCCTCCGTTGTTTCATGTCTCAATGATTCAAAAATGCATAGGTGACCCATCTCGTATTACACATACTGAAGATGTACATGTTACGGGAGATCTCACTTACGAAGAAGTACCTATTGCTATTCTGGATTGACAAGTTAGGAAGTTAAGAAATAAAGAGGTAGCTTCTGTAAAAGTGATATGGAGGCACCAACAAGTAGAAAAAGTTACATGAGAAGAGGAAGAAACAATGAAATTGAAGTATCCTCATCTCTTTCAGATCCAACAGAAAGATAAAAATGCTTAGTTTAGATGCCGACAAGTAAGTATAAGTCTATATGTATTATGTGATTAATAGTAGTGCTAACTTAGGCTTGAACCTGTTTGGGCTGGATAACTATAGCAACTTCGAGGACGAATGTTTTAAGGGGGGAAGGATGTAAATGCCAGTATTATGTATATGCTAGTTCTATTCATGTGATACTTGACATAGACTTATAGTATAGGTGAGGGACAATGTTTCTTATCTGATTAGTGTTGGTTTAAAGTAGCTCGGAAGGTGATGTAATGCCTTGAACATTTCAGCATGTGCACTGCAAGTTAAATCCGACAAAAGTATTTAAACTAGAGATAATAAGGTGGTAATTGAGCTTAAAGTTGAAAGTTAAGTGCTAAGTCTAAGAAAAAGGGATTAATATTTTAGAAAATGGAATAAAATAATTGAGCTGCTTGCTTGACTTAATTAAGCTAGTAGGTGACAAGTAGGTGCATCACCTACTTTAACTCATTGACCATTCCAAAGGACCAAGTAGGTGCATGACCTATCTTTTTTTTACCATGTAATTGGGCCAATTACACTACCACCTGCTTGCATTAATCTGGCCCAAGTTTAGTAGAAGAATAAGGGGAAAATGGACAGCCAAGGCCCAATAGTCTTAAGTCCAAAAGAAAGGCCCAAGTGAAAAGTCCAAGTAGGTGGATAACCTACTTATATTAATTATGGCCCAAATTGACAACAATAAAGGATTAATTGGCAGTAAGGCCCAACAAGTGTTAAGGTCCCCAAAGTCCAAAGTTAAAAAGCCAAGTAGGTGGGTACCTACTTGACAATATATGGTCCAAAATTTCCCAAGGAAGTCGGCCATTACACCTCCCTTTTAAAGGGATAAAGATCAATTCTTTTTCTCCATTTTAAACTTGCAAAATTTTCAAATTTCTGAAGTTTCTTTCTTGGTTTCTCTTGGCTTCAACAAGAAGCCCTAAAACACCTTAAGGGTTCTTGAGTATTGTCCCCTTTTCAAGTAAAAGTTTAAAGGAGAGTTTCAAATCTTGAAGTACAAGTTTAGAGGACAAATTTCTAGAAACTAAGGTAAGCCTATTGCCCATTTTTGCCTCTCTATAAATACATGTTTAGGGTGGAGAATTTTGTATATATTTATCGAGAATTCATGTATTTGTGATAATCCTTGAGTCAATATTCTCTCTTATTATGCTGAAAGATTTTGAGATTGATAGTCACTGCCTTATGTATATTGTTGTTGAGGGCAGCTTGGGTATCTTGTCAGAAGATGTATGAAGTTGTATTAATTTATAGAGGAAGGGTGTGGTGGTTCACCGTTTGTGTAAGGGTTGTATGGGTCTACTTTCTGACAAATATTTAGCTACTATTTTTGAGGGCCTTAATGTGATTAGTTGCTGATTTTAGCTTAATCATAAATTATGTTGTAGATTAGCACCTAAAAGGAAGGTTGAATCTTGATAGTGGTATTGGTTAGAAAATAAGGTATGTAAGGCTATTCGATTCAATATTTTTTGGCATGAAGTCTGATACTTGCGATTAATACCAATAAGTGAATTCCCTAAGTCCTATTCCTAGTAAAGGAACATAGTGGAAGCGTACTATCTCGAAACAACTAACAATATTCCCCCCCTCTTCTTAGTACATAGAACAACTTCATTATATGTTCAGTATTCTATACTTGTGTAATTGTCCCCCCTTGTGCTGGTATAGAAATTGTATTGGCAAAGGAAAGTTTGGTAAATCCTACTCTTAGTCAGTTGAAGTCAATTGAATCAATTAAGCTCACAAATAATATTTTTATGTTAAATAGCTCCATATGTCATTGTTACTGCCTTGAAATATTCTTTTCATGTCTTCTACTATTTGTCCGTATTTTCATATCTCCAAAATGATTATTACCACAAAAACAACAATCTCAAAAGATTTATGATTATCCAAAGAACAATCTCAAAAGAGTTATGAACTGATAAACACCAATCTAAAAGATTAAAGAATCTAAGTGAAACAATCTGTACAATTATGGGTGGCTGCCCAAGGGAAAATGCCTAGCATGGTTCGATCCCAACTTGTACATAAGGGTGGGAGCTCAGGGGCGAAAGCCTAGCATGGGTCGATCCCTATTGGTATAGAAGGGTGATAGCTCATGGGAAAAAGCCTAGCATGGGCCGATCCAAAATTGTATAATTATGAGGACCTCTTCCCAGGGTTAAAATGCCTAGAATGGGTCCTCCTCTTCTACCACTGATCAGCTGGTCACTTGTATCACATACCCTAAAAAGCTTATAACGTACAGAAATGTAAAAAAAAAATGTAACATACATGATTCCACAATTATAAGCAAATGTGGTCTTCTCTCATGATCTATGCACTCATATGTTGATACTTGATTTCATTTGAACCCTCGTATTACATATGCTATTGCCTTACATATTCAGTACATTTTTCTTATACTATCATCCCTCGCAGGGGATGCTGTATTTCATACTGCGGGCACATGTACTCCAGCTAGTAGACCTCCTCCGTAGCTCCAGGTTGATTCGGAGCTTTGTCGATTTCTTGCTAAATTCATTTTGGTATTGTATCGTAGTTAAGGGTAAGGCGGGATCTTCCCGACCTACTTTAGATTTTCTATCTTTTAGAGGCTTTGTAAAAGTATGTATATGGTTCAGTTGTGTCTTAAAGAGTTGTGGCCTCAATGACCAAGTCTTGTATATAACTTTTGGGTCTACTTATGTTGGTTCGTATCTCTTCATCCTATGTGAACTTGTCACACGATTGTTATAGTTATATGCACAGTAAGCACAAGTGATAGGTTTGTTCTCTCGGGCCTTTAGGGCATCATGTGTGTGTCCGTCTTGATGGGATTTTAGGCGTGACATAAGAAGAATTCTAAAGCATAAACATAAGCTTCAACGGATGGTAAATAACATACTTGCCTCTTCTCAACTAACTCAACTCAATTCAACTCGAAAAAACATAGTTCAACTCAACTTAGAGAAAATAGGGCTCAACTCAGTAGTAAGATAATCGACTCAATGAAACATAGTTCAACTCAACTCATGGAAATCAGGGTCAACTCAACAATAAGGTACTAATTCTGTCACAAGATTCTCAACTCAAAGTCAAGATACTCAGGAACAATAAAATATGCAATATCTAGAAAGATTTTAAAACAATAGGCAATAACTCAATTGTAAACAATAATACAATAATAACACAATTGTATCAAATACAATAATAACTATATTTGAATATAAAAATACAAAGTAACTTTGTGGGAGATTCTCTAACCAACAACCATCACTATGAGCTATGTCATGATACAATGTCTAGCCCACGTTGCCAGAACATTCCTATACTTTGTCGAGGCATAGAACTTACTTCTAAGTGGATCCATTATTCTATGCTAAAAATCAATAAGGAATCATATAAAAAGTATGACACCCTTTCTACTTAAGTTGGCTATATCATTTATGTGGGCTGTGAGTTTTATGAACTCGCCCTCATATTGGTGTTCAATATTGATCCCAAAATATAACTAGCTCATATGTTTAAAAAAATAACTCTTTCTATGTTTTGAGATTATCAAAAATCATTCTCTTAAACAAGATGGTACTCAAACTGCTCAAAAAACTTTAGGAAATCTCAATTTCCTCTTTCTTAAATGTAAAAACATTTACTCTTGGAAATAATTAGATCTCATATATCATTTTAAATAATGTTAACTCAACTTTACTCTTTCTCAACTTAGTGCTCAAGTCTTTAAAATGAGTTTTAAAACAATTTTTAAAAAAGACTTATTAAAATAAGGTTCATGCCGAATTATGGATGTGAACGACTCAATTCAAGTTTTTGAATAACCATGTATAGAACTCAATACTTGGAACCCAACAACTATAGAACTCAACGAGTCAATGATACTACTCATCTGAAGAATGCTCGACTCGTAGTGTTCATGTGTATTTAAGGGTATGAGCTACTCAACTCAAAGACTAAATGATACTTCTCATCCAAAGACTGCTCAACTCATATGGTTCATGCGAAATTATGGGCATGAACTACATAACTCAGGGACCTTAATGTCACACCCGGATTTTGGAATCTGAATGCAACCGGCGTCATTAACCTCTCAGAGGTCGCAGACAAGCCTCTTCTTAGCTTTCATCACATTCATATAGTTAAATTTGCGGAAAATTTAAAACTTTTAAAACATAATGAAGTGTACATAGACTTCATATAAAATTTACATCGATTCATATACTATAAGCTCAAACTAAACAACCATCTACAATCGATTAAGTAATTCAAATGAAAGAATCAATAATATATCATAATAGTTTGCCAAAATGGCCTTAGTACAAAGCTTCAAATAAAAGTCTTGAAAGAAACGCTAGGGACAACATCCACTAGCTATGTCTAAAGTACTAATGCTAGAAATATAGATGTAGAGAATCAATAATATATCATAATAGTTCACCAAAATGGCCTTAGTACAAAGCTTAAAATAAAAGTCTTGAAAGAAACGCTAGGGACAACATCCACTAGCTATGTCTAAAGTACTAATGCTAGAAATATAGATGTAGCATCCTCGAAATCAAGAGGACCTACCAAAAGTCTGGAGATCGCTAAGTCCAAACCGCTGCAATGAATCTTCAATCTCCTCTATGACCTGCACCTATTAAAATAGTAATAGTATAGGGTTAGTACACACTTGTACTAAGTATGTGTGTATGCACACATACACATAAGGCTATGCATGATCAAGGAAAGCTCTTCCTAAACAACATGTCATTTTTGGAAAGTGAAATCACTAGACTTTCCTAATTCGTTATTTACGATTCATGGAGTGAATATGACGTATTTTGATGCATTAAAAGCACACAACTGATTTTCTATATGAACACAAGTCCTTAGAATCATGAACATAAATTTAGAACAACTCGAACGAAAATTTTGAAATTTGATCTCCCCTAACCCGAGAGCTCCCTTTTCAACACTTAGTTTATTTTTCAGTCTTTTTCTTCTTCTTGTTGTGTAGTTCAATGATCTCCTTTGATCCTATGTTTTACTTAAAAATGCAATGATTCATTGTAGTCCCATAGCTACAATGAATCAAGTAAGTAATCTGAAGGACTAAGGAAATGATTTAACTACAAATTGGCGTGAGATCTTGTTAAGCCAATTTTTATTGGTGATGCCTATCATTTGATTCTTTGCATAATATAAATAATTATTATAAGCCAATCTTGTTTAGCTATGATCATTTTAATATTAAAAGAAGTCATTATAAGCCAATATTATCTGGCTTAGATCATTTTCATAATAAAAGAAGTCATTATAAGCCAATCTTATTTGGCTTGGGATCATTTTCATAATAAAAGAAGTCATTATAAGCCAATCTTATTTGGCTTGGGATCATTTTCATAATAAAAGAAGTCATTAATAGCTATGCCCATTATTGGCTGAAAACTTCATTCTTATCAAGCACTGACGATTGATATTCTTAAGCCCTTACTTTCTTCGCCCACTTTAAACTTACATTTGTTCTTCTCTCTTTCTTATGTTCTTAAAGAAATCCTTAGCATTAACATCATGCGAGCTAACATGAAATTCAGTGTCTGCCCCACATCGTAAATGGGTGATTCACCGATCAAAGTGAATCTAGATCATGTGAGCTAACATGAAATCCAGTGTCTGCCCCACACCGAAAAGAAGTGGTTCACCGGCTAAAGTGAAACCAAGTTCAGTGTCTACCCCACACCGAAAAGAGGTGCTTCATGACTAAAATGAACCGAATACTTTCTTTGAGCATTTAACCAACATAGATCATGTGAGCTAAGCATGAAATCCAGTGTCTGCCCCACACCAAAAAGGGGTGGTTTCATCGGCCAAAGTGAAACCGCATCATACCTAGCTCTCTTAGGTGGAAACCACTGGCTAGTTCCTATGCTGGCAACATAGTTCGAAGACTAGAAGACATACGTAGACTACTTATCCACCTTGTTGGTAGCCTCATCTCATGAGGCTTACATGTGCTGGCACAAGCTCATTGCTAGTCTATCGATGCTTTGATCAACTTCTTTTTCTTTACATCTTATAGAGTTTACTCAAACATTGTGGAAGCTTAATTCTAGTTATAAGGTTTACTTAACTCTTTGGATAACCGGTCATCCCTTTCTTTACTTGATGAAATGTAAATTTAACCTTACATTATCATCTTGGTGTTAATGAGACTTGTCTCACGATTATTAACACCATCTTATGAGAGTATCGTCAACATGGTTGACTTAGGTGGAAGTGAGACTTGTATCACTTCCTTTAACACCCCATTCTGGTCACTTTTATAATTCAAAGACTTTTAATTATGTTATTACTCACCTTAACTCGTTTCATGTCTTTTGGTAGCTTTATACCCTTCTTTATAAACGTTAAGAACTTTGTTCAATGTAGTTACCATGTTCATAGTTCATTTGGAAAAGGTATGTTGGGACTTGTCCCAATGATTGGCATGCCCTTAGTTCTGAATTCAATGTTACATTGGTCATGCTTAATTTTGTGTACATTAGTCATTAGCCAATCTATCCATCATAATTTGAAAGCAATATTGTAAGCCAATTCCATTCAACTTTTTGGGAAAAACATGGTTAGCCAATTTATGGCCATGAACCAAACTTTACTTAAACTATTTTCATGATGTTATCACTAACCAAATCAATTAGTTTCATGAATGTAATATAGTGATTACTCAACATAAAGAAGTCGACACTTTAACATTTAACAGTAACTAAACGCATAGCCGATTCACAGTAACTTCATATTCTCGAATACAAGAAAGCATTATATCATTCCTTAATTTGTGTAACTAACACTCAACTCATTTGAATCCAATATATAGACCTCATTAGTCATTATTAAATAAATAAACCTACACTTAAGGATCAGTTAGCACCACTATACCAACAACTTGTTCGAGATTTACATCTACATACTTATTATAATCGAAAACAAGGATAACTAGGGAGATGGACGTTCAACAATGTCATTGGGAACAACCCTAGTTTTGATATTCATGAATTTGAAGCGTTTGAAAAGCCTCTTGGAGAAAGGATTCCAGGAGAGAAAACCCATACCTTATGTAGAATTGAATCTACGAATATCACTTGCACGAAAACTTGAAGAAAACCTTTAAATCGCCTAAGAGAATCGAGAGAATGTTTCTGTTTTTCCTTTTCGTTTGCTCACTGTTTTGCGTCGTGAATTTCCTAGTGCTTGAACATGAGTCTAAGTCTTAGGAACTGATCTTGACTCATTCAACTTAGGCTAATTAAGTTAATTAAATATATTAATTAGTTAATTACTAAACGCCCCTCCTAAGTTGACTAAACATAGGAGAACATTTGACTTACCAAAATCTGGAAATTGGCTAGGGTCTCGGCCAAATTTTGAATTTCTCATTAATTAATTAGGTTGTTAATTTAATTAATTAAGGGACCTAGGGTAATTACTAAAGTACCCCTAAGTCTTTGAGACCATAACTAACCCTTTCGGACCATCCTAGGTTAGGTACTAGGTTGTCTCTTTAACTAGTTACTAGGTTAGTGTCACCCGGTTAAGTCTTAGGTTGTCGGGTTCACTAGTTGCTTTATTTCGGTTAGTCCTAGGTTAGTTATCTATTTAGGTCAGTTAGTTAGAGTCTAGAGTTATTTAGGGAGTTAGGCTCCACATGGAGGGACCCGTTCGCATGATTCCCCTAACCACCCTAACCAAATTCGGTTAGGTGGTTCATGTGGTCCCCTCCTTGGCCGATTACACATGTGCTTGCACTTGTGTTTCTTGTACTTTCCTAACTAACTATTCTTGATGGATCATTTGAAATGTTTACTTATTGTCCCAATGATCCTCACTACGTCCTTGGGCACTGCTTAATTTACATGATCATTTTAATTGATCATGTGCTATGGTATCTAGGCTTGACACTTGCATGCCTCATACCCAATGTGTTGATATGGTTGAATACAGAATTTTAGCTTAGGGTCTTCTTTGCACGTACAATTCTTAAACCATGCTTATTCATACTTAAAAAAATTGGCTAACAACCTTAGCCAATATTTTCTAATATGCCCAATATTTTGCTTATTTGGGTATTATATAGAAATTGACTAATACCCCTTAGCCAAATTTCTATACTATGCCCAAAATTTTTCAATATTGGGTATTGGTATGCCTATGTACCCCAAATACACATTTTTGAAGACCTATTGGGCTCTTCACTAGACATGTACTTTTTTGGAATGTTTCATTATCCCTCCCTTAGGAACATTCGTCCCCGAATGACCCTACACATCATTTTAAAATAATGAGGGTGATTTTCAAAAACACTTTAGCATACTTGAAACTTTACTCCCTGTGAATATCTGATTCACACTTACTTTGGATGATGCATATTACTCAAAGCTTATCTGAAGCTTCATATTTGAGATTGAGGAATTTCCTTCTCAATCATACTTAACTTAATGTACATCACAACTCATGCAACACAAAAATCATGTCTACGCAATACAAAAACAGCAACATGAATGCAAACATGAAATCATTTTAACTCATACACTGCAAGTATAAAACACACGATTATGGACTTACAACACCAGAATCGACTAATGCGCTAAAAACCTAGAGTTTCTTAACAAAACCCAGACTTAAGAAGAGTATATCTAACCTCAAGAACTGAACAAGTGAGTGTAACGAGATCTCATATCGGCCTCGGCCTCCCATGTTGCTCCCTCAACAAGGTAGTTCCTCCATAATACTTTCATGTTGGGAACCTCCTTGTTCCTCAGCCGCTTGACTTGGCGATCTAACATTTCAACTGGAACCTCTTCATAAGAAAGGTTCTCATCAACTCCTAACCCCTCAACAGGTAGGATGGATGCTGGATCGCCTAGACACTTCTTAAGCATTGAAACGTGGAACACTGGATGAACAGAAGCCAAGTCTTGTGGTAACCTCTGTTCGTAGGCAACATTTCCTACTCTCTGCAAGATCTCATAAGGACCTATACACTTCGGACTCAACTTCCCTTTCTTACCAAACCTCATCACCCCTTTCATGGGTGATATCCTCAGGTAGACTTGATCACCCACCTCAAACTCAAGAGCTCTGTTTCTGTTATCTGCATAGGATTTTTGACAACTGTAAGAAGTATCCAATCTATCATTGATCATTCTCACCTTTTCCACAGCCTCATGTACGATCTCAGATCCATGGATGCAAGATTCCCCTACCTCAAACCACCCAACTGGAGACCTACATCTCCTGCCATACAGTGCTTCAAAAGGTGCCAACCCAATGCTGGAATGGTAGCTATAATTATAAGAGAATTCAATCAGCGGTAAGTGATCATCCCAACTCCCCTTGAAGTCAATAACACATGCTCTCAGCATGTCCTTAAGGGTAAGAATGGTACGCTTTGCTTTTCCATACTTCTGGGATGAAAAGCAGTACTGAGCTTCACCTGTGTACCCAAGCTCTTTTTGAAAGATCTCCAAAAGTGAGAAGTGAACTGGGCTCCCCTATCTGAAATGATAGATAAAGGAATCGTATGCCACCTCACTATCTCATCAATATACAGCTTGCATAATCTTCGGCCCTGTAAGTAGACTTCACATGTATGAAATGAGCGGACTTAGTCATTCTGTCAACAATGACCCAAATGGAATCATGCATCTTCCTAGTCTTTGGAAGACCAACCACAAAATCCATATTGGTAGCCTCCCACTGCCATGTTGGAATCTCAATCGACTGGGTGAGACCCCAGGATTAAGTTGTTTGGCCTTAACATGTTGGTAATTGGGGTACTCCTCCACAAACTTTGAAATATCTCTCTTCATACCTTCCCACCAATAGACCTCTTTAAGGTCATGGTACATTTTGGTGGCACCTGGATGAATGGAATACCTGGAGCCATGAGCCTCTGCAATAATATTAGACCTCAGATAGTCAATATTGGGCACACATAATCTTCTCTGGTATCTAAGCACACCATCCCCCCTTAGGGAGAATGATTCATTAAGCTTACTCAACACTGAGCCTTTCAACTCCATGAGTACTGGGTCGAGATGCTTCTTAGCTTTGACATCTACAACAAATGAGGATTCAGAACTGGAATGAACTGAAACACCCCCCACTTGGTGTATCTACCAGTCAAACACCCAACCTAGCCAGTTAGTGTACCTCCTTAACCAGCTCCTTCTTCTCATCATCAATATGAGACACACTGCCCATGCTCAATCGACTCAAAGCATCAGCAACTACATTGGCCTTACCTGGGTGATAGTGGACATTCATATCATAATCTTTGAGCAGCTCTAGCCATCTTCTCTGATGAAGATTTAATTCTCTCTGTGTAAAAACATACTGAAGACTTTTATTGTCAGTAAATACATCAACATGTACACCATATAAGTAATGTCTCAAAAGTTTTAACACAAAGACCACAACAGCTAACTCAAGATCATGGGTAGGGTAATTCTTCTTGTGGATTTTCAACTGTCTTGATTCATATGCAATCACCTTGCCATCTTGCATAAGAACACATCCCAAACCTACTCGGGAAGCATTACAGTACACCACATATCCTGCACCACTCCTCGGCAATTGAGAACTTGGGCTGAAGTGAGTCGGTCTTTGATCTCTTGGAAGATCTTCTCACATTTTTCAAAAAACTCAAACTTCACCTTCTTCTTCGTCAAGGCTGTCAACGGAGCAACAATAGTGGAAAAACCCTCCAAAAACCTGCGTTAGTAATTAGCCAAACCCAAGAAACTCCGAATATCTATAAGTGTGAGAGGTCTCGGCCAATTCTTCACTGCTTCAACCTTTTTTGGATCAACTTCAACACCCTGGTCGGTCACAACATGACCAAGGAAGGTCACTGATCTCAACCAAAATTCACATTTACTGAACTTTGCATACAACTGATGTTCTCTGAGTATTTGTAATGTCTTTATTAAGTGTTTTTCATGCTCTTCTCTAGTATTAGAGTATATGAGGATGTCATATATGAATACTATGACAAAAAAATCAAGATATTCACGGAAAACCCTATTCGTAAGGTCCATAAATGCGGCTGGTGCGTTAGTGAGATCAAATGACATGAGAAGAAACTCATAATGGCCATATCTAGTTTGGAAAGCAGTTTTAGTATTGTCTTATTGTCTTACCCTGAATTGGTGATACCCTGACCGGAGATCTATTTTTGAAAAGAAACTTGAACCTTGAAGTTGATCAAACAGATCATTGATTTTGGGAAAAGAATACTTGTTCTTTATAGTGACTTTGTTGAGTTGCCGATAATCGATACACATTCTAAGGGTTCCATCCTTTTTCTTTATGAACAATATTGGAGCACCCCATGGGGATATGCTCGGCTGGATGAAGCCCTTATCAAGTACATCTTTTAACTGCAACTTCAACTCTTTGAGTTCGGATGGTGCCATCCTATATGGGGGAATAGAAATTGGTTTGGTATTGGGATCTAAGTCAACACCAAAATCGATTTCGCATTCAGGAGGAATTCCTGGGTAAATCCTCCGGAAAGACATCTTGAAACGCATTCAACTATGGACACAGAGTCTATGGAAGGAACCTCATGCTCTAAGTCATTGACTCTGACTAAGTGGTATAAATACCTCTTAGATTACATCTTATTAGCTTTAAGGTTGGAAACTATTTGGCCTGTTGGATTTGAACCACGCCTTTCCCATTTTAACTCTGACTCATTTGGAAACTGAAAACTTACTACCCTGTTTCGACAGTCTATGGTAGTATCACACTTATGGAGCCAATCGAGACCCAAAATTATATCAAAATCAAGCATGGTTAATTCTATTAGGTCAGCATAAGTAACTCTATCAAGGACATTAATTGGGCAATCTTTATATACTCTTTCTGCTCTAATACTGTCTCCTATGAGAGTATTGACTAGAAAAGGCTCATGCAAGATCTCAGGAAGCAAGTCAAACTTACTAGATACCAAAGGAGTAACAAATGACAAAGTGGTTCCTGGATCTAACAATGCATACACAGGAAAAGAAAAGACATGCAACATACCAGTGACCACATCAGCAGACTTCTCTTGCTTCTCTCTACCTTTCACAGCATAGATTCCGTTCCTCTTGGGAGGCTCGGCTGCAACATTAGAATTAGGCAGAGGCTGAGCATCTGTCCTGGCCTTACTCCTCACCTGTGGGCAGTCCCTGACCATATTGCCACTCTTGCCGCATCCATAGCAGATATTAGTACCTACCATGCACTCACCTCCATGCAAACACCCACATATACCACACGGCTTGATGTTACACTGGGCATTTATATCATTGCCCTTTTTGGGGCAAAACTTGTCCACTTTGGCATTCCAATTCCTGGAATGAGTAGGATTACCTGAGTGCTTCTTGAACATAGGCCTGTTTTGGACTCCAAATGTACCCCTACCAGAGCTAGAACCAGTCTGATCCGCGGGCCTAGGCTTCTTGCCTTCCTGACCTCTGCTTTTCCGACGACTCTCCTCCACCTGTTGTGCATGTACCATCAATCTGCCCAGATCCATGTTATCATGCAACATGTCTGCCCGATAATCCTCCACTAGATCCTCCGACACGCCAGTCACAAACCTGCTCATCTCATTTGTGCTATTGACCACCAGAGAACAAGCATATTTCCAGAGCTTAACAAATTTCAAGGAATACTCCTTGACTGACATACCTCCCTGTCGTAGGTTTATGAACTCTTCAACCTTTGCCTCCCTCTGTTCTCTGGGAAAGAACCTCTCCAGGAATGCAGTCTTGAGAATGTCCCAAGTGATGGGGACTTCTCCTGGTGCTCGGCCATCTGCCCACATTTTTTACCACACCTAAGCCACATCTTTGAGTTGATAAGCGGCCAACTCAGCCTTCTCCTTTTCATTAACACTCATGACACAGAGAATCTTATAAATATCATCCATAAACTCTTGGGGATCTTCATTGGTTTTGGACCCAAAGTAGACTGGAGGATTCATTCTGGTGAAATCCCTTAGTTTTCTAGCCATGGTGCTAGCATGTGGGTTCTTCCTGGGAGCACCCTCTCTATGTCCTGGGCTGTGATAGAATGTGCCTGAGTAGTGATGGCTTGGGCCATCTGAACTAGTGCTTCTCTTACTTCCCCATCCGTCAACGCAGCTGGGTTGACAAGCTCTTGCACTCCACAGCTGGGGCTTGAGGAGGAGGTTGGTTTCCCCCAGCAGTTGCTTCTCCAACTCTCCTACCGCAGTTTCTCCTCATGTTCATTTTTCTACACGCACACAGAAGAAGGAAGTTAGATGCTAAAATGACACATAATGTCGCAACTCTACACAACACGATAAAGAGTAGAAGAAGGGAGGTTTCTTATCATCACTTACTCTCTAAGTCATGATTGTGGCGCGCTTCACAACCATAAGTTAGAAACTATGTAACGTGGTTGTTTTGAGCTTTAGTTCCTAGGTAACTTAACCTGGCTCTAATACCAAGTTTGTCACACCCAGATTCTGGAATCCAAATGCAACCGACGTCGTAAAACTCTCAAAGGTCGCAGTCAAGCCTCTTCTTAGCTTTCATCACATTCATATAGTTAAATTTGCTGAAAATTTAAAACTTCTAAAACATAATGAAGTGTACATAGACTTCATATAAAATTTACATGGATTCATATACTATAAGCTCAAACTAAACAACCATCTACAATCGATTAAGCAATTCAAATGAAAGAATCAATAATATATCATAATAGTTCGCCAAAATAGCCTTAGTACAAAGCTTCGAATAAATGTCTTCAAAGAAACGCTAGGGACAACATCCACTAGCTATGTCTAAAGTACTAATGCTAGAAAGATAGATGTAGCATCCTCAAAATCAAGAGGACCTACCAAAAGTCTGGAGATCGCTAAGTCCAAACCGCTGCGATGAGTCTTCAATCTCTTCTCTGACCTGCACCTATAAAATAGTAATAGTATAGGGTTAGTGCACATTTGTACTAAGTATGGGTGTATTCACACATACATATAAGGCTATGCATGATCAAGGAAATCTCTTCCTAAACAACATGTTATTTCTGGAAAGTGAAATGACTAGACTTTCCTAATTCGTTATTTACGATTCATGGTGTGAATATGACATATTTTAATGCATTAAAAACACACAACTCATTTTTTATATGAACACAATACCTTAGAATCATGAACATAATTTTAGAACAACTCGAACGAAAATTTTGAAATTTGATCTCCCCTAACCCGCGAGCTCCTTTTTCAGCACTTAGTTTATTTTTCAGTCTTTTTTTTTGTGTGTAGTTCAATGATATCCTTTGATCCTATGTTTTACTTACAAGTGCAATGATTCATTGTAGTCCCATACCTACAATGAATCAAGTAAGTAATTCGAAGGACTAAGGAAATGATTTAACCACAAATTGGCATAAGACCTTATTAAGCCAATCTTTATTGGTTATGCCTAACATTTGATTCTTTGCATAATATAAGAAATCATTATATGCCAATCTTGTTACTCTATGATCATTTTCATATTAAAAGAAGTCATTATAAGCCAATCTTATTTGACTTAGATCATTTTAATAATAAAAGAAGTCATTATTTGCTATGCCCATTATTTGCTGAAAACTTCATTCTTATCAAGCACTGACGATTGATATTATTAAGCTCTTACTTTATTAGCCCACTTTAAACTTACATTTCTTCTTCTTTCTTTCTTACGTTCTTAAAGAAATCTTTAGCATTAACATCATGCGAGCTAACATGAAATCCAGTGTCTGCCCCACACCGAAAAGAGGTGATTCACCGATCAAGTGAATCTAGATCATGTGAGATAACATGAAATCTAGTGTCTGCACCACACTAAAAAGCGGTGGTTCACCGTATAAAGTGAAACCAAGTTTAGTGTCTATCCCACACCGAAAAGAGGTGGTTCAGGGCTAAAGTGAATGGAATACTTTCTTTGAGTATCTAACAGACATAGATCATGTGAGCTAAGCATGAAATCCAGTGTCTTCCCCACACCAAAAAGGGGTGGTTTCACCGGCCAAAGTGAAACCGCATCATACCTAGCTCTCTTAGGTGGAAACCACTGACTAGTTCCTATGCTAGCAACATAGTTCGAAGAGTAGGAGACATACGGAGACTAATTATCTACCTTGGTGGTAGCCTCATCTCATGAGGCTTACATGTACTGGCACAATCTCATTGCTAGTCTATCGGTGCTTTGCTCAAATTCTTTTCCTTTACATCTTTTAGAGTTTACTCAAACATTATGGAAGCTTACTTCTGGTTATGAGGTTTACTTAACTCTTTGGATAACCGGTCATCCCTTTCTTTACTTGATGAAATGTGAATTTAACCTTCCATTATCATTTTGGTGTTAATGAGACTTTTCTCATGATTATTAACACCATCTTATATGAGTATCTTTAACATGGTTGTCTTAGGTGTAAGTGAGACTTGTCTCACTTCCTTTAACACCCCATTCTGGTATCTTTCATAATCCAAAGACTTTTAACTATGTTATTACTCACATTAACTCATTTCATGTCTTTTGATAGCTTTATACCCTTCTTCATAAATGTTAAGAACTTTGTTCATTGTAGTTACCATGTTCATAGTTCATTTGGAAAGGGTATGTTGGGACTTTTCCCAATGATTGGCATACCCTTGGTTATGAATTCAAGGTTACATTGGTCATGAATAATTTGGTTTACATTAGTTATTAGCCAATCTTTCCATCATAATTTTAAAGCAATATTGTAAGCCAATTCCATTCAACTTTTTGGGCAAAACATTGTTAGCCAATTTATGGCCATGAACCAAACTTTACTTAAACTATTTTCATTATGTTATCACTAACCAAATCAATTAGTTTTGTGAATGTAATATAGTGATTCCTCAACATAAAGAAGTCGACACTTTAACATTTAACAGTAACTAAACGCATAGCCGATTCACAGTAACTTCATATTCTCGAATACAAGAAAGCATTATATCATTCCTTAATTTGTGTAACTAACACTCAACTCATTTGAATCCAATATATAGACCTCATTAGTCATTATTAAATAAATAAACCTACACTTAAGGATCAGTTAGCACCACTATACCAACAACTTGTTCGAGATTTACATCTACATACTTATTATAATCGAAAACAAGGATAACTAGGGAGATGGACGTTCAACAATGTCATTGGGAACAACCCTAGTTTTGATATTCATGAATTTGAAGCGTTTGAAAAGCCTCTTGGAGAAAGGATTCCAGGAGAGAAAACCCATACCTTATGTAGAATTGAATCTACGAATATCACTTGCACGAAAACTTGAAGAAAACCTTTAAATCGCCTAAGAGAATCGAGAGAATGTTTCTGTTTTTCCTTTTCGTTTGCTCACTGTTTTGCGTCGTGAATTTCCTAGTGCTTGAACGTGAGTCTAAGTCTTAGGAACTTATCTTGACTCATTCAACTTAGGATAATTAAGTTAATTAAATAAATTAATTACTAAAACGCCTAAGTTGACTAAACATAGGAGAAAATTTGACTTACCAAAATCTGGAAATTGGCTAGGGTCTCGGCCAAATTTTGAATTTCTCATTAATTAATTAAGTTGTTAATTTAATTCATTAAGGGACCTAGGGTAATTACTAAAGTACTCCTAAGTCTTTGGGACCATAACTAACCCTTTTGGACCATCCTAGGTTACGTTCTAGGTTGTCTCTTTAACTAGTTACTAGCTTAGTGTCCCGGTTAAGTCTTACGTTGTCGGGTGCACTAGTTGGTTTATTTCGATTAGTTATCTAGTAGGTCAGTTAGTTAGAGTCTAGAGTTAGTTAGGGAGTAAGTCCCCACATGGAGGGACCCGTTCGCATGCTGCCCCTTCCCGCCCTAACCAAATTCGGTTAGCTGGTTCGCATGGTCCCCTCCTTGGCCAGTTACACATGTGGTTGCACATGTGTTACTTGTACTTTCCTAAATAACTATTCTTGATGGCTCATTTGAAATGTTTACTTATTTTCCCAAGGATCCTCACTATGTCCTTGGGCACTCCTTAATTTATATAATTATTTTAATTGATCATGTGCTATGGTATCTAGGCTTGACACTTGGATGCCTTATACCCAATGCGTTGATATGGTTGAATACAGAATTTTAGCTTAGGGTCTTCTTTGCAGGTACAATTCTTAAACCATGCTTATTCATAGTTAGAAAAATTGGTTAACACCCTTAGCCAATATTTTCTAATATGCCCAATATTTTGCTTATTTGGGTATTATATAGAAATTGGATAATACCCCTTAGCCAATTTTCTATACTATGCCCAACATTTCTCAATATTGGGAATTGGGATGCCTATGTACCCCAATACACATTTTTAAAGACCTATTGGGCTCTTCACTAGACATGTACTTTTCCGGAATGTTACACTTAATGGGTAATTGGTATTAGTTTCATGATTAGGAATATAATACCAAAAATAATTAGGAATTCACTACTCAATACTTAGAACTTGAAGATACTACTTCTGTCAAAGAAAATCAAGATATGGATTTCACGCTGGATTATGGGAATGAACGAATTCACTTCAAGGATCTCCATGATAATATTGACTCATGAATACATTCTCCTCGTTCTCATACTTACTTACTCGAGTCTTGAAATAATTTAAAAGTTATTGTCGAAGACTCCTTAAAACGACTTGAAGGGACTTTCTCCAAATACCTCGGAAGAACTCTCAAGCTTAACTCGTAACTCTACTTAGAATTTGAATTATGAATTCAAGGTTATAACTTATGTTATGAATGATTTATCGATGTTTTGAAGTAATTTAGAGTGTTTAGAATCAATATGGATTGAAGGAACCATTTTAAAGAAATCAAATTGATAGTTGATTTAGAAGGATTCACAATTTAGCTCAAAGACTTTCTTGAACTCTACTCTTAAATCTTCCTTAAATTTGTATTATAAATTATTTAAAGGATAGTGACTTGGCATACATGACTTCTTGATTATTGGATGCAGGTTTTATAGTAAACATCACTAAGAGAGCGAAGACATGTTTTGAAAGATCGAATATGCAATGAAGAATGGAGGTGGAAGGGACCTGACGTCCCTGGCGTAGCAGTGGTGCACCATGCCAGCCCTAAGTTGACTGAGGTAGGTTTGGGGCACACCGCATGCGCAAATCGCTAGCCCCTCAGGTGCAACAGGGTCTCATTACCGCAGATATGTTCCAGGCAAATCCGATGAACTTTTCTTCAATTGTTTTTTAGTCCGACCTCTTCTAAACTCAAATGATTTCCTTCAAGATCTTTTGGATCATTAAAACCAACCTAATTAAAGAAAATTTAACACCAAAAACCCACCAAGAACAACACTCATTCGCAGGGGCGGGCCCACACTATATGGTGGGGGTGAACGTGCACCCGGTAACTCCCGAAAAATCATATGTATATATGTATATCTATTTTGAAAATCTGTTAGAAATTAAGTTATAATTAACAGTACACCCATAAAAAACATAGAAGTGCCCTTGTGGAATTGGTAGAAGCTAGGGATACTACCCTCTAGACCAGGGTTCGAATCCCACTTTAGCCTATTTTTATTTTAAGTTTAGCTTAGCCCTCATATTTGATCTATATTTATATTGGTGCACCAATATTTTTCAAATCCTAAGTTTGCCTCTGCTCATTCGCAACTCTAACCTCAAGAATTCAACATGGACTTCATTATCAAAAACGAAGCACCATACTTCAAAGAACATAACAAGATTATCGATATACTCAATCAATTGGATGAAATTCGTAAAAGAAACTCATGATTGGTGTGTGGGAGAACAAACCCAACACTACGGAGGCTTACATACCTCTTAGAATAAATTCTTTGGCAAAATCCCTTAAAGAATCGCAAAAATCTTTAACGCTCTTTCTTTTATCTTCTTTTCCTCTTCTTAAACTCCTCTAAAAACCCTAAGCATAATTTAGGAATAACTAAAACTGATTATAATCAATTTAGACTCTTAAAACCTTACTTAAAACGTTTAAATCCATTTGGTTGAGGAATAGACCAAAATACTCCTCATATTTTTGGGTAACTTTTCTTAATTGGAAAGTATGAATTCAAACGGTCAAGGTCTAAAATTATCAAACTCAGCAGCATTGGAAAGAGGATTCCAAGACCTTTTATTTGATATCTTATGGGTCCACTAAATCATCTTTTGCTGAAAATTATGGTCAGTTGAAATTGACCCATAACTTAAAGAACTTAAAAATGACTTGAGTGAACTCTTCTCTAAAACCCTAAGCATATTTGGATTTATGAAAAATGAAAAAAATTAGATTTGTCCCCCCAAAATTAATAAAATTCGTTTTAAGCTTATTGGGTAAGGAAAACACCAAAATACCCTTCATTTTTTTGGTAAATTTTCTTATATGGACGACCCGACTTCAAACGGGCATATATCCCTCATACGAGCTCAAAAATTAGCAAACTCCGTGGCGTTGGAAAGAGGCCTCAAAGATATTCCAACAGCTATCTTACGTGTCTCCTAACTTATCTTGTGCTAAAATTTATGGTCATTTGAAATTGACCCAAAACTTAGAAGAACCTAGGAATGAATTGAAGGAATTCTCTTTAGTTATTTTTGGAAAACATAACGTGCTACATCTTGGGACCCTTAAAATTATGCAAAAATTCCAATTATTCTGTAAAATCTTACTCACTATGAAGAATGATTTGATTCTTAGGTAAAGAAAATTGGGTTGTTACATTATCTCCCCCTTGTGATCACTAATCCTCGAATAACGATTGAACTGGCTATAGAATAGGGCTACTCTTACTATCTCCTCTGACTCACAAAATTTCTTACTAACATAGGTTGGACTGATTCGTACCAAGATTTGGGACCTTCTATAGCACCTAAATTAAGAATGATGCTATTGTGAACATAGTCACACTATCTATGAAGTTACTTTATCTGAAACAATGGAAATATGGGCATGAAGTAAGAATAGGAATGCCATGCCTGGGGTAATATCAATGCTAAATATTAAGCATAGCAACACTACTGAACTATTCTCTTATTTCCTTATACCTTACATCATTGATTGTAACTCTTAGTTCCCTCACAGTTACATGACTTCTCTTATCAAGGTCTGAGGCTAACGACAGGCCCTTATGATATTTAAGCTTAACCCAAATCCTAAGGTTCGGGTTCAATACCTCCCTATAAGAAATCTCATCCACCAAGAACATTACTCTTGACCACCTCATTTAATCAACATTGGGCTCATTTCAAGAACTAACTCATATTTAACAACACCACATTCAAGTTTAATATTATAACAAATCCATGGACGCTTACTAACCAACTCCTTAAGAAGTTCTCATTCTCTTATCATCTCTGCCATACAAACTATAATTACCCACATTACTACTCGAAAGCAACTAAGGGATCTCATTTAACTATTTCTCATAGTAAAACATCATCCTTCTATTCCTCCTTATTTATGACCTCATATGGAATTAGCACACCCTCATTATCATGGTAAGATCATTAACCTTCTCCTTCTAACATCAATCGACTACTAAAAGGACCTCTTGAAAAGATATATCCTATAATCTTTTGAACTCATTACTATCTTATTCTCAACACTTGACATGATTTCAAATATTATCATCTCCCCCTTAGGTTCAAAGCTGACACTTGAAAGCTATGGACATATTCCATCATCTCTAAGATGGTATACATCCCCTTTTAAACAACTTAAGTACTATTTGTCGACTAATTATACCTCATTACTTAACCGGTTCTATAAACTTATGAACATCACGACTCTCTCAAACAAATCATAATCTTAGTTTAGATCTATCACTTCATGAATACTCTGCTCTTCTATTCAACATTTACACATAGTCTCCTAAAACATGATATCATATTGACATCAACTCTATTCTGGTTAAAAGTATACTCTATCTCATGCGAACTATTGTCTATTTCTCTTCCTTCTATCGAGAACTCACTACAAATTATTATTCCTTATTTGACTCATAAAAGAACTCATCACTTATAATTGACTTGTGCATAATTCCAATAACATAATCTGCCCCATTACTATCTTATTTCCTTATATCACTAAACATCTGCATACTTTTCTCTTGACTTAAGGGCACTCCTCACTACTACTGCTCATAATTTCATAGATCATGATATCTTTTTGGGTCGTAATACTACCCAAGATCTAAACATACTTCCTCATAAGGATGTCAACTGGGCTTAAAGGAAAAAGTACAACTCTTTTTTTTTGGTTGAACACACACTTTATATGAATATGAGTGCATTCCTTTAAAACTCGACACTTAACCCTCATAGGCTTATCTCAAGCCCCTCTAGAGTATCATGACTTCCTCGAGATTTTTACTGAGAGCAACTCACAGATCAATAACTTACTTTGCTTTTCAAACACCATTATTATGAGGGGTAGTCAAATGGGTATGAGAATACACAAGTTAGAATGAATCTTTATGACATAGATTTATTGCACGATTAAGAGTATGAAAGAAGGGATTTTTTTCTAAAATGTCTATCATCCCTCATTTAAGAATTGGGGCCCTCACAACCATAAAAAACATCATATTTTCACAACTTCATAACACTTGAACTATGTGCTATGATACCAAGCCTATCACGATCCAAGCCTACACTTTGAGCGTGGCCGGCATGCCAGAACCATTGTTGGTCCCCAAGAAAACCCTTATGCTTGTAAAGACCCTCAAAATGAACTAGGATAAATTAGAGAATCACATGAGTTTCTCGAGTTCATAAATTTTTCAAACAATCAAGATATGTTTTGAAGTTAGTTTTAAAAAGTTTCCATGTCAAACGTCAAGGGACGACCAAGACGTCTCAAAACTAGTCTTGTGTGTGCTAGTCTGTCCTTGTATGTTGTATGTGTTTTTATGTGGTGCTTAGGGTTTAAAATCAGTGGAGGTGACCCTAGTGTCTTAATAAATGAGGTTAGGGTCAAAACGCTCGGGCACGACTGCCCAAGGACCAACCAAATGGTCCTTGAGGAGGACCCATGGTTTGTCCAAGAGGCTACCAAGGCAGCGTGAAGGCAATACCTTTTTGAGGGTACAGGCGTGTCGCGCAGCTGTCACGTTACAGGAAAAAAATTTTCTTGCGACGCGGGCTTGTCACGAACCTTACTGCCTCAAATTAAATTCCAGAACAAGATGTGGAGGTGCCTCCGCGACGTGCAACCACATCCCAGATTTGATCGCGTCATTTTAATGTCAAGTTAGACTTAAATAAAATGTTCAACTAGTGTAGGAATGTTTTGGGTACTTTGGGGATTTATTATAAACGGTTTTTGAGTCACATTACCCCCACTTCCCCAATCATAACAAAACCCTCAAGTTGAAAATCAAAAGATCTCATTCTCTCTCTCTCCAAAACCTCCATTGATGAACTTTGAAGCTCCAAGAAAAAAGGTCAATTCTCCAAGGTTTCAACCCAAATTTTGTGGATAGTACTTCAGTAAGGTATGTTGATTTCATCTTTGATTCTTCTATCATTCAATGAGCCAATTCAGAGGTTTTTCAAAAGATCTCAAGAAAAAAATCCTAAAATCCTATTTCCAATTCAAAGCATGGGTTATTAAATTAAAAGGTTCAAATTGACGATTTATGAAGTACTCGATGTTAATTGATGGTTTTATGATCAAAAACTCCATGGAACCATGATCTTCCTAATTCTTTAATTTTTGCTTGTAAAGTGGGTTTGATAATTGTGATTGTTTATGGATGAAATTGTATTTAGATTGCTTTATATTATTGATTCTATTGTTATCTATCCCTATATATGTTGAATTGATATTGTAAGGATGGGTTTGTAGTCTAGCCTTATGGTCATGGTAATGGGTAAGTTCTATTGTAGAGTGGAAATTGTTGCAGATGTTAAGGGATGGTGATTGTGGCTATTTGAGGGTGGTCAGTTGACCTAATCCCCTTATTTAATGTAGAATCGATATCGAATTGCTATTAATTGATATGCTCCACTTATGGTGGCGGTGCTTAATTGTTATGATTAATATGAACATGGCCTTGTCAGCATAATTATGTGAATTGTAGTATCATCATGTTATGGATTATATGGGTGTACAATTGAAGTATGATATTGTATATGTGATGTGTAATGTGACGGTTTTCATGTGATCTTGAGAAGATCTTGTATAAAGCTACATGATATTGTTAATGAAAGCATGTTTCTTCTAAATGTGGGTATGTGATAATGAAAGACTATGAAGAGTCTTTATATGATGATATGGTGTCTTTTTTAAGTAGACCTAGTTGTCCTTACTTCATTAATGAATGATGAATGAAGTGTTCTAAAGTATGTATTGAACTAGTAGACCTAAGAATCGTGCTTCTTGTTGATGAGTCTAGAACCCTAAGTAAATGAGAAACCTCGAATATGAAAAGAAGGTCTATAATGAAGTGAATCGGATAGACCTAGAATGGTACCCATTTCATGAATGAGCTATCCTAATGAACCTTGATCGGCAGCACTTGTGGACCCTTTCTTGGTAGTGGTATTTTGAGTTGGTAGGACTTAGAGATGGTACCTTCTCAAATACTATTATGTGAATGAACTTACTCTATGAGAAACACTGCAAAGCACTGAGTGGATATACTTGTTGTAGTAGCTCTACTTGACATATGAGAATACAGTACACAGAAGCCCTTCATATCTCCTAAACCAAATTCCTACACGGAATGTGTCTTTAGTTCTACCTTTGGCAAGTAGAATACCTTCCATGATGTGGGGTCTAATAACACTGGATTCCATACCAATCTAGTGTGTCTATCTCGGTTAATGCCTATTCTAATCATGTGGGATGTGCACTCTAGTTATTGGATAGGTTTTACAATATGTAGGCAGTGGAATGGGACACTATCTACACATGGCACGAGTAGGCTTTGAAGATGCTAAACTGAGTTCCCTAGGTCTTCCAAGACCTTTATGTGAAGTCCATTAAATGCATGAATGTGTCTCTTAGGGTCTTTAGTAATTAATGTTGATTTGTTGTGGTTTCGTTGGAAAGTAAACATCCATATCTTTTGTAGTCTTGAGGAACACTTAGGTGTGCATTGAAGAGGTTGTATGGGCGGTCTCTTCATGTGTCACTTAGGTGGGCCTTAAGATAACCTTAGATAGAGGGTCTAAAAGGCTAAATGGGTTAATTAATGATTATGGTTTTATCTTCAACATTATGTAAGTATTATCTTATGTGGTTGATGATAGACATGTATTATATCTTTTGCTCTTTGCTTAAGAAGTCTTTATCAAAACCGCATGAAAAGAGAATTTCAACTGAAATGTCTCTTTTTCATGGTTTCTTGGATGTTCACCATACTTAATGCTTAATTGTACTAATTCCATTTATTTCTCTATCTCTACAAGTGTAAGTGGGGGAAAGAGAGGATTCCTAGAGTTGAAGCTTGGGATGTAGATTTCTCTCAAGATTGGCATGTCCTCATATGTTCGAGGAGATGGGATATGTTTCTAGTTTTCTTTTGTTAATACTTTGTATTAGACATAAGTTTCTTTTCTACGTAAGGGTTGTGACCCTGTGATAATGAGATTGTCTGAGGTGGCTTTGTGATGAGACTTAGTTCTTCTTTTCTTTTATGAAAGAGTTTCCTTATTGACTGTGTATGTTAAAAGTTTTAAATTCCACATGACTTTTCATACTTATGTAATTAATGAATGCTTAAAGGCTTGTATAAGATCTCCAAGAGGTCGAGTACACCGTGTGACGCCTAGGGGGTACTCCCGGGTCGTTAAAAACATGGTATCAAAGATAAGGTTATGAAGTAGTCTTTAGGGTTCAAAGTCTCATGAGGCCACGTCTAGTATAGTCTTGTTCATCCGTGTGAGTCCCGACACATCTATGAGTGAGATGCTATATGACGATAGAAGTTTCAGTTTCTTCATTACTCTTGTGTCGTGCAATAGAGTTGAGTTCTATAAGTGTCTTTTCCTAATCTCTTCTCTTGTGTTTATAGGATATGAATAGAAGAAGGATACCCAGAAGTAGAGTGGAGGAAGGAGTAGTTAATGAGGGAGTTCCTCCCCAAAGTGAGCAAGTTCCTCAAGATGAACTAGTCCATATAGTTAATCAAAAAAATGAGGTTCCGGTGGTTCCCCCACATATGACTAATTAGGAGGTTAGAGGGGCTCTTCTTACCCTAGCCCGAGCAATGACGGCTCAAGATAATAAAGATGTGGGACCTAGGGTGAATGCTCTTGAGAGTACCATGACCTCTTGGTTGAGGGACTTAGTGAGGATGTCCTCCTACCTTTCTTGGCTCTAAGGTTGTAGAGGATCCCCAAGCATTCTTTGATGAGGTTTATACGATATTTCATGCTATGGGTCTATCTTCTAGGGATAAAATGGAGGTTGCTTCATACCAATTGAAAGAGGTTTCTCAAGTGTGGTACACACAATGGAAGGACAATAGCCCGGTTCAATCGGGTCCTACAGAGTGGGAGGAGTTTAAGTAAGCATTCTCAGGGAAGTACTTTCCCCGTGAAAAGAAGCAGGTTAAAATTGAGGATTTTTTAAATCTTAGTCAAGGTAACATGAGTGTGGATGAGTATTGTCTATATATGCTCCATCTTTAGTGTCTAACCCTAGAGATGAGATGAGTAGGTTCTTGACCGGTGCTTCTTATCTTGTGAAGGAAGAGTATCATACGACAATTCTCCATGATAACATCACTTTATCCAGGCTTATTGTGTATTCTCAATCCATTGAAGAGTCTACACTTGAAAGGAGGGGTAGATATGTGAAGTGGGGAAGAATAGATGAGCAAGGTCAACCTTGGTTTCAGAAAAGGGCTCTAAATAAGGATGTTCCTAGTGATCCTAAGGCTAACTATGAAAGGGGTGGTGGTTCCCAAGTTTATAACCAATTTGCTCAAATTTTGGGAAGAAACATTTTGGGAAGTGTCTAACTGGTACTAGTGGGTGCTTTAGTTGTTGGAAGAATGATGATAAGGTGAGAGATTGTCCTACTATTTCTACTTGAGGAAGGGATGTCAAGCAAGCTCCCTATAATGGTCTGATCGTTGGTGAACAATAGAAGAATCATTCCTATGCTCTTCAAGCTAACAAGGAAGCAAATTCAGATGAAGGTGACGGTAAGTTATAGGTTTCCTTTTGTGATGTGATGGGTTCCTTCTAAGTGGCGGAGCATTGTAATGTGGTAGTGATGATGTGATTTTTTCTCTTTTCTCTTATTCTATTCAAGATTGAGAGTTAGGATTTCCTAGTAGCATCTTGCATGTGTTGGGAGTCTTTGCAAAAATGAGTTCCCTTGAACTTTTAGATCATGCATATTTTCATGAGTTGATGTTTATATGGTAAAATGAGCTTTATTGACTTTGTCGTTTATGTTGTTATGCCTCTATAGTGAATTGCATGAATGTTCCATGAGTAGACTTATGAGCATGTTTAAAAGTCAATTCTTGAAAAGGTTGAATGAATATGCTTTTATGAGAAATTGGCATTTTGTGCAAAAAAAATATGTTGTAACGGCGTGATATGATGTGGAGAAGGAAGCTCCTCCAAAAGGTGAAATGAGAAATGTGGAGTCTTAATGCATGATGAGTTTGTTGATGTCGTTCCTACCTTTTTGTTGTGTTTTGAGTCTATTTGTGTGAAGTTGATGTTTATTATAGCATAATATATTGTATGAAATTGTTGAATGTATGATTGTGGGCAGCTAGTTTTGAGTCTTTAACTGTTGGAAGTGTTTAAAGTGTCATTCGAGGACGAATGTTTCCAAGTGGGGGAGAATGTAACGACCCTCAAAATGAAATAGGATAAATTAGAGATTCACATGAGTTTCTCGAGTTAATAACTTGTCAAAATAATGAAGATTAGCATTCGAAGTGAGTTTTAAATAGTTTCCAAGTCAAACGTCAAGGGACGACCAAGACGTCCAGAAACTAGTCTTGTGCGTGCTAATATATCCCTGTATGTTGTATGTGTTTTTATGTGGTGTTTAGAGTCTAAAATAAGTAGAGGTGACCCAAGTGTCTAAATAAATGAGTTTAGGTTCAAAACGTCCGGGAACGACTCCCCAAGGACCAACCAAAGGGTCCTGGAGGAGTACCCAAGGTTTGGCAAAGAGGCTTGATGTACCGTGGTTTCACAGTACTTTTAATGCTTTTTCCTTAAGTTTAGTGTGTGTCTAAACCCTTTTTTATATTGATTTTTGATGTAGGTTTCTATTTATGTGCAGGAAATCTGTCCAAAGGTGAACGCGGAGGATTTGAGCAGAAATTGCAGAAGTGACCACCTACGGAGCCCACGACGGTCCGTTGTGACTGTGACGGTCCGTAGGTGGCATCGTAATGAGAATAAAATGTCTGCTGAAGGAAGTTGGGGAAGTCTGACCAAGTGTGGGACTACGGAAGCTCATGACAGACCGTCATAGCCACGACGGTCCTTCCTGCATATTCGTCGTGGTTGTCAGAGAGTAGTCCTGTACCCAATTTCAAGAAGTTTCTAAGTGTTGTGGAACGGAACCCCTCGACGGACCATCGTGCTTGCAACGGTCCGTCACACTTGTCCGTTGAGGGCAACACAGTTGATGAAAGAAGCAGCAGAAATAAGAGTTTAAGTATGGAACGACGGAGGCCACGACGGTCCATCACATTGGTCGTCGACTCAGACGGGTTTTGGACAGATTTTACTTAATTAGATTCCCTCTTTTATTAGGTTTTGTTTTATTATAAATATTTGGAAAAACCTCGTGTTTGGGGTTAGACTTTTTGATATTTTTTAGTTCTCTTGTTTAAGCATTGAACTATTAATTTTGGTATTTGATCATACTTTTCCGGAATCGATTGTTAGTGTTTTTGTGAATTATTCAAGTGAATTTCTGGATTTTCTTCATTCTCATTAAAGTAAGTGCATGAATTCTTATTTTATCAATATGAATTGTGTGATTATGACCATGGGTAACTAAACTCCATAACTAGGGTTGTGGGAACCATGGGTAAATAACAAGGTAAAATATAGCTAAAATAACCATTCTGGAATAGTGTCTTGCATGTATTGATAATTTTTTCGTTTAGAAGTCTTTTTAACGGATGGCCAACGTAAGAACTCGCCTTAATGCTACTTGCCTGACAAAGGAGGTAGATAATAGGAAAAGAATTATCAACGTAGATTTAGTGCATACTATCTAATAACCTAGTGTCGGTTGGTACGAGGTAACAACTTAGTCAAATATCGATTATAATGCTTAATATGAGGTAAATATAAGGTTTAGTAAAGCAACTCACGTAGACGGACCAAGGTGCGGAGTGAAATTCTCTAGATGCCGGACCAAGGATTTAGAGATACCTAACTTATCACTTTACATGCAAGATATTAGGAAAGAATTGTTATGGTTAGAATTACCGAGTTAGGAGCCTGTGGGGAACACTTAAGCCTAGTTACTCTCATCACTTGATTAAACTCCAATACTTGAACCTGTTAGTTGATTAATTTAATTTAGTTAATTACTTTCATTAATCAAAACCCCCCTTTAGTTATTTGTTTTCGGAAAATAATTGACTAAATAGAAGTAATAATAGAATAAGTTAAGTCTGAACCATTTTCCTCGTGGGATCGACCCCAACCTCATTAGTTGGGTTCTTTACTTGATACGACCACTTTTCTTCTTATTTGAGAAGTAAGTTTGAGCATATCAAATTTTGGCGCCGCTGCCGGGGAAAGTGGCTTTTAGATTAACTTAAAACTTATTACTAAAGTTTAGTCAATATTTTCCTAATTTTACTTTACCTGTTGTTTTTGTCACTTGCAGATCTAATTTTTGTGTATGCCAATTACGCGGAGTAGAAGAGAACCCTTGCATCCATACGACCACGAATTAGAGCGTACGCTACGCAATATGAATCGAAACTTGGGTATTAACGACGATGATCCCAACCAGGACATTCCAGCTCCAGTTGATGCTCATGGTCGGTTATTACCTGAAAATCATGGTGAAGATGAACAAAGGTGACAACACCCCGCTCCACGCCCTCAAGAGTACTATAGGGGTTATGATAACATCGCAGACTCTGATGGGCCACTTGTCTTGCCCCATCTACCACACGGCCACACTTTTGTGGTAACCAGTACTCTGATGCAAATGCTCACTGCCAGAGGTTTGTTTTCAGGGCTACCTTCTGAGGATCCACATGCCCACATCGCTAAGGTAAGGGCAGTGTGCAAAAGTTGTGTAGGGAGGCCCGATTGAATATGGATGTAATAGGCCTAAGAGTATTTCCTCTTTCACTAACGGGAGAGGCTGCTATCTATTTTACTGAGCTCCCTTATAACTCAATCTTCACTTGGAATAAACTGAGGGATGCTTTCTTAGCACGTTACTACCCGGTCTCTAAGAAACTAAACCATAAAGACAGAGTGAACAACTTTGTGGCACTACCGGGAGGGTCGGTTAGCAGTTCTTGGCATAGGTTCACTTCATTTTTGAGAAGTGTCCCCAATCACCGCATTGATGATGAGTCACTGAAAGAATACTTCTATCGGGGATAGGATGATAATAATAAAGCGGTGTTGGATACGATAGCGGGTGGTTCTTATGGGGTGTGTCCTTATGCCGAGATTGTTGAAAAGTTAGAGAAAATCTCCCGAAATAATAAAGCTTGGAGTACTAGGAAGTCAGATACTGGTAGAAACACCTTCGCAATGCAATCCACACACAACCCAGCCACAGACGAGATTCGTGAAGAGATGGCTCAGATGAGAACTGAGCTTGGGTTGGTATTAAAACATGTCACTGGGGGTGCAGTAAAGTTAAATGCAGTGAACTACTTGTCTAAACCACCACCGCCAAATGATGAATATTATTATGAGGAGGATTCCTATGCGGTGAATGAGCAGACGGGGGGTTTCCGACCGAATGCCCAAGGCTCCAATCAGGAGAATTGGCGCCAAGGTCAAGGAAACCAAGGTCGGAACTATGGGAATTATAACCGCGAGGGTCATTATGTCCGAGATGGGAATTACAACCACGACAACAACTTCAACCGGGGTAACTATGGTAACAGAAATGATAGGAGTGGGCCCTATGTTCCTGCTTAAAATTGTGAAGTTGCTCCAAGGGATGGTGGAGGTAGTATGGCGCGAGTTGAGGATATCTTGCACAAAATGATGAGGAGGTTTGATGCTAGTGATGAGCACACTAATGAGTTAAGGAGTGACTTAACGGATATTGGGCAGAAAGTTGATACACATGCAATCTCGATTAAGCAGCTTGAGTTGCAAATGACCCAATTATCTGCGACTGTGAACACACGGCAACCGGGTACTCTCCCTAGCAACACTGTCCAAAATCTGAAAAATGATGGACACTGTATGGCAATCACTACTCGGGGTGGTAAGCAGACCATTGACCCAACTATGCCGTCTGATGTATAAAAGGTGATCAGAGATTATGATAAGGTGGTGGTGGTTAGTGGTGAGTTAGAAGATAAAACGGTAAAAGATGTTAAAATGCCCAAAAAGGTGACTCCCATGCCTAGACCACCACCACCCTTTCCACAAAGATTAGTGAAAAAGACCGAGGATGGTAGATATCGGCGTTTTATAACGATGTTGAAATAGCTTTCCATCAATGTCCCTTTGGTAGAAGCTCTGGAACAAATGCCCGGTTATGCCAAGTTCATGAAAGATCTGGTTATGAAGAAAAGATCGGTCACTTTTGAGGATGATGATAGAATGCATCACTGTAGTGCTATTGCTACAAGATCTCTAGTGCAAAAGAAAGAAGATCCGGGTGCTATCATTATTCCTTGTACAATCGGGTTATTACATTTTGCGAAAGCATTATATGATCTTGGGGCAAGCATAAATCTCATGCCCCTCTCGACGTACAAGAAGTTGGGTTTGGGTGATCCAAAGCCCACTGCGATGCGGCTACTGATGGCCGATCGAACAGTAAAAAGGCCTATTGGGATACTCCACGATGTGCTAGTAAAAGTGGAGTCGTTCAAATTTCCGGCCGATTTTGTTATTCTTGATTGTTAGGTCGATTTTGAGGTGCCTATTATTCTTGGGAGGCCATTCCTTGCTACGGGTAGAGCCTTGGTTGATATGGAAAAAGGGCAGTTGAAATTTCGGTTGAACAATGAAGAAGTGACCTTCAACATTTGTATGTCCATGAGGTAGAGTGGTGAGCTCCAATCGGTGTCTGCCATATCCTACAAAGTTGAAAAGTCATCTGAGGTACAAATTAAAGAACGTCTGGGTGTAGAAGCACTAGCGGCAATGATCATGAATTTTGATTGCGATTGCATTGAAGAGTATGGGTCATTGGTCGCGACACTTGATCGAGGTGATGTTCGGTTTAAACCGAAGAAATATGAGTTAGATATGAAGAATCGCGAGTCTCCATCCGCAAAACCATCTATAGAGGAGGCTCCAAAATTAGAACTAAAAGCTCTACCACCTCATCTGAGGTATGAATTCTTAGGAAATGGTGACACTTTGCCGGTAATCATTGCATCAGATTTGAATGTACAACAAGTTGAGAGTTTGGTGAAAGTGTTAAGAGGGTTCAAAAGAGCTATTGGGTGGACTATTGCGGATATTATTGGGATCCCTCCCGGTATTTGTTCTCATAAAATACAACTCATGCCCGATCATAAGCCAATTATTGAGCACCAGAGACGCTTAAATCCACCTATGCAAGAGGTAGTGAAGAAGGAAATTGTTAAGTGGTTGGATGCTAGAGTAATATATCCGATCGCTGATAGTAGTTGGGTATACCCTGTTCAGTGTGTAGAAGAAAGGGGGAATGACTGTGGTCCCCAATGAAAAAAATGAACTTGTTCCAATGAGACTGGTGACTGGATGGAGGGTGTGTATGTACTATCGGAAATTAAATGCATGGACCGAAAAAGACCATTTTCCTATGCCCTTCATGGATCAGATGTTGGATAGACTTGCCGGAAAAGGGTGGTACTATTTTCTTGATGGTTATTCGGGGTACAATCAAATTTCTATTGCACCGGAAGATCAAGAGAAAACCACCTTCACTTGACCATATGGCACCTTTGCGTTCAAGAGAATGCCGTTCGAGGTTGTGCAATGCACCCGCCACATTTCAGAGATGTATGATGTCCATATTCTCCGATATGGTGGAGGACACTATTGAGGTGTTTATGGATGATTTTTCTGTGATTGGTGACTCCTTTGAGCGATGGTTGAGTCATTTATCTGAGGTTCTTAAGAGGTGTGAAGACTGCAATTTAGTACTAAATTGGGAAAAATATCACTTCATGGTGAAACAGGGTATTGTATTGGGTCATCGCATTTCAGAGAAGGGTATAGAGGTTGATCGAGATAAAGTCGAGGTAATAGAGAGACTTCCCCCACCTATCTCTGTAAAAGGTGTGAGAAGCTTTCTTGGGCATGCAGGTTTTTACCGGAGGTTCATCAAGGATTTTTCAAAAATTACGCATCCTTTGTGCAAGTTGCTTGAGAATTAGTGTAAATTTTATTTTGATGAATTCTGTCTTAAGTCATTCGGTGAGTTGAAAGAAAAGTTAGTGTCTGCACCCATCATTATTTCTCCGGATTGGAGCATTCTATTTGAGGTGATGTGCGATGCTAGTGGGGTTGCTCTTGGTGTGGTATTGGGACAAAGAAAGGACAAAATCCTTCACCCCATTTACTATGCTAGTAAAGCCCTCAATGAAGCCTAAAAGAACTACACAGTGACTGAGCAAGAGCTCCTTGCAGTAGTCTTTGCTTTCGAGAAATTTTGCTCCTATTTGCTAGGCACTAGAGTTATAGTGCATACTGATCATTCTGCTTTGAGATATTTGATGGCAAAGAAGGATGCGAAATGAGGTTGATTCGTTGGGTATTACTATTGCAAGAATTTGACTTTGAGGTGAGAGATAGAAAATGGACTGAGAATCAAGTCGCTGATCACTTGTCCCGTTTAGAAGATGAAGCAATGAGAGAGCTGGGAGATAAGAATGAAATTGATGATACTTTCCCAGATGAGCATGTATTAGCCGCCTCTCAAGACTTGATTCCATGGTTCGCAGATTTTGCGAATTATCTGGCTAGCGATATTGTCCCACCGGACTTGTCCTTTCATCAAAGGAAAAAGTCCATGCATGATGTTAAAAAGTTCTTTTGGTATGAACCAGACTTATATAGGAGTTGCGCAGATGGGCTTATTCGGCGATGTGTTTCGGAAGTTGAGATGTTGAGTGTTTTGGAGGCGTGTCATTCTTCGCCAGTAGGTGGGCATCATAGTGGTATCCGGACAGCCCACAAAATCTTACAATGTGGCTATTATTGGCCAACTATCCATCAAGATGCTCATGAGTTTGCCAAGGCATGTGATAGATGCCAAATAGATGGTGGCATTTTGAGGAAGCAAGAGCTCCCTTTAAATCCCATTCTTGTGATCGAATTGTTTGATATATGGGGCATTGATTTTATGGGCCCTTTTGTGAGTTCTCATGGGATAAAGTACATTCTAGTAGCGGTTGATTATGTGTCTAAATGGGTGGAAGCTATTGCACTCGCAAATAATAAAGGGAAGAGTGTCACCGCGTTCTTGAAAAAGAATATATTTTCCCGATTTGGCACCCCAAGGGCTATTATTAGTGATGGGGGATACCACTTTTGCAACAAATTGTTTAAGGGATTATTGGAGAAATATGGTGTTCGCCATAATGTGGCCACTCCTTACCATCCTCAAACTAGTGGGCAAGTTGAGGTGTCAAATAGGGAGATCAAGCAGATTTTGTCAAAAACGGTGAACGCTAGTAGAACAGATTGGTCAAGCAGGCTTGATGATGCTCTTTGGGCCTATCGGAAAGCATACAAGACTCCCATAGGTATGTCCCCATACCAACTTGTATATGGGAAGGCTTGTCACTTACCGGTTGAATTAGAGCATAAAGCCATGTGGGCAATGAAGAAGTTGAAAATGGATTGGAATGAAGCTGTAGAACAGAGGTTAAATGGGTTGAATGAGCTCGATGAATTTCTCCTAAAAGCTTATGAAAGTTCAGCCCTTTACGAAGAAAATATGAAGAAGTACTATAATCAAAAGATTGAGAAACGCGATTTTATGGTTGGGGATTTGGTGCTTTTATTCAATTCTAGGTTGCGCCTGTTTTCGGGCAAACTCAAGTCCAAATGGACTGTCCCTTACTTGATCACCCAACTATTCCCTGACAGAGCAGTTGAGTTGGAAAACAAGGAGGGTGTGCGGTTTAAGGTGAACGGACAACGAATCAAAATCTATCTGGGGCATGCTGAAACGACGAATGAAGTGATCGAGGCATACCATCTTGATGAATTCTGAGTAATCAAGTGTCCTCCGTCGTGCCGCGACGTTAAATCAAGCGCTGGTTGGGAGGCAACCCAATATGTATCCTCTAAGCCAACTATAGTTTTTTTTTATGACTTTCTAGTAATAGTTGCATTTTCTTTGTTTTTCATTTTGTTAGAAGTGTTGGCTAGAGCGTAGTTTACGGTCCGTGTCCAATAAGTGTCTAGATAAATACAAAAAGAATAGCTTAATGGGTGTTAAATTTGCAGGTAGCACATCACCAGAAAAATCTGCAGAAAATTGGTCTGCAACACTCATTGACGGATCCATCGACGGACCGTCATGCATGTGATGGACCATCGCAGAAATCCATCGTGCCCAGGTAAGTTTTTCTATTTCTTTTAAATTAGGGCACCCATGACGGAACCCACGATGGACCGTCACACCTGTGATGGACCGTCGACGGAGACTCGTCGCATCAATACCCGTAAACCCGACCCGACCCGACCGGCGAATATTAAATTTTTTTAAACCTTTTAACTTCCCACCTCTTCATTTCAACTGTTTCTTTCCCTCATTTCTCCCATTTCCTCTCTTTTCAACTCCCTACCACTCTAATTCTCTTCCCAAACTTCTGATCCACCATCCCTTCCCAAATTCCCCTAATCTTCCCTCTCCCAATCTCCCTGCTTCTTCAAGTAATCTGCCGGTCGGAGTCTAGTGCTATTCTGCTGATCACCAGAGTTGTGTGCCTTACCTTGTTTTCATCTTCTCCAAGTATCAGGTATGTGGTTCTGATCTCTAACTCATCTACATTTCATTTTTGTTTCCCATACCATATACTGAATCTGAATCTTGGGTCTTCGAAAATTGACCCCTATTGCATGCTAAGAAATTACCCCGTTCATCCTATGTGACTTAAGACCCTTCTAAAAGTAAAAAGAATGATGTGGGTGTTGTGTTAACTAAATCAAAAAGGGGGGAGTATATTTCTGAAACTCGTTTCTGACCTAGGTTGCTAGTCCTCCAAATTGGCATACTAAAACTCGAGAATTTTTTCCTTAGGAATACTAGAGTACTGGATATATTGGTTGGGAATTATGGGTTGCCAAGTAGATGTCATATTAGCAATTTTTGGGGACGATTGAGGCATCCTCAGTTCTGTCACTGAAGGACAGAACGAGACCCCGACGATGGACCGTCGTGCCATCGACGGACCGTCGTGGAGTCCGTCTCACCAATCCTCGATTTATTTTCTCTAAGTGTCCGTCGACGACCTCTACGACAGACCATCGTGTCCTCAACGGTCTGTCCTGCACAACCGTCATGGTTGTCAGAGACCCTATTCCAAAGGGTCTCAAAATTTTCTCTAAGTGTCCGTCGACGACCTATACGACGGACCATCGTGTCCTCGATGGTCCGTCCTGCACAACCGTAATGGTTGTCAGAGACCCTATTCCTAAGGGTCTCAAAATTTTCTTTAAGTGTCCACTGACAGACCTCTACGACGGACCGTCGTTCCCTCGACGGTCCGTCCTGCACAATCATCCTGGTTGTCAGAGACCCTATTCCTAAGGGTCTCAACATTTTTCTAAGTGTCCAACGATGGACCTATACGACGGACTGTCGTGCCCTCGACGGTCCATCCTGCACAACCGTCATGATTGTCAGAGACTTTCTTTCTGAGAGTCTCCAAAAATTTCACCAAGTGTTTCATGACGGACCGTCATGACGGTCTGTCATGCTCCCGACGGACCGTCAATTGGTCCGTCGTGCAACACAAATACTACAGATATACCATTTTAGTTTTGGTTTTATGGTTTTGTTTTCTTCTTTGCCTGGCTTGTTCTCTCCTATTGGTACTAATTGTTGTTCTTTTCAGGTACTAACCATTATGGCACCAAAGCAAGATCGCGTGTATGCACGAGGGCATTCAAAGTCCATCGCCCCATCTGCCTGACTGGTCATTGGCTCTGATGATGAGCGTGACCCCGAATACGTGCCCCCAGGCACTGTCACTCCTGCACGGGCTGCACGTGCAACCAGAGCCACACCCACGAAGGTGGCGTTCGGCATAGTCACTGCCTCCCAGTCTGAAGAGGGGCGCACACTGACCGGCACGCCTTCTGGGTCCGCTACACACACCAGGGATGCTTCCGGTTCTGAGGAAGTGTCAGGTTCAGAAGAAGTCTTCGGGTCTGAGGAGGCCTCTGCTCTAGCCACCGCATCCCAGTCTGCCTTATCTGATGAGGCCGACAGTGGTGATTCTACTCCAGCACCACAGTCTGGAGTCCCCGCCCTGGTTGCCGACCAACCCAACCGATGGTGTTTTGAGGGGCAGTATCAGGTGTACTCCGACGCTAAGCTGCCGAACGATAAGGGAGTCATGACCCGGACCCTTACACTGGAGAGGCGGATCCTTACGGGGAGTCTCCCCACCATGTTGGATATCCATGCACTCTTCACCAGGCACCGGCTAGATTGGACGGCTCATGCTTTGGGACGATACAGTGAGGAGTTGGTCCGAGAGTTTTACGCCTCGTATGTGGCAACTCTCTAATCCCAGATTGATAGGCGGGCTGCCCCCGCCAAACAGGCCCCACTAGATCACATCAGAGTCCGCGGCAAGTGGGTAGACATCTCCTTGCCAGCCATCCGCCGGTATCTATACGGTGAGGATGTTGATGCCACGAGGACTCCTCTCACCTCCGAGTTCGACTATCGGTGGAAACTTGTTTAAGATGGACGGTTCTTGCGTGAGCCAACGCTGAGAGAGACCACCAAGAGGTTGATGGCCCAGCATTTGTCTGTTGATGGAGAGGCTGGTGACTGGGTACTGGAGCCGAAGGGAGCCATCAAGAAGGCTAACTTGAACTTCACGGCCAAGTTTTTATGGTTGATAGTCTGCCACTGCCTTTCCCCCACTGCTGCAGATAATATAGTTACATGGGATCGCGCAGTGCTGATGGCGGCGATGATAGCGTGGTTCGAGGTGGACTTCGCTTGGCTTCTTCAGGCGGTAATGCACGAGAGGGCCTTCAAGGTCACTACTACTTACATATTTCCGTGCAGGGTGTTTTTTTTGTGCAAGTCCGCAGGTGTGCCTATTTGGCACATAGATCAGCTCAAGACCCCGAAGGGCAATATTGATATCAGCCTCATCAGGGATGAGGCCAATGAGTTGGCTCTACACAGAGGGCCCCGCCCGGAGGTGCCTCCGCTTGGTGAGAACCTGGCGGATACAGTAGAGCAAGCCCGAGAGGCTACCCAGGCTACAGCTGAGCCTATTGACACCACCCTGGTCGAGTCTATCCTAGGTGGTAGCACCGCCCCGAGCTCCTCTCGCTCGACTCCTTCCGCTACTCTGGTCCCACTTGCAAGGGTCCAGAAACTTGAGGTCTAGATGGCCACACTTCTGTATCACATCCAGCCTTGGATGCAGTGGTCTATTGCTGAGGTCGAGGAGCGCATGGAGCGTAAGATGGCCCAGCACATAGAAAGCAAGATCTTGGAGGTTCATCAGCGCCAGGACTCTTTTGAGTTGCGGGTGCTAGCTCGACCAGCCCTTCCGGTGGACGTGTCGACCCTTCAGGATGCAGAGAGTCTGAGAGTGGACCTGGACACGATTCTAGAGGCTAGGGTGCCCGAGTCTGAGGCCCCTTCTGCAGAGCCTGCTGAGGACACAGTGATGGCTGCCTTATTCGCCACTTCAGATGTGCCTCCACCTCCCCCACGAGATCATGCCAAGAGGCGTAGGGGTCGAGATGAGGATGAGTCTAGGGCAAGGAAGAAGGAGAACCGAGAGATGGAGGCTGCGAGGAGAGCCTCGATTGCTGATGAGGAGGCCCGTCAGATGAGGACCATAGAGTTGGCTGTTGGGGCGTCAAGCTCCAGAGTTGTTGAGGAGGAGAGAGGCACTACTGATGGTGCTTTTGCTGCTGAGGACACTACTGAGGGTGTCTAGACTACAGAGGTAGTGGGTTCCGGAACACCGGACCCACCAGCTTGTTGATCACCGGCGCTTTGCACCTCAGGTTTGCTTTACCTACCACTCGATTATTTTAGATTCTTTTATGCATTGGGGACAATTGCATATCTTTTTTGTGGGGGTGGGGTAAATGGAAAGTGAGTGCTAGGGTGAAGTCTGAGTCGCCCAATTCACGATCCTCTCTTGGGGTTTTCTTGCCTGTGTTCTTTTTCCCCAAGAGACTGATTACTTTTATTGTTAAACCGGCATGTTTATATCTTGTGTACATAGTATAACTCTGAAGCATGATGGCTAAAACATAAATGATATCCTGATGTAATGAAAATGATGCATGACTAGGCATAGTAATTGATAAATATGTGGCTCTAAGCATGACATAGAGATACACTACTGCATGACTCTGAATCTAAGACTCGAACTAGGTGTCTGATAATCTAGTAGTGTAATGAGATGTCAAGTGAGTGTGAGGAAAAATCGAATGATCCACCATTGGTTCTGAGCTAGAACTTTCCTGGTTAGTCTTGCTAAAAGTAATCCGAAATAAACAATTAGGAAAGGATCATAGGCCCTTGTTCGAAATAGTCAATCTTGAGCCTAAAATAACAGAAAACCAAATGAAGTTAATCCCTTATTGATCCAAATGATTTGAGCTTAAAATATATCTTTTTTTTTCACCCCAACTGATCTTCTCTGGGAACAATGTGTTGGCCCTGGTCCCTCCTTGGACATGTGCACCTCAGCTTGTGCCAAAAGCATAAGTTGAGGGTGGCTAATGCAGAAAGCAACCTTGTCGTGGCCCTGACCCAACCATGGGTATTGTGAAACTTGACTTATGGCAAAATCATGAGTTGAGGGTTGCTATTATGAGGAATACTCCGGAAAGTGGGGTTGAAAGAATAAAGAGGAAGAAAAAACAAAAAAAAAAGTGGCTTAAAAATAATAATAATAAATAAACACAAGAAAAGAGAAGAGTCACTTACACATAAAGAGAAGAAAGGGAAAATAGCAAGGTGAAAAAAAATTGAGAAATAGGGCGAAATAAAACGATAAAAAGGTGGTACGCTTAGCCGATATGTTAAGGAAGGCAACAAGTCACTAAAGTATACCTAAATATACCCTACCTGACTCCTAGCCTATGTTACAAGCTAAGAGAGTCCTATCGTGATCCTAAGAGTGTTATGGCGAACTTTAAGCAGTGAAAATAAGGGCAAGCCTATGGCAATATGTATAAATGAGTTGTGAAGTTGTTCTGAGAGCGAGTGTTGAAAAGTAATCCTTATACTCAAATTGAAGTCATTGTGTGAAAAATGAGGATGTTATTTTGAAGTAAGGACACTAGTTGCAGTACCAGAAGAATTAGCACCTTGGTGAGGAATCGAAGAGGATAGGTGTCAGTATGTAGTGAGTCTGTGTCATGGTCTGATCCACATAATTCAAGCCTAATAGTGGTAGCATGCATGAACATAATGAGAATAATCGGGATTGATAGCCAAATGATTGCGAAAACTAAAATACGGATACTCTTGTACAAAGATTTTGTAGTGAGTCATAGTGCATCGCTTGAGGACAAACAACGAATTAAAGTTGAGGGTGTTGATGTACCGTGGTTTCACGGTACTTTTAATGCTTTTTACTTAAGTTTAGTGTGCGTCTAAAGCCTTTTTGTATTGATTTTTGATGTAGGTTTCTATTTGTGTGCAGGAAATATGTCAAAAGGTGAATGCGGAGGATTTGAGAAGAAATTGCAGAAGTGACCACCTACGGAGCCCAGACGGTCCGTTATGACTGTGACGGTCCGTAGGTGGCATCGTAATGAGAAGAAAATGGCTGCTGAAGGAAGTTGGGGAAGTTTGACCAAGTGTGGGACTACGGAAGCTCACGACGGACCGTCATAGCCATGACGGTCCATCCTGCATATTCGTCGTGGTTGTCAGAGAGTAGTCCAGTACCCAATTTCAAGAAGTTTCTAAGTGTTGTGGAACAGAACCCCTCGAGGATCGTCTTGCTTGCAACGGTCCATCACACCTGTCCGTCGAGGGCAACAGAGATAACAATTTAAGTATGGAACGACGGAGGCCACGACGGTCCGTCACATGGTTCGTCGACTCAGACGCGTTTTGGATAGATTTTCCTTAATTAGATTCCCTCTTTTATTAGGTTTTGTTTTATTATAAATAGTTGGAAAAACCTCGTTTTTGGGGTTAGACTTTTGGATATTTTTTAGTTCTCTTGTTTAAGTATTGAACTATTGATTTTGGTATTTGATCATACTTTTCCGGAATCGATTGTTAGTGTTTTTGTGAATTATTCAAGTGAATTTCTGGATTTTCTTCATTCTCATTAAAGTAAGTGCATGAATTCTTATCTTATCAATATGAATTGTGTGATTATGACCATGGATAACTAAACTCCATAACTTAGGTTCTGGGAACCATGGGTAAATAACAAGGTAAAATCTAGCTAAAATAACAATTCTAGAATAGTGTCTTGCATGTATTGATAATTCTTTCGTTTAGAAGTCTTTTTAATGGAAGGCCAACATTAGAACTCTCCTGAATGCTACTTGCCGGACCAAGGAGGTATATAATAGGAAAAGAATTATCAACATAGATTTAGTGTATACTATTTAATAGGCTAGTGTCAGTTGGTACAAGGTAACAACTTAGTCAAATATCGATTATAATGCTTAATATGAGGTAAAGATAAGGTTTAGTAAAGCAACACACATAGCCGGACCAACGTGCGGAGTGAAATTCTCTAGATGCCAGACCAAGGATTTAGAGATACCTAACTTATCACTTTACATGCAAGATATTAGGAAAGAATTGTTATGGTTAGAATTTCCGAGTTAGGAGCCTGTGGGGAACACTTAAGCCCTAGTTACTCTCATCACTTGATTAAACTCCAATACTTGAACCTGTTAGTTGATTAATTTAATTTAGTTAATTACTTTCATTAATAAAAACCCCTCTTTAGTTATTTGTATTCGGAGAATAATTGACTAAATAGAAGTAATAATAGAATAAAGTTAAGTATGAACCATTTTCTCGTGGGATCGACCCCAACCTCATTAGTTGGGTTCTTTACTTGATACGACTGCTTTACTTCTTATTTGAGAAGTAAGTTTGAGCGTATCAAGGCTGCCAACGCATCATGCAGGCAACACCTTTTTGAGGGTGCGTCGCGTCGCGCAACTGTCAATTAAAAGGAAAATAGTTGCCTTGCGACGCGGGCTGATCACGAACCTTTATGCCTCAAATTAAATTCCAGAACCAAGATTTGGAAGTGCCTTCGTGATGCGCAGCCATGTCACGGATTGATCGCGTCGTCTTAAAGTCAAGTTAGGCTTAATTAAAAGATCAAACTAGTGCAGGGCTGTTTTGAGTACTTTGGGGATTTATTATACAAGTTTTGAGTCACTTTTACCCCACTTCACTAATCAAAACAAAGTCCTCAAATTGAAAATCAAAAGCTCTCCATTCTCTCTCTCTCAAAAACCTCCATTGATGAACTTTGAAGCTCCAAGGAAGAAGGTCAATTCTCCATTGTTTCAACCCAAATTTCGTGGATAGGACTTCAATAAGGTATGGTGATTTCATCCTTGATTATTCTATAATTCAATGAGCCAATTCAAAGTCTTTTCAAAAGATCTCAAAAAAATTCCTTAAAATCCTATTTATAATTCTGAGCATGGGTTCTTGCATTAAAAGGTTTAAATTAATGTTTATGAAGTATTTAACTTTTATTGATGGTTTTATGATAAAAAAACTCCATGGACCCATGATCTTCCTAATTCTCTAATTTTGGCTTGTAAAGTGGATTTGATAATTGTGATTGTGTATGAATGGAATTGTATTTAAATTGCTTTATATTATTGATTCTTATTGTTATCTATCTCTATACATGTTGAATTTAGATTGTAAGGATGGGTGGTGGTCTAACCTTATGGGCATGGTAATGGGTAAGTTCTATTGTTGGGTTGAAATTGTAGATGTTAAGGGATTGTGATTGTGGCTATTGGAGGGTGGTAAGTTGCCTAATTCCCTTATTTAATGTAGAATCGCTATCGAATTACTATTGATTGGTATGGTCTACTTATGGTGGCGGTGCTTAATTGTTATAATTCGTATGAACATGGCCTTGTCGGTATTATTATGTGAATTTTACTATCATCATGTTATGGCTTATATGGGTGTACAATGTGAAGGATCATATTGTATATGTGAATATTTAGTGTGAAGGTGTTCATGTGATCTTGATGAGATATTGTAGAAAGCTATGTGATATTTTTAATGAAAGCATGATTCCTATAAATGTTGGTATGTGATGATGAAAGACTATGAAGAGTCTTTATATGATGATATGGTGCCTTATTTAGGTATACCTAGTTCTCCTTACTTTATAAATAAATGATGACTGAGGTGCTTAAAAGTATGTCTTGAACCAGTAGACATAAGAATGATGACCCTTCTGGATGAATCTAGAACCCTATGTGATTTAGAAACCTTGAATATTAAAAGAAGGTTTATAATGAAGTGAATCAGATAGATCTACCATGGTAACAGATTCATGAATGAGCTATCCTAATGAACCTTGATCGTCATCCCTTGTGGACCCTTTCTTGGTAGTGGTATTTTGAGTTGGTAGGACATCCCTTGTGAATAAACTCACTCTAAGAGAAACAAGGCAAAGCACCGAGTGGATATGCTTGTGGTAGTAACCGTACTTGAAGTTGAGACTAGACTACAAAGAATCCCTTGATATCCTCTAAACCATGTGACTACATGGGATGTGTCTTTATTTCTACCTTTGGCAAGTAGAACACCTTCCACGTGTGGGGTCTTATGACACCGGATTCCATACCTAGCTAGTGTAGTCTATGTCAGTTAATGCATATTCTCATCATGTGGGATGTGCACTAAAGTTATTGGATAGGTTCTACAACATGTAGGTAGTGAAATTAGACGCCATCTACACATGTCAAGAGTAGGCTTTGAAGATGCTAAAGAGAGTTCCCTAGGTATTCCAAGAACATTATGTGAAGCCCCTTAAATGCATGAATGTCTCTCTTAGGGTCTTTAGTAATGAATGTTGATTTGTTGTGGTTGTGTTTGAAAGGAAACATCCTTAAATTTGGTAGTCTTGTGGAACACTTAGGTGTGTATTGAAGAGGTTGTATAGGCGGTCTCTTCATGTCACATCCGGAGAGCACCCCCAGATGCGACCGGCGTCATCGACCTCTCAGAGGACTCAGACAAGCCTTTAGCATTCGTCATAACATGTCATCAGTTAAAAATGTAGAAAAATTAAAAACTTTTGCATATGATATGAATTGTACATAGACTTCAGGGATAAAATATATTTAGGTATACATAGACCTCTCACATAGAAGGTTACTTAGGCTTCTCTTTTAACAACATGATAACATACATACGAAATTCTAAAACTTGTCTCACATAAAAACCATCTAAACAGTATGAGTTGGACTTAGCCAATTAAATGTCAATACGCCATATAGGCCTTACTACAATGAAATCCAAAGAACCTAAAACGGAATAAAGAGTAATCCTAAAACTACTAAAGTCTTCATAAGCTAGAATAATGAAAAGATAGCATCCCCGAACATGAGTACCTACCAACACTTGGAAAAAGAGTTCCAAGCTTCTTTAATCGACCTTATTAATCTTCAATGGACAGACCCTACATTTGTAGTAATATAAAGTAAGGGGTTAGTACGCCACATGAACTAAGTATTGGTATATGCACATATATATTTCAGGACATGCATGAAAAAGGACCATTTCCTTAGAAAGCATGCTAAGTCATTTGGGGAGTCGTTACCGGACTTTTGGACCCTTTGTAATACATACTACCTATTTAACGTCTTTTTACATGTTTTGGACTTCATAACACTCCCAAACCTTCACCAAACATAAGGACGTCTACTAGTTCAGAATTATGTAGTTTCCGTACGTCAAGGTCCTCCTTTGTCATTTTTGGTCTAACCATTTATAATTGAGTTTAATACTTCAATATAGGTCTGGAAACATCATTTAAATCAATATTTAATAGGATAAGCTCTAGTCTAGGCCATGGAACTTCTGGAGTGTCACATTATCCCCCCCTTAGGAATATTCGTCCCCGAATCACACTAAAATCTTTTGGAGGGTAAGGATAGACTCAATACTAGCAGCCCAACCAACAACAACATATAATCATGGTGAGTCACAGCTCGTAGGATTACTTCACAACTCCTTTCAACACATACCACATCATTACACATAGAAACTCAATTCATGATGCACAATATATAAGAGCTTAACATTTCATAACACATAATGAGGAATTTCCTTCTCAACATCAACATGAGCTCAAAATACATCAAAGAGTTACCATGCTATCATTCTTCTCAAGACAACAACAAAACAACAAAAATCTCAAGAAGATAAATAGCATACACATTTCATGTAAGTGCAAGAATAGAGTATTAAGACATTTTCTTAAAACTCAAGTTGGTACAACTTTTATCAAAACATGCACCTATTTAGAAAGAAAATTCAATTTCATGTTCATTCATTATTTTCTCTGTTAAGAGTAATGTCTAACCTCAAGGAGTAAAAAGATGAGGGTAGTGGGACTTCATGTAGGCTTCGGCCTCCCATGTTGACCCTCAACAAGATTGTTCCTCCATAGGACTTTTACGGAGGCAACCTCCTTGTTCCTCAACTTCTTGACTTGGCGATCTAGGATCTCAACTGGAACCTCTTCATAGGAGAGGTTCTCATCAACCCCTAAACCTTCAATAGGTAGAATAGAAATCGGGTCGCCTATACATTTCTTGAGCATAGAAACATGAAACACCGAATGAATCAAAGCTAGTTCACTAGGTAGTTTCAGCTCATAGGCAACGTTTCCAACCCATTGTAAAACCTCATAAGGACTAACATATCAGGGACTTAACTTCCCCTTGTTACCAAACCTCATCACCCATTTCATAGGTGAAATCTTCAATTAGACGTGATAACCTATTTCAAATTCAAGGTCTCTTCTTCTATTGTTGGCATAAGACTTTTGCCGACTATAGTTTGTCTTCAATCTATATCTTATTAGTGAAACTTTCTCTATAGCCTCATACATAATCACGGGACCAAGGAGTGAGGAATCACCAACCTCAAACCATCCAACCGGAGAACTACATCTTCTACCATAAAGAGCATCAAAAGGTGCCATAGAGATGCTCGAATGGTAACTATTGTTGTAAGAGAACTCCATCAATGGTAGGTAATCATCTCAACTTCCTTTGAAGTCAATAACACATGCTCTTAACATATATTCAAGGGTATGAATGGTACGTTCTTCTTCACCATCTGTCTAAGGATGAAAATCGGTGCTAAGTTTCACTTGAGTACCTAAACCCTTTTGAAAAGCTTTCCAAAAACGTGAAGTCAATTAGGAACCTCTATCCAAAATGATGGACAAATGAATCCCATGAAGACTCACAAGCTCATTAATGTAGATTCTTGCATAATCTTCGGCACTATAAGTACACTTAACAGGAATAATTTGGTCAACCTATCCATAATAAACAATATTGAATCATTCTGTCTCCGGGTTCGAGGCAACCCAACAACAAAGTCCATATTGATGGCTTCCCACTTCCAAGTAGGAACATCCATGATTTGGGTTAAACCACCCGGTTTCAAATGCTCGGCTTTGACTTGTTGGCAATTTCGACAGGTAGCAACAAACTCTGATATGTCCCTGTTTAAATAATCCCACCAATAGACCTCAATAAGGTCATGATACCTTTTGGTGGCACCCAGATGAATAGAATAACATGAACCATGGGTTTCTTCTAGAATTCGATTCCTCAAAACATCAAAATCCGATACACATAATCTCCCGTGGTACCTAAGAACACCATCACCCCCTTGGGAGAATGACTCATTGAGCTTACCAACTACTGATTCCTTCAACTCTATCAATAGTGGATCAGATGTTGCTTAGATTTTACCTCAACCATTAATGACGAGTCGGAATTATGATGGACCATAAAACCACCATTTGAAGAATTTTCTAACCGCACACCTAAATGAGCCAACCTATGAACATCTTTGAAGAGTTCTTTATTCTCTTCTTCCACATGAGACACACTACCCATAGTCATATGACTCAAAGTATCCACAACTACATTAGCCTTGCCGGGGTGGTAAAGGACACTCATGTCGTAATCCTTAAAGATTCCTAACCATCTTCTCTGTCGGAGATTCAACTCCTTTAGTGTAAGCACATATTGAAGACTTTTATGGTCAGTAAACACATCAAAATGCACACCATACAAGTAATGTCTCCATATTTTCAAGGCAAAAACTACAACAGCTAACTCAAGGTCATGAGTTGGATAATTCTTCTCATGAACTTTGAGTTGCCCAGAATCATAAGAAATCACCTTACAATGTTGCATGAGGACACATCCCAAGCCCACTCGGGAAGCATCACAATACACTACAAAGCCTTCATTATCCTCCGATAAGGTCAACACCGGTGCGGAGGTAAGCTTATCTTTCAACTCATTAAAACCTTTTTCACAGGCTTTCGACCACTCAAAATTCACCTTCTTTTCGGTCAAAGCTTTCAAAGGAGAAGAAATGGATGAAAATCCATTAACAAACCTTCTATAATACCCGTCTAAACTCATGAAACTCCTTATGTCGGTGGGAGTCAAAGATCTAGGCAAATTTCTGACCGCATCCCTCTTCTTCGGATCGACCTCTACACCCTCACCAGAGATAACATGGCCAAGAAAAGCAACTGACCTCAACAAAAATTCACACTTGCTAAATTTTGCATATAGTTGGTGTCCTTTGAGGACTTGCAAGGCCAACCTCAAATGACTCTCATGCTCATTTTCATTCTTGGAGAATATCAAAATATCATCAATGAACACAATCACAAATGAGTGTAGGTAATCTCGGAAAACTGTATTCATTAGGTCCATAAATGCCACCGGGGAATTTGATAACCCAAAATACATAACTAGAAATTCATAGTGACCATATCTAGTTTGGAAAGTAGTTTTGGGAACATCTTCACCTCTCACCCTAAGTTTGTGATATCCCGACCTTAAGTCAATCTTGGAAAAGTAGTTAGCACCCTAGAGTTGATCAAAGAGATCATCAATCTGAGGGAGAGGATACTTGTTCTTTATGGTGACTTTATTGAGTTGGCGATAATTATTGCACATTTTAAGGGACCCATCCTTCTTCTTCACAAACAAGAGCGTATCACCACATGGAGAAATACTAGGTTGAATGAAACCCTTGTCTAGTAAATCTTTGGAGTTGGAGCTTCAACTCTTTTAATTTAGCCGGAGCCATCCGATATGGAGGAATTGAAATGGTATTCGTATCCGGTAACAAGCCAATGCCAAAGTCAATTTCCTATTCGGGAGGAACTCCTGGAAGGTCATTAGGAAAAAAATCTAGGAATTTCCTCACTACAGGGAATGACTCAATAGAAGGAGTTTCACATTATAGATCTTTAACCCTCACTACATAGTATAGGAGACCCTTGGCTATCATCTTACAAGCCTTCAAGCAAGAAATGATTTGGCCCCTTTGCATAGAATTTCCCCCCTTCCACTCTAAAATGGTTTCATTTGGGAATTGGAACTTCACTACCCTCGTTCTACAATCTATGGAAGCAAACCAAGCATGAAGCCAATCCATACCCAAGATGCTATCAAAATCAAACATGTTAAGTTCTACCAAATAAACAAGAGTAATTCTATTGGGCATCATTACACGACATCACCTATAGATTCTCTTTGCAACCACAAAGTCACCCATTGGAGTACAAAGCGAAAAAGGTTCAATCAAAATAGCGGGAGGTATATCAAATTTCCTAGCTACCAAAGGTGTAACAAAATATAGGGTAGCTCCTGGATCAAGCAAAGCATAAAAATTAATTGAAAAAACTCGTAACATACTAGTCATAACATCAGGAGATCTCTCTTGTTCATCCCTATCCTTGAGTGTATAAAAATGGTTCTTTTTTTAAGCTTCAGACCTAGGAATGCTTGATTGAGCTTGGCTATTCCCCTTTCCTTGAATCCTCACATTAAGACAATTTTTCACCATATGTACACCTTTGACTCAACCATAGCAACCTTTAGTTCCAACAAGGCATTCACCCTCATGTTTCGTACCACACTTACCACAAGTTTGTCTTTCTCTTGGTGGATCAACATTTCTCCCCTTTTGACGTTTAGTATTGGACACCCTATCATTGCGAGTCTTGGAGAAATTTGAAGGAACCTGGTTCAAAAACATCTTCTTAAACTTAGGCTTGTCTTGAATGTCAAGCCTACTATTAGAATAACCACTTTCAAAAGACCTTGCCTTCTTAGCTTCTTTATTCCTCTTCCTAGACGAATCTCCACTACTTTTTGAGCATGAACTATCAACCTTGAAAGATCCATATTGTCATGAAGCATGGCTTCACGACATTCTTCTTCAATCTCTTTGGACACGCCCGTTACATAACGGCTTATCTTATCCCTAGCATTGGAAACCACAGAGGAAGCATATTTGGACAGCTTAATGAACTTTAAGGCGTATTCCTTAACACTCAAACCTCCTTGACGAAGGTTGATTAACTCATATAACTTAGGCCGTTTTGAAGATATCCCATGTCATGGGACCACCTCCTAAATCCCTACTATCCTTCCACTAATTGTACCATTTCTAAGCTACGTCCTTGAGTTGATAGGCAACAAGCTCAGCCTTTTTTAGTAGTACTCACCCCAATGGCAAATAAGATCTTATAGACCTTATCAAGGAAATCTTGGGGGTCTTCATCAACTTTCGATCCAAGAAAAATAGGGGGATTCATCTTCGTGAAATCTCTGAGATGGATAGCCATAGTACTATCATGTTTGTTCTCTCGAGGAACAACCTCTGTTTGCTTGTGCTGTAATGGCTTGAGATTGAGTGGTGATGGCTTGGGCCATTTCAAACAGGGTTGCCCTCACCTCACCATCCGTCATTGTCACGCCCCGAGCTACCCCCGAGACGCATAAACGGAACCTAGGACCACAAGTGATCCCAAGCTAACCCTGCTAGAATGATCATCGGCATACTAAAGAATATAAACTGATAAGGAAACTAAATCATACTTTATTCTTCAAAGATGGGGAATACCCATATTCTATAATTAAGATAAATAAAGTAATGATGAGTTTAATACAAAGAAGATATTAACTCACTACTAAGCTGAAACTAACTATGTCTGAAATAAGCCTCTAACTGACTAGAAATGCTGGAACAAGCCCCAGCTAAGTCTAGCAAAACTGAAACTAAATGACTAAAAGATTGAAATGAATTCATGACTATTGTCCTCGGAGAATGAGGACTCATCACTGAATCTGCTGAACAGGAGATCAAAAATCAAAAATCCACCTGAGAGCGATCTGGATGCTGAGAACCTGAACCTACATCACGAGAAGATGTAGCGCATGTATGCGTCAGCACTTGAAGGTACTGAGCATGTAGGATAGAGTAAAGATGAAATAAAACATAATTGAACAAGCACAAAAGCAAGTATAATAATCTGAACATGATATACTGAATTATGAGCTAACTGGATACAATGAAGAATTTATAACATGCTGGAACTGAATACTGAATATACTGATAAATGGTCAATGCAATAGAGTCTGACTGAACTGTGGGAGCTACTAATAACCGATAATAAAACCACATGAGCTAAATGTGCAGTCGATGTGTACGCCCTATCTAGAGGACAAAATATACCCTGCCAGAGGTATAAAGGCATGCTGGCGTGATCACTAAACTGATTTCCCACTGAGAGGACTTACAACCTACTTGGCTAGTAGTTCTGGGACTATTTGGGTACGCTGAACCCTAGTCCAACTACATATTATGCTACTCCCAATGAATTATGTAATTAATTTTTTATGACTGAGTTTCTGTAAATACTGGATAGCTCAAAACTGAACATGCAATCTGAGAATGCAACAATTAATCTGGTAATTATGCATTTATAACTCAGGCATGCATATCTGTAGTAACTGAAATATCTGACCTAGCATGTGTAATTCAAGAACTAGAGAAATACATAGCTTGGGTTCTGAAATTCATGCAATAATTTGAGTAATAACATGGTAATCTTATTTGGAACATATGACTAATTAATTCATGAAGTTCTGTTGAAGTTCTAGAAACCCTAGGTCTAATCTTGATACGGGAATAAAGAATCTGACTGAAAACTACGGATACAATAGGTGAGAGGAACCCACTAGTGAAATCCCACATACCTGGTGATGAAATCACGGAGAAATATTTAGATTTAAGGGCTGGAAATGATGGAACCTTGTTGCGTTCTTGAACTAGAATTCTTGACCTTTTTCTCCTTTTTTGCTTCTAATTTTCTAAGTATTTGATTAATGATTTGACTTAGGTAAGTTTTAGTTATGTTTGTAGGCTTAAACTGACTAAAATCTGATGATTTAGGGTCAAAATGACGTATCTTAGGGTTTAAACGAAGTAGGAAAAGACCAAAAGACCCCTAAGTTAGTTGCTATCGGACCAAACAATGACCTGTACAGACTGTCCGTCGTTTAATCGATGGTCCATCGTTTGGGTCTGTAGGTTGGGTCTGTTCGACAGGCCTTTACTAAAACAAGCATAATGTTTTACTCGGAGGTCTGATTTTAGCAAGTTCAGTGCCTATGGAAAGTAATTCAATTATCTATCTTTTGGTATGTCATAGGACACCTAATTCATCTTGCGCTAAGAGTTATGATCATTTGAAGTTGACCCAACTGTAATTTCCACTTAACTGTCTGCTAATTTCCACCCATAATCATACGTACGGTCTGTGGGTCCATCTACGGACCGTGCTGGTCAATCGTGTTTCTTATCACAAAGTGGGTAAATGGGGTGTTGATCGATGGACACAGACTACGGACCGTAGTCTGACGTACGGACCATCCGTCGTTTGAGACTTAGTCAAATTTTTCTGGGCTGAGATTTTGGGTGTCTCAGACTCAATACATGGATGTGCAGGACGGACCGTGGGTCAGGCTACGGTCCGTCGATGGCAACCTTCGACTGCACCTGCAATTTTTTTGAAAAACTATTTTTTTTTTGGATACAAGGTGTTACATTATCTCCCCCTTGGGAACATTCTTCCTCGAATAAAGACTAACTAGCTGAAACAGAGCAAGAGAGTTGCAAACCCTACTACTAAACAGTGAGAACTGAGTTTCTGACTGAATTCAGTTCCGAGAACATGCAAATATGCTGAAAATGCATGTACAAACTGAGGGAACATGTTTCTAAGACTGAATTCATGCATGAATGACTTGAAAACTGAAGAGGAACTATTATTCAAGCTGGAGTGGAATCAGAAGAAAAGAGGTGAGGATACTTGGCTTTCATGGCTGCTTTTGCTTCCAAAGTAGCTCCCTCTACGGACTGACTCCTCCACAAAACCTTGACTGAAGCGACTTCTTTGTTTCTAAACCTTCTAAACTGACGGTAAAGAATCTAAACTGGTACATCCTCATAATAAAGACTATCTTTCACTGCCACACTATCTAATGGCACTACAGAGGCTGGATCACCCACCCACTTCTTCAAGAGCGAGATGTGGTAGACCGGATGCACTGCTGCTAAGTCTTCTCGTAACTCTAACTCATATGCCACCTTGTCAATACTTTTAAAGATCTTGTAAGGGCCTACATATCTAGGACTGAGCTTCTCTTTCTTGCAAAATCTCATCATCCCTTTCATAGGTGACACTTTCAGAAAAAACCAATCATCAACTTGGAACTCTAGTTCACTTCTCCTTAAATTTGTATAAGATTTCTGACAACTTTGGGCTTTCTTAAGTCTATCTCTAATGAGTTGCACTTTCTCCATAGCATAAAGGACTGAATATGGCCCTATTGAAGTTGCTTCACCTACTTCAAACCAACAACCAAGAGATCTAAATATATGCCCATACAGTGCCTCATAAGGGGCCATCTGAATGCTGGAATGGTAGCTATTATTGTAGGCGAACTCAATCAGAGGAAGGTTATCTTCCCAGCTACCTTTGAAATAGATCACACAAGCTCTCAACATATCATCTAGGGTCTGAATGGTACGCTCTGCCTATCCATCCGTTTGTCGATGAAATGTTGTACTAAGGTTAACTTGAGTGCCAAGACCCTTCTGAAATGACTTCGAGAAATGAGAGGTAAACTAAGGACCTCTATCTGAGATGATAGACAAAGAAACCCCATGCAAACTCACAATCTCATTAATGTAAAGCTTGACATAGTCCTCTGCCGAATCTGTAGTCTTGACCTCCAAAAAACGAGAAGACCTAGTGATCCTATCAACTATCACCCAAATGGAGGCATGTTGCCTGCGAGTACGAGGTAACGCTGTGATAAAATCCATATTGATAACTTCCCACTTCCAAGTAGGAATGCCGATCTGTTTGAGTCATACCCCCTTGTTTCTAATGTTCTACCTTGACTTCCTGGCAATTGGGGCACTTACTCACAAAATCTGCTATATCCCTCTTCATGTCATTCCACCAATAGACTTCCCGCAGATCGCGGTACATCTTAGTGTCACATGGATGAATAGAATATCTGGAGTTATGGGCTTCTGCAAGAATATGCTGTCTCAACTCTCCCACATCAGGAATACACAATCTACCTTGGTAGCAAAGTACACCATCTCCCCCTTGGGAGAAACCTCCACTCTTTTATTATGGACTGCACCCTTAAGTTCAAGCAAGATTTGATCTCTGTCTTGCTTTTACTTAACCTCTACTACCTAAGAAGATTCTGCCCCATTCTGAATTGTTACACCACTGTCTGATATGCTCATAAGGAAAACTCCCAAGCGAGCAAGGCTGTGAACATCCTTCACTAGCTCTTTCCTTTCTTCCTCAACATGGGCTACCTGCCCATAGATAATCTACTAAGGGAATCTGCTACTACATTCGCCTTACCAAGATGGTAATGCACACTCATATCATAATCCTTAAGGAACTCAAGCCATCTTCTCTGGCGAAGATTCAACTCCTTCTAGGTGAACACATACTGAAGGCTCTTATGGTCAATTGACACATCTACATGAACACAATACATGTAGTGTCTCCATATCTTGAGTGCAAACACCACTGCTGCAAGCTCTAGGTCATGAGTTGGATAGTTTTTCACATGCACCTTAAGTTGTCTAGAAGCATAATATATAACCTTATCTCACTACATCAACACGCGACCAAGGCCCACTGTGGATGCATCACAATAGATCACGTCACCATCTGAACCCTCTGGTAGAGTCAAGACAGGAGCTGTAGTCAATCTAGTTTTCAATTCTGCAAAGATTTTCTCACAATCATTTGACCATTGAAATTTGACCATCTTCTGAGTCAACCTACTCAATGGTGAGGGTATGGATGAAAATCCTTCCACGAACTTTCTATATAACCCGCTAGACCTAAGAAACTCATGATATGCGTAGCATAGATAGGTCTGGGCCATTGTTTCACTGCTTCTATCTTCTGCGAATCCACTCGGATCCCCTGGCTACATACAATGCGACTAAGAAAAACAACGGATTTCAGCAAGAACTCACATTTGCTAAACTTAGCGAATAACTGGCGATATTTGAGAGTCTGCAGAACAACTCTCAAATGACTTGCATGTTCTTCCTTATTCCTAGAGTAAATGAGGATATCATCAATAAAGATGATAACAACCAAGTCCAATATTGTTTGAACACTCTATTCATCAAATCCATTAAAGCTGCAGGAGCATTGGTTAGTCTAAACGACATAACTACAAATTCATAATGACCATACCAAAATCTAAAGGTTTTTTTCGGAATATCTATCTCTGACTGTGAGATGATGATAACCCGATCTGAGGTCTATCTTGGAGAAGTGACTAGCACCCTGAAGTTAGTCAAACAAGTCATAAATCCTGGGGATGAGATGCTTATTATTGATTTTAACCTTGTTCAACTGTCTATAGGCAATGCACATTCTGAGAGAATCATCTTTCTTCTTTACAAACAACATTAGTGCACCCCATGGTGAAATACTAGGTCTGATAAAACCCTTATCTAGAAGGTATTTCAACTGCTCCTTCATTTCCTTAAGCTCTGTTAGAGCCATTTTGTAAGGAGGATAGAAATAGGCTGGGTATCTTGAAGGAGATCAATCCTAAAGTCGATTTCCCTTTCGGGAGGAACTCCGGGAAGATCTTCTAGAAATAACTCTGGAAACTCACTGACTACTGGAACTGACTCAAGAGTTGGGGTTTCAGATCTATAATCCTTAACCCAAACTAGATGATAGAGATAACCCTTAGAGATCATCTTTCTGGCCTTAAGGTAAGAAATAAATCGACCCATAGGCGCAAAGCTACTACCCGTCCATTCTAAGATTGGTTTGTCTAGAAACTTAAAACGAACAATCATAGTTCTACAATTTACTGAGGCATATCATGAATGTAGCCAATCCATGCCTAGAATAACATTCGAAGTCTACCATTTCTAACTCCACAAGATCTGCTGAGGTGACTTTCTAAGAGACTGTGATAGGGCAATTTCTGTATACCCGTCTAGCTATAATTGGATCACCCACTGGAGTAGACACTGTGAAAGATCGTGAGAGAGTTTCTCGACTGACACTGAATTGGACTACTATGTATGAAGTTATAAAAGAAAGAGTATCCCCTAGATCTAACAATGCATAAACATCAAGTTCAAAGACTTATAACATACCAGTGACTACATCGGGAGAACCTTCCTGATCCTGGCGAGCTTGAAGAGCATACAACTTGTTCTGGCGCTGACTGCCACCTCTACCAAATGAGTTACCCTGCTGAGTCGGGCGACTTTATGGTGCTAATGAAGTTGTAGATTGAGCTCTACCATTTCCACCTCATTGACCCTGTCTAGAAGGACAATCCCTCAACCTGTGACCAGACTGACCGCACCCAAAGCATCCTTCTTTTCCAGCGAGACACTCGCCCGGATGGTTCTTACCACACTAAAGGCAAGTGGGGTAAGTCTTGGTGCCTGAAACACTTTCCTAAGACTTAGAGCCTGGTGCTGTAACCTTCTGGTCTTACCTGTTCTGGAGGATGGAACACTAGCCGATGAAGGGGTTAGGGATGAAAACTTCTGTTGACTCTGCGAGCAATTTCCACAACCTGATTTGTGCTGATAATAGTCATAGTTCCCAGTCCAAGCCTTCTTATTCTCCTTAGCGTGTTCCCTAAGCTTATCACCCTCAACCTGCTGAGCATGAGTAATAAGCCTAGATATGTTCATATCTCCCAATAACATAGCATTTCTGCACTCTGTTTTCACCAAAACTGACACTTTATACAAAACTTATTCATCTGAGCCCTGGAGTCAGTAACCATGTGAGGAGCATACCTGGATAGTTGGTTAAAATTGAGCCCATACTCTTGTACTGTCATGTTTCCCTGCCTTAAGTTCATGAATTCTTGAGCCTTTGCTTCTCTCAACTCTATTGGGAAAAAACTGTCCAGAAAGGTCTTAGTAAAGCAATCCCAAGTAATGGGATCTACATCTGGCCCCCTATTTTCCTTCAACTGAGTTTACCATATATGAGCAATATCCTTCAACTGGTATGATGCCAACTCAACTCGATCATTACGAGTGACTTGCATTACCTCAAAGATCTTCTTGATCTCATCCAAGAAATTCTGAGGATCCTCATTAGTCTGTGATCCTAAGAACTCAGGCGGATTAATCCTAACAAAGTCACAGACCCTTGCTGCTTCTAATCCACCATTTTCATTCACAAAAGCATGAACCCGATTGTTCTGGTTGGTCATACTGTGAGCCAACATCTGTATGGCATTCCTGAACTCAGCATTAAAGACTTTTTGATCTGGGACTGGAGGAGCTGCATTTGCATTCCTGGCGTTCACATTCGTAGCGTTATCTCTATGAGGAGGCATGATCTGAAATGTAGAACGTCAAGTTAGAGTTGAATTAGATCATACCTTACGCACGTTAAGAGTAACAAAAATTTGATGCTTTTCCTAAAACACTTTGTAGCCTCCCCCTCATTAGATGTGGTGCACTTCACACCCATGAAAAGGACTCTACGTGCGGCTTTTTAGACATCCTAGGACTCTTAAAGCTAGTTCTCTGATACAATGTTTGTCACGCCCCGAGATACCCCTGAGACGCGGAAACGAAACCTAGGACCACAAGTGATCCTAAGCTAACCCTGCTGGCATGATCAAAAGCATACTAAAGAAAATAAACTGATGAAGAAACTAAATCATACTTTATTCTTAAAAGATGGGGACTACCCATATTTTATAACTGATATAAATGAAGTACTGATTAGTTTAATACAAAGATGATACTAACTCAGTACTAAGGTGAAACTAACTATGTCTGAAATAAGCCTCTAACTGACTAGAAATGATGGAACAAGCCCCAGTTAAGTCTAGCAAAACTAAAACTAAATGACTAAAAGACTGAAATGAACTCATAACTATTGTCCTCAGAGAATAAGGACTCACCACTGAATCTGTTGAACTTGAGATTGAAAATTGACCTAAGCACGATCTGGATGCTAAGAACCTGAACCTAGATCACGAGAAGATGTAGCGCATGTATGCGCAAGTATAATAATCTAAACATGATATACTGAATTCTGAGCTAACTAGATGCAATGACCAATTTATAACATGCTGGAACTGAATACTGAATATACTTATAAATGGTCAATGCAAAAGAGTCTGACTGAACTGTGGGAGCTACTAATAATCGATAATAAAAACACATGAGCTAAATATGCAGTCCGGTGTATACGCACCATCAATAGGACCCAATATACCCTGCCAGAGGTATAAAGTCATGCTGGCGTGATCACTAAACTGATTGCGCACTGAGGGGACTTACAACTTACTCTGGCTAGTAGTATTGGGATAATTTGGTTACGCTGAACCCTAGTCCAACTCGGTATTATGCTACTCCCAATGAAATATGTAATTAACTGATTATGACTGAGTTTCTGTAAATACTGGATAGCACAAAACTGAACATGCAAACTGAGAATGAAACAATAAATCTGGTAATTATGAATTTATAACTGAGACATATATATCTAAAGTAACTGAAATATCTGACCTAGCATGTGTAATTCAAGAACTAAAGAAATATATAGATAGGGTTCTGAAATTCATGAAATAATTTGAGTAATAACATGGTAATCTGAATTTGGAACATATAACTAATTAATTCATGAAGTTCTGTTGAAGTTCTAGAAACCCTAGGTCTAATCATGATATGGGAAACAAGAATCTGACTGTAAATTAGGGATCCAATGGGTAAAAGGAACCCACTAGTGAAATCTCACATAACCGGTGATGAAATACACGTAGAAATATTTAGATTTCAGGGCTGGAACTGATGGAACTTTGCTGCATTCTTGAACTAGGGTTCTTGACCTTTTTCTCCTTTCTTACTTCTAATTTTCTATATTTTTGATTAATGGTTTGACTTAGGTAAGTTTAAGTTATGTTTCTAGGCTTAAACTGACTAAAATATGATGATTTAGGGTCGAAATGACGTATCTTAGGGTTTAAATGAAGTAGAAAAAGACCAAAAGACCCCCAGAGTTAGTTGCTGTCGGAACAAACAACGACCTGAATAGACGGTCCGTCATTCAATCGACGGTCCGCCGTTTGGGTTCGTAGGCTGGGTCTGTTCGATAGACCTTTACTAAAACGGGCATTGCATTTTACTCGGAGGTATGATTTTAGCAAGGTCAGTGGATATGGAAAGTTAATTCAATTATCTATGTTTTGGTATGTCATGGGACACCTAATTCATCTTGTTCTAAGAGTTATGATCATTTGAAGTTGAACCAACTGCAATTTCCCCCTAACTGTCTGCTAATTTCCGTGGGTCCATCTACGGACCATGCTAGTCAATCGTGGTTCTTGTAGAGAGTGGGTAAATGGGGTGTCAATCGACGGATGCAGACTACGGAGCGTAGTCTGCCTTATGGACCGTAGGTTCGTTCGTCGTTCGACACTTGGTCAAATTTTTCTGGGATGAGATTTTGGGGGTTTCAGACTCAATAGACGGATGTGCAGGACGGACCGTGGGTCAGGCTACGGTCCGTCGATGGCAACCGTCGATTGCACCTGCAGAGTTTTTGAAAAACTGGTTTTGTCTGTTTTGGATACAGGGTGTTACAGTCATGGCCGAAGGATTTACCGAACTTGATCATTCGCATCAGCTTGCACTTGAGGAGGAACTTGATTTCCTTGGGGTGTATCTCCCGCATTCACAATCTCTTCTCCTACTCTTCTGACGGCTCTCCTTCTTTTGTTCATCGCCTATAAACACAAGAAAGGGATTAGATTCTAAAAGACACATAGTGTCAAAACTCTAGAGGCACGATATAGGATTACCAAGAAAAGAGAATTTTCCTAATCATCATATAGTATCTCATTCATAATTGTAGCGCGCTTCACAACCACAAACAAGACATTATATAATGTGGTTTAGTGAGACATTGTGTCACATCCGGGTTTATCCCCAAGACGTAATCGGCGACGGCGACCTCTTTGAGGACTAAGACTAGCCCCTTAGTTTACATCATTGCATTAATAAGTCAAAAATACGGAAGAATTTAAAACTTTTAATAATTCTACATTGAGGTTTACATAGACCTCTACATACACATACATATAATTATATCGAGTATACATATAACCTTCGTATAAGAAGATTACATAGTCTTCTACTTTATTGCATATATATATATATATATATATAAAACATAAAATAGAGTCTCAAATTCGTCTCATCTCATAACCATCTAAAATGATCATAGTAATTTGGGCATAGCCCTAAATAAATACCAAGAAGCCACATATACGCTTGTACAAATCGTACTCGAACGAAATAGAATGAACACAAGAGTCTAAAAAGGTAAAGCAACTCCATAAGCTAGATATCGGCATCGCCCTCGGAAAATGAGGACCTACACACTTGGATGGTAGAGAATGTCCAAGTCTTCTTCAAGTCGTCTTGAATGAGCCTTCAACGACCGGAACCTAAAATGTTTAGGAAAAGGAAGAAAGTGGGGTTAGTACGCCACTTGTACTAATTATGAGACCATATGTACATATAATGTCAAATCATGCTAAAGAGGACATTTAGTTAAGTCATGCCATTCTATCCTTTGAAAGTCTTATGCATAATCATACAAGTCATACCAAGCAACAATGACATATTCATTTAGACAAAGTAAGTAATATGCATACCATCACACAAGAACCCATTATCTACTACACCCCTATCATCAATGAATAACATCACAAGCATGAATAAGATTTTATCATGGCATAATAAGCAAGACAAGTACTCACGAATCCCTATAAAGTCAACAAATGCAATAACTAAGCAAAGCCCCATAACCTTACTTAATCAAGTGTCCCAACAAGAAATCCATAAACAATGCCCAACTTTACACAATATGAACCTTAATGATACATAACAACATACCTTAACAATATATACCAGATACATGTTCATAAGCATAACCATCACCATACAATATCATTTACATGTAAAGTCAACATACTATCATCATTTACATCATTAGCATATACACACATAATATCAACTTCATAAAGCTCCCCTCAAGGCAAACTAGTGCAAGGGATAGGTAGAGTCCCATACCCCTACCCAAGCTAAGTCAAACCTCTTAAGTCACCCTAGTTAGTTTATAGTTTATTATTTCATTTTAGTTTAGGGAACACTCACTTTAACCTACATAGACCACAAGATGTAAGTGTGGAATCCGGTGTTGAAAAACCTTACACCGATGGAAGGTGGTCTACCTTCCAAGATAGAACCTAACATGAAACGTAGCATCTAGGTGGATCCACTAGCTAGTATTCCTATGGTGGCAACATAATTAAGGAACATGGGGTCGTCTTGGAAATATCACTTTACACCCTATTTGGGTCATGAGGCTATCCACCCCGTGAGGACCGTAGTGAACCTCTCACACCCAGAATCTAGACCCCAGATGAGACCGGCGTCGTTAACCTCTCAGAGGTCGCAAACAAGCCTCTTCTTAGCTTTCATCACAATCATACAATTAAATTTGCGGAAAATTTAAAACTTTTTAATACTTATTGAAGTGTATTTAGACTTCATATAATTACTGCATAAGAGTTATATACTAATAAGCCCAAACTAAACAACCATCTATCAATAGATTAAACAATTGAAATAAGAAATCATAATATTAATAATAGTTTGCCAAACCCGCCTTAATACAGACGCTTGAACAAGTGTTTGAAATGAACTGCTAGGGACAACTTCCACTAGCTATGTCTAATGTACTTAAGCTAGAATAATAAATGTAGGCATCCTCGAACTCAAGAGGACCTACCAAAGTCTGGAGATCGCTAATCCAAACCGCTTCAATGAGACTTGTCTCACTTCCTTTGTAACACCCTGTATTAGGTCAATTTCATTACTCATAAGCTTTTAGTTATTTCATTACTCACCTTATCTTGCTCAATGTCTTTTGGTAGTCTTGTACCATTCTTTATGAAAGTTATAAGGACTTATTCAATGCTATTATATTCACAATGTTCATTTAGATAGGGTATGTTGGGACTTGTCCCAATTGTTGGCATACCCTATGATATGAGTTCATATTTTTGGAAATAATATTTTGGACATAGTTTTGCTAGCCAATTTATTGGCATAAATAAAACTTTGATATTATCACTAAACACTTATCATGATATTATTACTAGCCAAGTCAATTAACTTCATGCATATACTATAGTAATCTCATCATGTTAACAAGCAAACTTTTAACCTTCGATAAGCCTATAAGAACAATTTAAGGAACAACTTATAACAATTTCATCTTCTCGAACACAAGTAGGCATTACAACATTTATTATCTCATGTAAGTAATACCCTAATCATACGGATCTAACCATTAGGTCTTATACGACATTATAAATCACAAAAACCTACACATAATGATTAGTTAGCACCACATACCAACAACATGCTCTAGATTTGCATATACATACTACTAGAATCGGAAATAGGGAGAACTTGGGAGATGAACATGCGATTCATTGGGATCACCCCTACTTTTGGATTTCTTGAATTCAAAACGTTTGAAGCTGGGAAAAGGAATCCAAGAGATAAAACCCATATCTTAATGTTGAATTGAATCTACGAAGAACTTTGCACGAAAACCTTGAAGAACTTCCTTGAAATTGCCTAAGGTTTTTCTTACGTTGTTCACTGTTTTTTAGTCATAGGTTTTTTAATGATTAAACGTGAGTCTAAGTCTTAGGAACTGAATATGACTAATTCAACTTATACTAATTAACTTAATTAAATAAATAAATTGGCTAATTACCAAAACACCCCTCCTAAATTGACTAAAAATAGGAGAAAATTATACTTAGCCAAATTCTTAAAATTTTCTTAACGATTTTGGTTTGACCATTTAAATTAATATATTAAGTTGCTAATTTAATTAATTAAGTGACCTAGTGTAATACTGAAGAACCCCTAAGTCACTAGGACCATAACCAACCCTTTTGGACCATCCTAGGTTAGGTACTAGGATGTTTCTTTAGTTAGTTACTCGGCTAGTGTCACCCGGTTAGGTCTTAGGTTGTCGGGTGCACTAGTTAGTTCATTTTCATTAGTCCTAGGTTAGTTAACTAGTTAGGTCAGTTAGTTAGAGCCTAGGACTGGTTAGGAATCTTGGCCCCACATTGCTTGACCCGACGCGCGCCTGCCTCCTAACCGCCCTAACCAAATCGGTTGGGCTTGTCGCTTGGTCCCTTGGCCGGTAGCACATGTGCTTGCACATGTGTTACCATGCACTTTCCTAACCGTGCACTCTGTTTGCACTTGTAAAGTTCACTTCTTGTTGTCCCAAGGATCCTCAATATGTCCTTGGGCACTCCTTAATCTACATGATCATTTTAAATGATTATGTGCTATGGTACCTAGGCTTGACACTTGGATGCCTAGTACCTAATGTGTGTAATCTATGAAAATAAACAATTTAGCTTAGGCTCTTCATTGCAGGTACAATTCCTAAACAAGCATGGATTGCAACATTTGATATCGAACTGTTTTTTAATTTACTTGCGTATACATAGAAATTGTCTAACACCCTTTAGCCAATAATCTCTAACATGCCCAATATTACTCAATATTGGGCATTGGGATTCCTTTGTACCCCAATACATATTCTTAAAGCCTAATAGACTCTTCACAAGACAAGTACATTTTCTGGAATGTTACATTATCCCCCCCCCCCTTAGGAACATTCGTCCCCGAATGAAACTACACATCATTTTGAATCAAAGAGGGTATTTCCGAAAAACACATAAACATACTTGAAACTTTACTCTTTGTGAATATCTGATTCACCACTTACTCTGGATGATGCACATCACTCAAAGCTTATCTAAAGCTTCACATATGATATTGAGGAACTTCCTTCTCAATCTCACTTTAACTCAATGCACATCACAACTCATGCGACACAAAAATCATGTCAACGCTATACAAAAACAGCAACATGAATTCAAGCATGAACTCATATTAACTAATATACTGCAAATATAAAACACACAATTATGGACTTAAAACACCAAAACCGACTAATGCACTAACATTTAGAGTTTCCTAAACAAAATCAGACTTAGGAAGAGTATATCTAACCTCAAGAACTGAACAAGTGAGGGTAACGGGATCTCATATCGGCCTCGGCCTACCATGTTGCTCCCTCAACAATGTGGTTCCTCCAAAACACCTTTACGGTGGCAACCTCCTTGTTCCTCAGTAGCTTTACTTGGCGATCTAAAATTTCAACTGGAACCTCTTCATAAGAAAGGTTCTCATCAACTCCTAACCTCTCAATAGGTAGGATGGAGGCTGGATCACCTAGACACTTTTTAAGCATCGATACGTGAAACCTTGGATGAACAGAAGCCAAATCATTTGGTAACTTCAGTTCATAGGCAACATTCCCTACTAGATGTAAGACCTAATAAGGACCTATATACCTCGAACTAAACTTCCCTTTATTACCAAACATCATCACCCCTTTCATGTGCGATATCTTTAGATAGACTTGATCACCTACCTCGAATTCAAGAGCTCTCTTCGTGTTATCAGCATAGGATTTTTGACGACTGTAAGCACTAGACAATCTATCCCTGATCATTCTCACCTTTTCCACAGCCTTATGTATGATCTCAGGTCCAAGTATGGAAGACTCTCCTACTTTAAACCACCCAACTGGGGACCTACATCTCCTACCATATAGTGCTTCAAAAGGTGTCATCCCAATACTGGAATGGTAGATATTATTCTAACAGAACTCAATCAGTGGCAAGTGATCATCCCAACTCCCCTTGAAGTCAATAACAGATGCTCTCAGCATGTCTTCAAGGGTCTGAATGGTACGCTCTGCTTGTCCATCCGTCTGAGGATGAAAGGCAGTACTGAGCTTCACCTATGTACCCAAGCGCTTTTGGAAAGATCTCCAAAAGTGAGAAGTGAAGTGGGATCTCCTAACCAAAATGATAGATAAAGGGATCCCATGCCACCTCACTATATCATCAATATACAACTTGGCATAATCTTCGGCTCTGTAAGTAGACGTCATAGGAATGAAGTGAGCAGACATAGTCATCTTGTCAATAATGACCCAAATGAAATCATGCAGTTTCATAGTCTTGGGAAGACCAACCACAAAGTCTATATTAATAGCCTCCCACTTCCATGTTGGAATCTCAATCGACTGGGTAAGACCTCCAGGTTTAAGTTGTTCGGCCTTAACCTGTTAGCAATTGGGACATTCCTCCACAAACTTAGAGATATCCCGCTTCATACCTTCCCACCAATAGATCTCCTTCAGATCATGATACATCTTGGTGGAACCTGGATGAATGGAATACATGGAGCCACGAGCCTCTGTTATAATATTAGGCCTCAGATCATCAATATATGGTACGCACAATCTTCCCTGGTATCTAAGCATACCATCCCCCATAGGGAGAATGATACATTCAGCTTACTCAACACTGAATCTTTCAACTCCATGAGTACTGGGTCGAGATGCTGCTTATCTTTAACATCTACAACAAATGAGGATTCAGAACTGGAATGAACTGAAACACCCCCACTTGGTGTATCTACCAGTCGTACACCTAAACTAACCTATTTGTGTACCTCTTTAACCAACTTCTTCTTCTCATCATCGATATGAGACACACAGCCCATACTCAATCGTCTCAAAGCATCGGCCACTACATTGGCCTTACTTGGGTGATAGTGGACACTCATATCATAATTCTAGAGAAGCTCTAGCCATCTTCTCTGACAAAGATTCAATTATCTTTGTGTAAAAACATACTGAAGACTTTTATGGTCAATAAATACATCAACATGTACACCATATAAGTAATGTCTCCAAAGTTTCAACGCAAATACCACATTAGCTAACTCAAGATCATGGGTAGGGTAATTCTTCTCGTGGATTTTTGACTGTCTTGATGCATATGCAATCACCTTATCATCCTGCATATGAACACATCCCAAACCTACTCGGGAAGTATCATAGTATACCACATACCCTTCACCACTCCACGGCAATGTAAGAACTGAGACCGAAGTGAGTCGGTCTTTGAGCTCTTGGAAGCACTTTTCAAAAGTTTCAGACTACTCAAACTTCGCCTTCTTCTTTGTTAAAGTCGTCAATGGAGCAGCAATTGCGGAAAATCCCTCAACAAACATTTGATAATAATTAACCAAACCCAAGAAACATCGAATATGTGTACAAGTGAGGGGTCTCGGCCAATTCTTTAATGCCTCAATATTTTTTGGATCAACGTCTACACCATGGTCGGACACAACGTGACCAAGGAAGGTCAATGATCTCACCCAAAACTCATATTTGCTAAATTTTGCAAACAACTGATGTTCCCTGAGTACTTGCAATATCATTCTCAAATGTTGTTCATGCTCTTCTCTGGTCTTAGAGTATATGAGGATGTCATCTATGAATACTATGACAAAAGAATCAAGGTATTCATGGAAGACTCAATTCATAAGGTCCATAAACGTGGATGGTGCGTTAGTGAACCAAATGACATGACAAGAAACTCGTAATGACCATACCTAGTATGGAAGGAAGTCTTAGGAACGTCCTCTTGTCTCACTCTAAGATGGTGATACCCTGACCGAAGATCTATTTTCAAAAATAAACTTGAACCTTGGAGATGATCAAATAGATCATCAATTTTGGGAAGAGGGTATTTTTTCTTTATAGTGTCTTTTTTGAGTTGCCGATAATCGATACACATTCTAAGGGTTCCATCCTTTTTCTAAAAGAACAACACTAGAGCACCCCATGTGGATATTCTCGGCTGGATGAAGACCTTATAAAGTAGATGTTTTAACTGCAACTTCAACTCTTTGAGTTCAGCTGGAGCCATTCTATAGGGAGGAAAGTAAATTGAGTTCAGCTGGAGCCATTCAGGAGGGATTCCTGGTAAATCCTCCGGAAAGACATCTTAAAACTCATTCACTATGGACATAGAGTGTATGAAAGGAACTTCATGTTCTAAGTCATTGACTCTGACTAAGTGGCATAAATACCCCTTAGATAACATCTTATTGGCTTTAAGATGGGAAACTATTTGGCCTATTGGATTTGAACCACGCCCTTCCCATTCCATCTCTAACTCATTAGGAAAGTGAAACCTTACAACCCTGTTTTGATAGTCTATGGTAGCATAGCATTTATGGAGCCAATCCTTACCCAAAATTATATCAAAATCAAGCATGGTTAATTCTATTAGGTCTGCATAAGTAACTCTATCAAGAATAGTTATTGGGAAATCTCTATATACTCTTTCGTCCCTAATGCTTTCTCCTATGGGAGTACTAACTAGAAAAGGCTCATGCAAGATCTCAGGAAGCAAGTCAAATTTACTAGCTACCAAAGGAGTAACAAAAGACAAAGTAGATCCTAGATCTAACATTGCATACACAGGAAAAGAAAACACAAGCAAGTTACCAGTGACCACATCATCTGACTTCTCCTGCTCCTCTCTTCCTTTCAAAGCATAGAACTTGTTCCTCTTAGGAGTCTCGGCTGCAGCAATAGGATTAGACCGAGGCTGAGTATCTTCCTTGTCTTGATTCCTTACATTTGGGAAGTCCCTGATCATATGCCCACTATTGCCGGACCCATAGCAGGCATTAGAACCTACCATGCACTCACCTCCATGCGAACGGACACACTTACCACACGGCCTTCTGTTACGCTGCGCATTTTTATCATTGTTCTTCTTGGGGACAGACTTGTCCCCTTTGGCACTATTGTTCCTAGAATGAGTAGGATTACCTGAGTGTTTGTTCCACTTCATAAACTTGGGCTTGTCCTGGACTCCAAACGAACTCCTACAAATGCTGGAACCAACCTGATCTGAGGGCCTAGGCTTCTTGCCTTCTCGGCCTCTCTTCCTCCGACGAATCTCCTCCACCTGTTGTGAATGTACCATAAACCTAGCAAGGTCCATGTTATCATGCAACATGGATGCCCGACAATCCTCCTTTAGATCCTCCGATACACCAGTCACAAACCTGCTCATCCGATCTCTACTACTGGACACCAGGGAAGAAACATATTTGGAAAGTTTAACAAACTTCAAGGAGTATTCCTTGACTGACATACCTCCCTGACGTAGGTTGATGAACTCCTCAACCTTAGCCACTCTCTTTTCTCTGGGAAAGAACCTCTCCACGAATGCAGTTTTGAGAACGTCCAAATGATGGGTACTTTTCCTAGTTCTCGGCCATCTCCCTACATCTTGTACCACACCTGAACCACATCCTTGAGCTGGTATGCAGCCAACTCAAAATTCTCCTCTTCATTAACACCCATAGCACAGAGAATATTATGGCCTCGTCCACAAACTCTTGAGGATCCTTATTGGTTCTGGACCCAAAGTACACTGGAGGATTCATTCTGGTGAAATCTCTCAGTCTGCTAGCCATGGTTCTAGCATGTGGGTTCTCCCTGGGAGAACCCTCTCTAGTGGCCTGGTTTGTGATAGCCTGTGACTTAACAGTGACGGCTTGGGCCATCTGAACTAGTGTTTCTCTCACTTCTCCATCCGTCAACGCAGCTGGGTTGCCAGGCACTTGCTCTCCAGCAGTTGGGGCTTGAGGAGGACCTTGGTTTCCCCCAGCAGCTGCTTCTCTAACACTCCTGCCTGCGTTTCTTCTTGTGTTCGTTTTCTACACACACACACAATAAGGAAGTTAGATGCTAGAATGACATAAAATGTCAAAGCTCTAGACAGCACGATAAAGAGTAGAAGAAGGGAAGATTCTTAACATCACTTAGTCTCTAAGTCATGATTGTGGTGCACTTCACAATCATAAGCTAGAAACTACGCAACGTGGTTGTTTTGAGTCTTAGTTCCTAGGTAACTTAACCTCATGCTCTGATACGAAGTTTGTCACGCCCGGAATCTAGACCCCAGATGAGACCGGCGTCGTTAACCTCCCAGAGGTCACAGACAAGCCTCTTCTTAGCTATCATCACAATCATAGAGTTAAATTTGCGGAAAATTTAAAACTTTTTAATACTTATTGAAATGTACTTAGACTTCATATAATTACTGCATAAGAGTGATATACTAATAAGCGGAATCTAAACAACCATCTATCAATAGATTAAACAATTGAAATAAGGAATCATAATATTACTAATAGTTTGCCAAACCGGCCTTAATACAAACGCTTGAACAAATGTTTGAAATAAAATGCTAGGGACAACATCCACTAGCTATGTCTAATGTACTAAAGCTAGAATAATAAATGTAGGCATCCTCGAACACAAGAGGACCTACAAAAGTCATGAGATCGCTAATCCAAACCGCTTCAATGAATCTTCAATCTTCTCTCGGACCTGCGCCTATAAAAATAGTAATAGTATACGGGTTAGTATACACTTGTACTAAGTATGGGTGTATGCACTTAAACACATAAGGAGTATGCATGTTCAAGAAAAGCTCTTCCTATAGGAACATGCCGTTTCTGGAAAGTGAAGTCACTATACTTTCCTAATTCGTTATCTGTGAATCATGCTATGAATATGACATGTTTTCATGCATTTAAAGCACACGAATCATTTTCTATATGAACATAAGACCTTGGAAAAATGAACATAATTTTATAACAACTCAAACAAAACTTAATAATTTTGCTTCCTTAGGCTGAGAGCTCACCTTTCCAGCCTTAGTTTATTTTTCAGTCTTTTCTTCTTTTTCTTGTGTAGTTCAATGGTCTCCTTTGATCTTATGTTTTACTTACAAGTGCAATGATTCATTGTAGTCCCATACCTACAATGAATTGAGTATGTAATCCAAAGGACTAAAGAAGTGATTTGGCTACCTTACTCACAAGTTATATTTCACATTCTTGTTAAATTGGGCATGGATGTATTTATAAGACAATATTAATTGGCGATGACCATTCTTTGATTATTTTCATAATATATAGATCTTGATGAATATATTCATACACTAATATTGGCATAAACCAATAACTGTTCTTATCAAACACTGGTGATTGATATTCTCATGATTTGCTTACTTAGTTCACTTTGAACTTACATTTCTTCTTCTTTGATCTGTTGTTCACTTTGAACATGTTACTTTCTTTCTTTTTTACTCTATTAAAGAAGTCTTTAGCATTAACTGATATAGATCATGTGAGCTATCATGAAATCTAATGTCTTCCCCACACCGAAAAGAGGTGGTTCACCGGCTAAAGTGAAACCGAATCCAGTGTCTTCCCCACACCGAAAAGAGGTGGCTCACCGGTTAAAGTGAAACCGAATCCAGTGTCTTCCCCACACAAAAAAGAGGTGGTTCACGGCTAAAGTGAAATCGAATACTTTCTTGAGCATTTAACCGACATAGATCATGTGAGCTAACATGAAATCTAGTGCCTTCCCCACACTGAAAAGAGGTGGTTCACTGGCCAAAGTGAAACCGAATACTGCCTAGCTTTCTTAGGTGGAATCCACTAGCTAGTTCCTATGCTGGCAACATAGTTGAAAGACTAGGAGACTTTGGAGACCCTGATCCACCTTGGTGTGATCTCATCTCATGAGGCTTACATGTGCTGGCACGTGCTCATTGCTATTCTATCGGTGCTTAGCTCAAATTTATTATACTTTACAACTTTTAGAGTTGACTCAAACATTATGGAAGCTGGCTTCTAGTATGAGTTATACTTAGCTCAATGGATGACTGGTCACCCCTTTCTTTACTTGATGAATGCGAATTTAATCTTACATTATCATCATGGTGCGAGTGAGACTTGTCTCACGGTTTCTAGCACCCTCTTATGTTGTTATCTTTGACATAATTGTTTAAGTGTAAGTGAGACTTGTCTCACTTCCTTTGTAACACCCTGTATTAGATCAATTTCATAACTCATAAGCTTTTAGTTATTTCATTACTCACCTTATCTTGCTCAATGTCTTTTGGTAGTCTTGTACCATTCTTTATGAAAGTTATAAGGACTTATTCAATGCTATTATATTCACAATGTTCATTTAGATAGGGTATGTTGGAACTTGTCCCAATTGTTGGCATACCCTATCTTATGAGTTCATATTTTTGGAAATAATATTTTGGACATAGTTTTGATAGCCATTTATTGGCATAAATAAAACTTTGATATTATCACTAAACACTTATCATGATATTATTACTAGCCAAGTTAATTAACTTCATGCATATACTATAGTAATCTCATCATGTTAACAAGCCAACTTTTAACCTTTGATTAGCCTATAAGAACAATTCAATGAGCAACTTATAACAATTTCATCTTCTCGAACACAAGTAGGCATTACAACATTTATTATTTTATGTAAATAATACCCTAATCATACGGATCTAACCATTAGGTCTCATACGATATTATAAATCACAGAAACCTTCACATAATGATCAGTTAGCACCACATACCAACAATATGCTCGAGATTTGCATATACATACTACTAGAATCGGAAATAGGGAGAACTAGGGAGATGAACATGCGATTCATTGGGCTCAACCCTACTTTCGGATTTCTTTAATTCAAAACCTTTGAAAACCCTCCTGGGGAAATGAATCCAAGAGAGAAAACCCATACGTTACTGTAGAATTGAATCTACGAAGATCACCTTGAACTTTGCACGAAAACATTGAAGAACTTCCTTGAAATCACCTAAGGTTTTTCTTACGTTGTTCACTGTTTTTCAGTCGTAGGTTTTCTAGTGATTAAACGTGAGTCTAAGTCTTAGGAACTGAATATGACTAATTCAAATTAGAGTAGTTAACTTAATTATATAAATAAATTATCTAATTACCAAAACACCACTCCTAAATTTACTAAAAATAGGAGAACATTTGACTAAGCCAAATTCTGAAAATTTGCTTAAGGATTTCGGTTTGACCATTTAAATTTATTAATTAAGTTGATAATTTAATTAATTAAGTGACCTAGGGTAATTACTAAAGTACCCTAAGTCACTAGGACCATAACCAACCCTTTTGGACCATCCTAGGTTAGGTACTAGGATGTTTCTTTAGTTAGTTACTCGGCTAGTGTCAGCCGGTTAGGTCTTAGGTTGTCGGGTGCACTAGATAGTTTATTTTTGTTAGTCCTAGGTTAGTTAGATAGGTAGGTAAGTTAGTTAGAGCCTAGGACTGGTTAGGAAGTTTGGACCCATGTGGCTTGACCCGACGCGCGCCTGCCCCCTAACCGCCCTAACCGAATCGGTTGGGCTTGTCGCTTGGTCCCTTGGCTGGTAGCACATGTGCTTGCTCATGTGTTTCCATGCAGCCCTGCACTCTGTTTGCACTTGGTAAGTTCACTTCTTGTTGTCCTAAGGATCCTCACTATGTTCTTGGCACTGCTTAAGCTATATGATCATTTTAAATGATTATGTGCTATGGTACCTAGGCTAGACACTTGGATTCCTAGTACCTAATGTGTGTAAGCGATGAAAATAATAGTTTTAGCTTAGGGTCTTCATTGCAGGTACGATTCCAAAACAAGGATGGATTGGAGCATTTGATATCGAAGTGTATTTTAATTTACTTGCGTATACATAGAAATTGGTTAACACCCTTAAGCCAATAATCTCTAACATGCCCAATATTACTCAATATTGGGCATTGGGATGCCTATGTACCCCAATACATATTCTTAAAGCCTAATAGACTCTTCAGTAGACAAGTACATTTTCTGGAATGTTAAAGAACCCTACCTTCCCTATGTGGGAAAGTGTGACCCCCTCACACACAAGATCACTCGGTGCTATGGTAAGTCCCTTATTGAAATGTCTTTAATGTCTTTATTTATCAATCATAACTTAGTTTAGGTCATAGAGTGTAGCCCCTGTATAATCATCATAATCATAGCTCAATATAAATTGCATGAATATAATCCTCTCATCACAATCCATATAATTAAGGTCAACACATTTATATGTTCATTAATAATAAGGCACATTGGTAGTTATCAACACCCTCATAACATTTCACCTTAATCAACCTTACAACCATAGACAAGACATTTCAATTCAACATCATACCACCCTATCAAACCTAAACAAGGCACACTCCAATAGAACATCATGGCTTAATCACAATTCACCATAAATTGAAGTAAAGTATAGGGATCATAAGAATTACCAAGTCTCCTTCACAATTCATAACCAAGGTCTTACCATAAACCTTTAGTTCAACTCAATTAGGTCATCAAGTCATCATAATTCAATAACCAACATGATTATAGTGCTAAAAGAATCTCTACATCACAATTCAATACTAGGTCAAAGCTTAAGATTAGATTAATTCATCATAACTTATATTATTTCTCAATAACTAGCATGAAAGACTACAAATCATTATAATTTGTTCATGATAAGTGTAGCAACATCATCTAATAGAAATTAAACCTATAACCAAGTCAATTGAACGAGTTACAACCTAATTCATATCAAGATCAAACCTAGGGTTAAAGGTATATGGGTCATGTTCTACAATTTAGACTAAACCATCAACAATTATCATGATCAAGTTAAAATACATGTTAATCTATCCATTATAAACTAAAGAAACCATCAACAACTCAATTCCTAACTTCAGTTTTGAGATTAGATGAAACCCACTTGAAAACTCAAGTTTTTGAAATACTTTGAAGGAATCCATTGAGGAAAGAGGTCTCAAAGGTGAATAGATCTCATACCTTAACGTTTTGGTGAAGATTAGGAGATGAAATCGTCCCTTTACAGCCCGCAAAACCCTTCCTTAGCTTAGTGTTCAATGGTGTCTTCCAATAGAGAGAGAAAGCAGAGAGAAGGAAGAGAGTTTATTTTGTGAGTTATGTTAAGACTAATGGGGGTTGGGGTGTTTATATGGAGGGTTAATTAACCTAATTAGACTCCAATAATCCCCTAATTAACCACCTAACCCCTTAACTAATTAAATGAACCAACTTAAAAACATGCAGGAAAACTTGACCCTCATAGACGAAACCCCGATCGACGGGCCGTCTATGAGTCGACGACTTGGCCCCCTCCGTCCTGCACACTCGTCGTTTTGGTCAGAGAATTGTGCAGGCGAGGGTTTCCCCATTTTAAATAATTGTGGGACGATGGTTGGCAACGACGCCCCGTCGATACACACATGGATCGTGGCCTGCATCTCGTTGATGTCAACACTGATGCACACTGCCCAGGCAGTGTTGACATCAACTTGCAAGGGTCCTCCTCAAGGGCCCTTGGTTGGTCCTTTGGGAGTCGTACCCGGACGTTTCGACCATGAAACAACTTAAATACATGTTATACACCTTTTACTAATTTCATGAATCTCCGACTTTTAAAAACTAGTCAAATAGGCTAAGGCACGCTAGTACCTCTTTGAACCAACTTCCGGACGTCATGGACGTTCTTGGATGTTTTGGTTTCTAAACTTCCTAAATGACCTATATTCATTGATATAGACTTAGAAACAGTTTCAAGAACTCATGACACCTATGCTAGGCTTTACGACACATCTTGGATTTTCGAAGGATTACATTATCCCACATTAGGAACACTCGTCCCTGAATGACACTAAAACTCTTTTTGAAGGAAGGAATAGACTCAAGACTAGCAGCCCAACCAACAACATTACAAAACAACATAAGTCATATTATTTCAACAAGAAAATTTCAAAACATCATTTACCACCCATAAGGCTCAAACATTGCATCATGAGGCATTTCCTTCTCACAACACACATGAGCTCAACATACATTACAAGAGTCAATTAACACAACGTTCAACTTATCAACATGTCACATAACTTTTCACTAAGACTCACCATGTCAAAATGCACAACAAACTCAAAACAAGTCAAAAGCAAAATTTCATGTTTTAATGCACTTATTCACTGACCTCACTGTAAAGTTTTCAAAAATGCATATTTTTGCAAGAATTCACGAAAAATCATAAAACTTCATTTTCTAGTCATATTTATATTATTAAAAAGAATGAATAACCTTAGTTATTAAAAATATGAGGGTAACGGGACTTTATGTCGGTCTCGGTCTTCCATGTTGCACCCTCAAATAGGTGATTTTTCCATAACACTTTTACGAAAACCACCTCTTTGTTCCTCAACCTCTTTACTTGCTTATCAAGGATTTGAACTGGAACCTCCTCATAGGAGAGATTATACTTGACACCAAGACCCTCAATAGGGAGAATGGACTCGGGATCACTGACACACTTCTTTAGCATAGAAACATGGAAAACCGGATGAACCGAAGCCAATTCACTAGGCAACCTCAACTCATATGCAACCTTTCCAAATTTTTGCAAGATTTCATAGGGACCCGTATAACGAGGACTTCACTTACCTTTCTTGTCAAATCTAACCACCCCCTTCATAGGTGAAATTTTCAAGTCACCTTATCACCTTCTTCAAATTCTAGATCCCTTCTCCTATGATCGGCATAAGACTTTTTCCGACTATAGGCAATTAGCAAGAGATTCCTTATAATATGAATTTTTCCCAAAGTCTTATAAATCAAATCGGGACCAAGAATCAAAGACTCACCAACTTCAAACCACCCAATAGGAGACCTAGACCTCCTACAGTACAAGGCTTCATAGGGAGCCATGGAAATGGATGAATGGAAACTATTATTATAAGAAAACTCCACTAAAGGCAAGTGCTTATCCCAACTTCCCTTGAAATCAATGACATAATCTCTAAGCATATCTTCAAGGGTTTGAATAGTATGCTCCGCTTGGCCATCCGTTTGGGTAAGAAAAGCGGTACTCAACTTCACCTTAGTACCTAACCCTTCTTGAAATGACCTCCAAAACCTAGATGTGAATTGTGCACCCCATCCGATATGATGGACAACAGAATACCATGGCGACACACAATCTCATCTATTAAGATCTTTGCATAATCTTCCGCCGAATAAGTAGACTTGACGTTAATAAAATGAGCGAACTTGGTCAATCTATCAACCACCACCCATATGGAGTCATATTGTTTTTGAGTCTTAGGCAAACCTACCACAAAATCCATATTTATGTCTTCCCACTTCCATGTAGGAATTTGGATTTCTTGTAGTAAGCCACCCGACTTTAGATGTTCAGCCTTCACTTGTTGGCAATTTGGACACTTAGCAAAAAATTCCTCCATGTCTTTCGTCAAACCTTCCCACCAATAAGTTTCCTTAGGGTCATGGTACATCTGTGTGGCACCCGGATGAATGGAGTAGCGGGACCCATGGGCTTCCTCAAGGATCCGGTCCCTCAACCCATCTACCTTGGGAACACACAATCTCCTTTGGTAACCTCAAAACACCATCCACCCTAAGGAGAATGATTCATTTAGCTTACCAAGAACTGACTCTTTCAATTCCATCAATGGTTGATCAAGGTGTTGTTTGGACTTCACCTCAACCACCAAAGATGACTCGGAGTTATGTTGAACCAACAAACCACCATTCGGAGAATCTTTCAACCTTACACCTAACCTATGAACATCTTTCACTCGGTCTTTCTGGGCTTCATCTATGTGAGACACACTACCCATATTCGTACGACTTAAGGCATCCGCAACCACATTGGCCTTGCCGAGGTGATAGAGGACACTCATGTCATAATCTTTCAAAAATTCTAACCACCTTCTTTATCGGAGATTAAACTCCCTTTGGGTAAACACATATTGGAGACTCTTATGGTCGGTGAAGACATCGACGTGGACACCATACAAGTAATGCCTCAATATTTTTAATGCAAACACCACGGCCGCTAACTTACGGTCATGAGTTGGATAGTTTCTCTCATGCACCTTAAGTTTCCTAGAAGCATAGGCTATCACCTTCCCATGTTGCATAAGCACACACCCCAAACCCACTCGGGATGCATCACAATACACTACAAAACCCTTTGTACCCTCCAGTAAGATCAACACCGGAGCGGAGGCAAGCCTATCTTTCAAGGTTTGGAAGCTCTTTTCACATGTCTCCGACCACTCAAACTTCTTACTCTTTTGGGTCAAAGTAGTTAAGGGAGATGAAATGGACGCAAAACCATCCACAAACCTCCATTAGTAACCCGATAGACCAAAGAAGCTCCTAATGTCGGTTGGAGTCAATGGTCCAGGCCAACTTTTCACAGCTTTCGTTTCCTTGGATCTACCTCAACTCCTACACTAGAGATGATGTGACCAAGAAATGTTACCGACCTCAACCAAAACTCACATTTTCTATACTTGGCAAACAGTTGATGTTTTTTAAGGGTTTGCAATACCACCCTTAAATGACCCATGTGATCACTCTCATTTTTTGAATATACCAAGATGTCGTCAATGAAGACAATAATAAATGAATCTAGGTAATTTCGAAACACCCTATTCATTAGGTCCATAAATGCCGCCGAAGCATTAGTGAGACCAAAGGACATTACTAGGAACTCATAATGACCATATCTAGTCTGAAACGCTGTCTTTGGTATGTCCTCACCTCTAACCCTAAGTTGGTGATACACCGACCTTAAGTCAATCTTAGAAAAGTAGCTTTCCCCTTGGAGTTGATCAAACAAGTCGTCAATCCGTGGGAGAGGATACTTATTCTTGATTGTGACTTTGTTGAGTTGGCGGTAATCAATACACATTCTTAAGGACCTATCAATTTTATTCACAAACAAGACCGAAGCACCCCATGGAGAAATACTAGGTCTTATGAATCCTTTGTCTGGTAAATCTTCGAGTTGTGCCTTCAACTCTTTCAATTCGTCCGGAGCCATCCGATAAGGAGAAATTGAAATGGGATTTGTATCCGATAGAAAATCGATACCAAAATCAATTTCCCGTTCGGGAGGAATACCGGGAAGGTCATTAGGAAAGACCTCCAGAAACTCACTCACTATGTGGACCGACTCAATGTGAGGATTTTGGAGTCCAAATCTTGGACTCTTACTATGTGATAAAGACCATCCTTCAAGATCATTTTGCATTCCTTTAAACAAGAAATGATACGACCCCTAGGAATAGAACTTCCCCCCTTCCACTCAACAACAGGTTCATTTGGAAAATTAAACCTCACCACCCTTGTTCTACAATCAATAGTGGCAAAACAAGAATGTAACCAATCCATACCAAAAATGATATCAAAATCAAGCATATCTAGTTCTACTGGATCTACATTAGAAACTCTATTGGGAAACATGATAGGACAATTTCTATGTACCGTCTTGCAACTACCGACTAACCCACCGGAGTAGATACTAAAAAGGGGTCATGCAAGATATTGGGTAAAGTATCAAACTTTTTAGCTATAAGAGGTATAACAAATGATAAAGTAGCTCCCAGATCAAGTAAAGCATAAACATCAATAGAGAAAACTTTCAACATACCAGTCACCACATCGGGAGAGGTCTCTTGCTCACCCCTAATTCGAAGAGCGTACAATTGGTTCTTCCTACGAGCATCACTAGAACCACTTGCTTGAGATTGACAACTCTTGTCTTGGCCCTTCACATTGGGGCAATCTTGAACCTTGTCCCAAACTATCCCACAACTAAAGCACTTATCCGTCCCTATGAGGCAAGCACCATAATGCTTCTTTCCACAGTCACCACAAGTTGGCTTCTCATTTGATGAACTAGTACCTCTTCCCTTTTTAGGCTTAGTGTTTGTACCCTTTTAATTACGAGCCTTAGGGAACTTGGTTGGAACTTGACTTGATAACCTCCTTTTGAACCTAGGCTTGTCTAGGATCTCAAGCCTATTCTTTAAAGAACTACCATCATAAGATCTTACCCTTTTTGCATCTCTGCTTTTCCTCCTAGCCCTTGCCTACTCCACTTGCCTAGCATGCACCATAAGACGGGAAATGTTCATGTTGTCATGCAGCATAGCCGAATGAGACTCCTCTTGCAAGTCTTCCGACACCCCCTTCACAAAGCGGTTCATTTCATCTCTGGGATCGGAAACCAAGAAGGAGCATATTTTGACAATTGAATAAATTTCATGGAGTATTAAAGCACACTCATACCTCCTTAACGAAGGTTGATGAACTATGCCACTTTAGCTTCCCTCATCTCCCTAGAAAAACAACCGATCAAGAAAAGCCTTCTTGAAGATCTCCCAAGTCTCCGGTCCACCCCTAAGAGGCCTATTGTCCCTCCATTGCACATACCAAGTTTGAGCCAGACCTTTGAGTTGATAAGTGGCCAACTCGGCCTTCTCACTAGTAGACAACCCCATAGCAAAGCGTATCTTGTAGATTTCATCATTGAACTCTTGGGGGTCTTCTTCAACCTTAGACCCGTAAAAAGTGGGAGGATTCATTCTAGTGAAATCCCTTAGATGGGATGCCATGGTAGTGAATTGTTGATGAGCTCGGGGTGCGGCCTCCCGATTCGCTTGGGCTTGATTAGTACCAGCTTGAGCTTGAGTAGTAATGGCTTGGGCCATTTGGATGAGGATAGCCCTTATTTAGCCTTCTGCCAAAGGTGGACGATTGGTCGGAACTTGTTCAACGTTAGCTTATTCTTCAAGAGGAGGATCTTTATCACCACGGGGAGGAGCTCCCGCATTAGACACCTCTAACACAAGTTTTCTAGCCGCATTCTACCAAGTATTCATTGCATATAACCAAAATACAAGGTTTAGGTAAAAGCACACAATAGTTACTCTAGAGGCATGATATTGGATTTCCAAGAAAAGAGAGAGATTCCTAAGCATCATATAGATTCCTATCCATAAGTGTGGTGCTCTTCACAATTATGAACACAAATCTACATAGACGTGGTTGAGAGAGACATCAACATCAAGGATATTCAACCTCATGCTATGATACCAAGTTTGTCCCGGGTTTACCCCCTAAGACGTAACCGGTGTCGTCGTCCTTTTTGAGGACTAAGACTAGCCCTGTAGTTTACATAATTGCATTCATAAGTCAAAAATACGGAAGAATTTAAAACTTTTAATAATTCTACATTGAGGTTTACATAGACCTCTACATACACATACACATAATTATATCGAGTATACATAGACCCTTCGTATAAGAAGATTACATAGTCTTCTACTTTTATTGCACACACACACACACATATATATATATAACATAAAATAGAGTCTCAAAGTCGTCTCATCTCATAACCATCTAAAACGATCATAGCAATTTGGGAATAGCCCTACATCAATATGAAGAAGCCATATATAGGCTTGTACAAATCATACTCGAACGAAATAGAATGAACATAAGAGTCTAAAAATGTAAAGCAACTCCATAAGCTAGATGTGGGCATCGCCCTCGAAAAGTGAGGACCTACTCACTTGGATGGTAGAGAATATCCAAGTCTTCTTGAAGTCATCTTGAATGAGCCTTCAACGACCGGAACCTAAAATGTTTGGGAAAAGGAAGAAAATGGGGTTAGTATGCCACTTGTACTAAGTATGAGACCATATGCACATATAATGTCAAATCATGCTAAAAAGGACATTTAGTTAATTCATGCCATTTTATCCTTTGAAAGTCTTATGCATAATCAAACAAGCCATGCCAAGAAACAATGACATACTCATTTAGACAAAGTAAGTAATATGCATACCATCAAACAAGAACCCATTATCTACTACACCCCTATCATTAAGGAATAACATCACAAATATGAATAAGAGTTTATCATGGCATAATAAGCAAGACAAGTAATCACGAATCCCTATCAAGTAAACAAGTGCAATAACTAAGCAAAGCCCCATAACCTTACTTAATCAAGTAACCCAACAAGAAATCCATAACCAATACCCAACTTTACACAATATGACCCTTAATGATACATAACATCATACCTTAACAATATAGACCAAATACATGTTCATAAGCATAACCATCACCATATGATATCATTTACATGTAAAGTCAACATACTATCATCATTTACATCATTAGCATATACATACATAAAATCAACTTCCTAAAGCACCCATCAAGGCAAACTAGTGCAAGGCATAGGTAGAGTCACATACCCCTACCCAAGCTAAGTCAAACCTCTTAAGTCACCCTAGTTAGTTTATACTTTATTATTTTATTTTAGTTTAGGGAACACTCGCTTTAACCGACATAGACCACAAGATTTAAGTGTGGAATACGGCGTTGGAAAACCTTACACCGATGGAAGGTGGTCTACCGGACAAGATAGAACCTAACATGAAACGTAGCATCTAGGTGAATCCACTAGCTAGTATTCCTATGGTGGCATTATAGTTAAGGAACTTGGGGCCATCTTGGATACATCACTCTACACCCTATTTGGGTCATGAGGCTATCTACCCCGTAAGGACCTTAGTGAACCCTACCTTCCCTATGTGGGAAAGTGTCACCCCTTCACACACAAGATCACTCGGTGCTAAGCTAAGTCCCTTCTTGAAATATCTTTAATGTCTTTATTATCAATCATAACATAGTTTAATTCATAGGGTCTAGCCCTTGTATAATCATCATCATCATAGCTCAATATGAATTGCATGAATATAATCCTCTCATCGCAATTCATATAAGTAAGGTCAACACATTTACATGTTCGTTCATAATAAGGCACATTGGTAGTTATCAACACCCTCATAACATTCACCTTAATCAACCTTACAACCATAGACAAGACATTTCAATTCAACATCATACCGCCCTATGAAACCTAATCAAGTCAAACTCCAATACAACATCATGGCTTAATCACAATTCACCATAAATTGAAGTATAGGAATCATAAGACTTACCAAGTCTCCTTCAAAATTCATGACCAAGGTCTTAGCATCAACCCTTAGTTCAACTCAATTAGGTTATCAAGTCATCATAATCCAATAACCAACATGATTATAGTGCTAAAAGAATCTCTACATCACAATTCAATACTAGGTCAAAGCTTAAGATTAGATTAATTCATCATAACCTAGATTACTTCTCAATAACTAGCATGAAAGACTACAAATCATTCTAATTTGTTCATGATCAGTGTAACAATATCATCTAATAGCAATTCAACATATAACCAAGTCAATTGAACCAACTACAACCTAATTCATATCAAGATCAAACATAGGTTAAAGGTATAGGGGTCATGTTATACAATTTAGACTAAACCATCAACAATTATCATGATCAAGTTAAAATATATGTTAATTATAACCTGAATAAACCATCAACAACTCAATTCATAACTTCAATTTCGATATTAGATGAAACCCACTTGAAAACTCAAGTTTATGAAATACTTTGAAGTAAACCTTTGAGGAAAGAGGTCTCCAAGGTGAACAGATCTTATACCTTATCGTTTTGATGAATATTAGCAGATGAAATTGTCCCTTTCCAGCCCCCAAAACCCTTCCTTAGCTTATTCTTCAATGGTGTCTTCCAATAGAGAGTGAAAGAAGAGAGAAGGAAGAGAGTTTATTTTGTGAGTTGTGTTAAGACTAATGGGTGTTGGTGTCACACCCGGATTCTAGAATCCGAATATAACCGGCGTCGTTAACCTCTCAGAGGTCACAGACAAGCCTCTTCTTAGCTTTCAACACAATTATATAGTTAAATTTGCGGAAAATTTAAAACTTTTTAATTACTTATTGAAGTGTACACAGACTTCATGTATATACAGCATAAAAGTGATATTATAATGAGCTCAAACTAAATCAACCATCTAATAAAGATTAAACAATCGAAATAGAGAATCATAATGATAATAATAGTTTGCCAATCGGCCTTATTACAATGCTTGAACAAATGTTTGAAATGGAACGCTAGGGACAACATCCACTAGCTATATCTAATGTACTAAGCTAGAATAATAAAGTGTAACATCCTCGAACTCAAGACGACCTACCAAAGTGTGGAGATCGCTGATCCAAACCGCTTCGTCAAATCTTCAATCTTCTCTCGGACCTGCGCCTGTAAAATTAGTAATAATATATGGGGTTAGTACACATTTGTACTAAGTATAGGTGTATGCACATAAACACATAAGGACTATGCCTGATGAAGGAAAGCTCTTCCTAAAGCAACATGTCATTTCTGGAAAGTTAAGTCACTTTACTTTCTTAAATCGTTACTTATGATTCATGCTATGAATATGACATGTTCTCATGCAATTAACGCAAACAACTCATTTTCTATATGGACATAAGACCTTGGAATCATGAACATAATTTTAGAACAACTTAAACAAAACTTAAGAAATTTGCTCCTTAGGCCGAGAGCTCTTCTCCCATGCCATAATTTATTTTTCAGTCTTTTTCTTCTTGTTGTTGTGTAGTTCAATGATCTCCTTTGATCCTATATTTACTTACAAGTACAATGATTTATTGTAGTCCCATACCTACAATGAATCGAGTAAGTAATTCACAAGACTAAGAAAATTATTTGGTTACCCAACTCACAAGTCTCATTCTTTTCAACATTAATAATTGACATTCTTAAGCCCTTGCTTACTCAGATCACTTTGAACTTACGCTTCTACTTGTTTGATCTATTGTTCACTTTGAACATGCTCATTTCATTCTTTCTTACTTTTTTTAAAGAATTCTTTAGCATTAACGAAAGTAGATCATGCGAGCTAACATGAAATACAGTGTCTCCCCCACACCGAAAAGGGGTGGTTCACCGGTTAAGGTGAACCAAGTCCACTTTCTACCCCACACCATAAAGGGGTGTTCACCGGCTAAAGTGAAACCAAGTCAGTGTCTTCCCCACACCAAAAAGAGGGGTTCACGACTATAGTGAACCGAATACTTTCCTGAGCTTTAACCAACATAGATCATAAGAGCTAAACATGAAATACGGTGTCTTCCCCACACCAAAAAAAGGTGGAATCACCGGCCAAAGTGAAACCGATCTGCCTATCATTCATAGGTGGAGGCATCCACTAGCTAGTTCCCCTATGCTGGCAAACATAGTTCGAAGACTAGGAGACATACAGAGACCCTGGTCAACCTGGTGGTGATCTCGTCTCATGAGGCTTACATGTGCTGGCACAAGCTCATTTCTAGTCTTTCGGTGCTAAGCTCAGATCTATTTTACTTTATTATCTTTTAGAGTTGACTCAAACATTATAGAGGCTTGCTTCTAGTTATGAGGTTTACTTAACTCTATGGATGACTGGTCATCCCTTTCTTTACTTGATGAATATGAACTTAAGTCTTACATTATCATCATGGTGCGAGTGAGACTTGTCTCACAGACTGTGGCACCCTCTTATGTGAGTATCTTTGACGTAATCTTTTAAGTGTAAGTGAGGGATGTTCCACTTCCTTTAACACTCTGTATTAGGTCAATTTCATTACTTAAGATTTTAGTTATTTCATTACTCACCTTAACTTGTTCAACGTTACTTGATAGTCTTGTACGATTCTTTATGAAAGTTATAATGACTCATTCAATGTTATTACGTTCACAAGTTCGTGTGGATAGGGTATGTTGGGACTTGTCCCATTGATTATTGGCATACCCTATGTTATGAGTTCATTGATGTAGATATTGGTATGACTTCACACATTTTGGGAGATAATATTTTGGACATTGTTTTGCTAGCCAATTTGTTGGCATAAATCATAATTTCACTAGATACTTGTCATAATATTATCACTAGCCAATTCAATTACTTCATGAATGCATTATAGTAATCTAACATGTTAAACAAGCCAACTTTTTACCTTTGATTAGTCTATGAAACAATTCAATGAACAACTTATTACAATTTCATCTTCTCGAACACAAGTAGGCATTACAACATTCATCATCTCATGTAAATAACACCTTAAGTATGCGGATTTAACATGTAGGTTTCATTCGACATATAAATCACTAGAACATACAAATGATGATCAGTTAGCACCACATACAAACACATGCATCGCGATTTACATCATACAAACTACACGAAACGGAAATCGGGAGAACTAGGGAGATGAACATGCGATTCATTGGGAACAACCTTAGTTTCAATATTCTTTATTTCAAGACGTTTGAAAAGCCTCTTGTAGAATGAATTCCAGGAGAGAAAACCCATAGCTTACTGTATAATTAAATCTACGAATATCACCTTGCACTTTGCATGAAAACCTTGAAGAACTTGCTTGAAATCGCCTAGGGTTTGCTTGCGTTTTCACTTTTTTTTAGTTATAGAGTTTATGATGAATAACGTGAGTCTAAGTCTTTAAGAACTGAATGTTAACTAATTCAAGTTAGACTATACAAATTAATAAAATTAAACCAATTAGATAATTACCAAAACGCCCCTCCTAAATTAACTAGAAATGGGAGAACACGTTGACTTAACCGAAATCTGGAAATTGCTTAGTGGTTTCGATTTTGACCAATTAAATTAATTAATTAAGTTTCTAATTTAATTAATTAAGTAACCTAGGGTAATTACAAAAGTACCCCTAAGTTGTTAGGACCATAACAAACCCTTTGGACCATCCTAGGTTAGGTACTAGGATGTTTCTTAGGTAATTACTTAGTTTAGTGTCATCCGATTAGGTCTTAGGTTGTCGGGTCCCTTAGTTAGTTATTTTTTATTTGTCTTAGGTTAGTTAGTTCGTTAGGTCAGTTACTTAGAGTCTAGGATCGGTTAGGGAGCTTGGCCCTACGTGGGCTGACTCGGACACACGCCTGTCCCCAACCGCTCTAACCGAATCGGTTAGCTTGTCTCTTGGCCGGTTGCACATGTGTATTCACATGTGCTTGCACATGTGTTTCCATACACTTTCCTAACTAACTATTCTGTAAGGTTCATTTGGAATGTTAACTTATTGTCCCAAGGATCCTCACTGTGTCCTTGGGCACTGCTTAATCTACATGATCATTTTAAATGATTATGTGCTATGGTACCTAGGCTTGACACTTGGATGCCTAGTACCTAATGCCGGTATATATGAAGGATATAGTTATTTTAGCTTAGAGTCTTCACTGCAGGTACAATTCTGAAACAAGCTTGGATTGTATTTTAAATACTTGTTAACACATAAAATTTGGTTAACACCCTTAAGCCAATATTATCTAATATGCCAAATATTTCTCAATATTGGGCATTGGGATGTCTATGTACCTTAATACGCATTCTTAAAAACCTACTAGACTCTTAACTAGACATGTAATTTTCTGGAATGTTACATTATCCCCCCCTTAGGAACATTCGTCCCCTAACGACACTCTACATCATTTGAATCAAAGAGGGTATTTTCGAAAAATACATTAACATACTTGAAACTTAATTCTTTGTGAATATCTGATTCACAACTTACTCTGGATGATGCACATTACTCAAAGCTTATCTGAAGCTTCATATCTGATACTGAGGAACTACCTTCTTAATCTCACTTTAACTTAATGCACACCACACTCATGCAACACATAAATTACGCAACGCTATAAAAAAATAGCAACATGAATGCAAGCATGAACTCATATTAACTAATATAGTGCAAGTATAAAACACACAGTCATAGACTTAAAACACCAAAACCGACTAATGCACTAAAATTTAGAGTTTTCATAACCAAAAATCAGACTTAAGAAGACTATATCTAACCTCAAGAACTGAACAAGTGAGGGTAACGGGATCTCATATTGTCCTCGGCCTCCCATGTTGCTCCCTCAACGAGGTGGTTTATCCATAACACCTTTACGGTGGCAACCTTCTTGTTCCTCAACCGTTTCACTTGGCGATCTAAAATTGCAACGGGAACCTCTTCATAAGAAAGATTTTCATTGACTCCTAATCCCTCGATAGGTAGAATGGACGTTGGATCGCCTAGACACTTCTCAAGCATCTAAATGTGAAACACTAGATCAACAGAAGCCAAGTCATTCGGTAATTTCAATTCGTAAGCGACATTTCCTACTCACTGTAAGATCTCATAAGGACCTATATACCTCATAATCAACTTCCCTTTCTTACCAAACCTCATCACCACTTTCATGGGTGATATCTTTAGGTAATCTTGATCACTCACCTCGAATTCAAGAGCTCTCTTTCGGTTATTAACATATGATTTTTTTCAACTGTAAGCAGTCGACAATCTATCTCTGATCATTCTCACATTTTCCAAAGACTCATATATGATCTCAGGGCCAAGGATGGCAGTTTCTCCCACTTTAAACATCCAACTGGGGACCTACATCTCCTACCATACAATGCTTCAAAAGGTGTCATTCCAATACTGGAACGGTAGCTATTATTATAAGAGAACTCAATTAGTGGCAAGTGATCGTCCCAACTCCCATTGAAGTCCATAACACATGCTCTCAACATGTCTTCAAGGGTCTGAATGGTACGTTCTGCTTGCCCATCCGTTTGAGGGTGAAAAGCAGTGCTGAGCTTTACTTGCGTACCCAAACTCTTTTGGAAAGATCTCCAAAAATGAGAAGTGAATTAGGATCCCCTATCCGAAATGACAGATAAAGGAATCTCATGCCACCTCACGATCTCATTGATATATAGCTTGGCATAATCTTCGGCTCTGTAAGTAGACTTCACAGGAATGAAGTGAGCAGACTTAGTCATCCTATCAACAATGACCCAAATGGAATCATGTAATTTTCGGGTTCTGGGCAGACCAACCACAAAATCCATATTAATAGCCTCCCACTTCCATGTTGGAATCTCAATCGACTGAGTAAGACCTCCAGGCTTAAGGTGTTCGGCCTTAACCTGTTGGCAATTGGGACATTCTTCCACAAATTTAGAGATATCTCGCTTCATACCTTCACACCAAAAGATTTCCTTCAGATCATGATACATATTGGTGGAACCTGGATGAATGGAATACCTAGAGCCATGAGCCGCTGCAATAATATTAGGCCTCAATTCATCAATATTTGGTACGCACAATCTTCCTTGATACCTAAGTACATCATCCCCCCATAGGGAGAATGATTCATTCATCTTACTCAACACTGAATCTTTCAACTCCATGAGTACTGGGTCGAGATTATGCTTGGCTTTAACATCTACAACAAATGCGGATTCAGAAATTAAATGGACCGTAACACCCCCATTTGGTGCATCTACCAGCCGTACACCTAACCTAGCCAATCGGTGTACCTCTTTAACCAACTCTTTCTTCTCATCATCGATATGAGACACGCTAACCATGCTCAGTTGGCTTAAGGCATCGGCCACTACATTGGCCTTACCTGGGTGATAGTGAATTTTCATGTCATAATCCTTTAATAATTCTAGCCATCTTCTCTGACGAAGATTCAATTCTCTTTATGTAAACACATACTGAAGACTTTTAAGGTCAGTAAATACATCAACATGTACACCATATAAGTAATGTCTCCAAAGTTTCAACGCAAACACCACGGCGTCTAATTCAAGATCATGAGTAGGGTATTTCTTCTCGTGGATTTTTAATTGTCTTGATGCATATGCAATCACCTTGCCATATTGCATAAGAACACATTCTAAACCTACTCGGGAAGCATCACAATACACCACGTACCCTTTACCACTCCTCGGCAACGTGAGAACTGGGGCCAAAGTGAGTCGGTCTTTGAGCTCTTGGAAACTCTTTTTACAATTTTCAGACCACTCAAACTTCGCCTTCTTCTTTGTTAAAGTAGTTAATGGAGCAGAAATTGTGGAAAATACCTCCACATAGCCAAACCTAAGAAACTTCAAATATCGGTAGGAGTAAGGGGTCTCGGCCAATTCTTTACTGCCTTAATATTTTTCGGATCAACCTCTACACCCTGATCGGTCACGACATGACCAAGGAAGGTCACTGATCTCAACCAAAACTCACATTTTCTAATCTTTGCATACAACAGATGTTCTCTGAGTACTTGCAATGTCATTCTCAAATGATGTTCATGCTCTTCTCTAAACTTAGAGTATATGAGGATCTCATCTATGAATACTATGACAAAGGAATCAAGATATTCACGAAAAACTCTATTCATAAGGTCCATAAACGCGGCTGGTGCGTTAGTGAGACTAAATGACATGATAAGAAACTCATAGTGACCATACCTAGTACGGAAGGCAGTCTTAGGAACATCCTCTTGTCTTACCCTAAGTTGGTGATAACCCGACCAAAGATCTATTTTACAAAAGAAACTTGAACCTTGAACCTTGAAGTTGATCAAATAGATCATCGATTCTGGGAAGAGGGTACTTGTTCTTTATAGTGACTTTGTTGAGTTGCCGATAATCGATACACATTCTAAGATTTCCATCCTTTTTCTTAACGAATAACACTGGAGAGACCCATGGGGATATGCTCAGCTGGATGAAGCCCTTATCAAGTAAATCTTTTAACTGCAACTTCAACTCTTTGAGTTCCGCTGGAGCTATTCTATAGGGTTGAATGGAAATCGGTTTGGTGTTGGGATCTAAGTCAACACCGAAATCAATTTCTCGTTCAAGAGATATTCCTGGTAAATCCTCCGAAAAGACATCTTGGGAACTCATTTACTACGGACACAGAGTCTATGGAAAGGACTTCTTATTCTAAGTCATTGACTCCGACTAAGTGGCATAAGTATCCCTTAGATAACATCTTATTGGCTTTAAGATTGGAAACTATTTGGCATGTTGGATTTTAACCACGCCCTTCCCATTTCAACTCTAACTCTTTTGGAAACTAAAAACTTACTACCCTGTTTCGACAGTCTATGGCAGCATAGCTGTCACGACTGAAATCTAGACCCCAGACGAGACCGGCGTCGTTGACCTCTCAGAGGTCGCAGATAAGCCTACTTACGTCATTCTTACTTTACATAGGTTAATTTTAGCAAAAAATTTGAAACTTTTTATTTCTAAACATTACTTACTAAACATTTCTAATACATTCGTAATTCGTTCAACATCAACCATCTAAACACTAAGAGATAATCAAATGAAAGAAATAGTTCAATAACCTGGGCAGTCATAGCCTGGGCCTGCATAGTAATGGCCTGTGCCATTTGGGCCAGAGATGTCTTCACCTCAGCATCAGTCAACCCAGCTGGGTTAACTGGCATGGCAACTCCTTCAGCTGGTGCCTGGGGTAGATCCTGATTACCCCTAGCAGCTGCTCCTCCTCTCCTCTGACCATTTCCTCTCCTAGTGTTCATTCTCTGGAAAAAACAAAAAGGATTGATGTTAGACACGCTCATAACACCAAGAATTCAGACATTCAGAAAAGCACGATAAGTTCAGAAGAAGGGAAATTTTTCGTACGCATCATGCAGTTTCTAATTCAGGATAGTGGTGCACTTCACTACCATGAATTAGAAACTACTCAATGTGGTTGATGTGAACTTATTATTTTCGTAATCTAACCTAGTGCTCTGATACCAAATTTGTCACGACTGGAATCTAGACCCCAGACGAGACCGTCGTCGTTGACCTCTCAGAGGTCGCAGACAAGCCTACTTACGTCATTCTTACTTTACATAGGTTAATTTTAGCGGAAAATTTGAAACTTTTTGTTTCTGAACATTACTTATTAAACATTTCTAATACATTCGTAATTCGTTCAACATCAACCATCTAAACATAAATAGATAATCAAATGAAAGAAATAGTTCAATAACATAATCGTATAATTGCCAAAATGGCACCCATACATAGTCTGAATAAAATAAGAAAGAAACGCTAGGGGAACATGCTCCACTAGCTCAACTCCTAAACAAAGCTAGAACATAAACAGTAGCATCCTCGGAAGCATGAGGACCTACCCAAAAACCGTATGAATGCTGGACGTCCGGATAACTGCAGCGATGTTCCTGTATCTCTATCGTCCACCTGTGCCTGCACCTAAAATAGTAGAGTTTGTATAGGGTTAGTACACACTTGTACTAAGTATGGGTATATGCAAGCACACACCAAGGACATGCATGAGAAGGAATAGCTCTTTCCTAACAACATGATTTTTGGAAGTCAAGTCAGTGGACTTGCCAAATTGAGATTAGAAAAGTTTCCAAATTTGGATTTGGAAAGTAAGTGAGCTTTCCAAATTTGGATTAGGAAAGTGATACCATGAGAATAACATACATCATCATACTTTTCACATTTGCACACAGCACATAACATTTACACATAGCACATATCATATAGCATACAGTACATTTTACATGTAGCACATAACTTCTTTCATATCATTTATTCATATGCCATGAGACCTCGGAATCATGGACTTGACATTAAGATATCCCAGAAATGAAGGCTCAACATATGGGACCTCAACTAGGGAGTCTTCATTAGCAAACACAGAGTCTGCTTCATTCATTCATATGTACTTCATTTCATTTCGTTCATAGTCCAGTGTAACCACCGGTTATACCTAGGATGTAGTTTAAGACTTTCATTAGGTTCGTTGTGCAATGACCAAGAATGACCTAATGTCATTACTTGAATCTAACTCACCATTTGATTATCCTATCCTAACACCTTTGGTATCATTCATTTCATTGTGTGCATCATTTGAGGCTGGCCTCATTCATCCATTGGGAACTTTAACTTTAACCGACATAGATCATGTGAGCATCATGAAATCCAGTGTCTCCCCCACACCAAAAAGAGGTGGAATCACCGGCCAAAGTGATCCAATAATATGCTAGCGTACATGGGAATTTAACCCCGCCAGATCCCTATATTGGCAGTATAGGTTCAAAGACTAGGAGATATAAGGAGACCCATACCCGGCAAGCCGGACAGTCTCATCTCATGAGAGTTACGTGAACCTCCGCCCTTCCCGAAAGAAGGCATCACCGCTCATAGCTAGTCTATCGGTGCTCAGTATAAAGTTCCATTACATTCATCTCATACGTCATGGAAGCTGGCTTCTAGTATGAGGACATCATAGCTCATTAGATGATTTCTCATCTCATCATTCGTATTGAGTGTATTAAGTTCAATACTCTCATTAGAGTGTTCATAGAGACTTGTCTCTTCCTTATCTTACACCCTCATAGATGAGTACGTATTGGTAACATTTACTTAGGCTCATTTGAGATTACTCTCATCATTTACATTAGCCTCATATCATGTTGTCACCACATTCATTATCATTAGCCCCTTTTGCTTGTTCATAGTTACTCACCTTTTATTATGTGAATGTTCATTTTATCATTTCATTGTTCATCTCATCATATGCCAATTCACTTGGCCATTTAGTGTATTTACACTCATACTTAACCCTTCTAGGGTTCATCATTTCATTTCATACGTCTTAGTATCACTTACTTTTGATCGTATGCTAGACTTATGAGTCTATACACACAAGCCATGAGGCTTCATTCGTAGTTCGTTAAGTAACTCTTACATTCCTAAGATTATGTAGTACAAGACTTATGTATCTTGTAGTTATACCAAGATCTTGAATTAGATATATGTAGGTGGCATTATTCTTATACGTTTTGTTCACGTATGATTTATGTATCAATACGGAAGGTTGGGCAAGGAATCCCAAGTCTTGAATCAATTGAATGTCATTTACATTATTAATAGATTTTATACTAATAGTCATGACATTTTAACTCTAAGTCAAAACACAATGTTTACATTGAAGGTTTACTTTTCTACTAAAAATCTCTCTTGTGTTGGCGGAGGGGTTGGGGGTTCAAGCCCCCACAACCCCATTTTCGTTTTTCTTTAATATATTTCAGTTCATGTGAGGCTTTGGGACCCGAGGTCGAGTCCCCTCAGCCACACTAAATTATCTTCTAATTTCCCCTCCCTTCCATTCGCTTAGGCCGAGAGGTTGTCGGTTCGAACCCCCACAACCTCTTTATTTATTCTCTTTTTAAAAGTTGACTTCTTTGAGTTGACTGTGAGGTTGTGGGGTCGAATCCCCACAGCCTCATTTTATTTTTATATTATATCCCTCATCCGCATAGAGGTTGTGGGTTCGAACCCCACGCCTCTCAAAACTTTTTCTTTATTTTTCCTTTCCTTGGTTTCTAACCGAGAGGGTGTGGGTTCGAATCCCACCCCTCTCATTTCTTAATTTCTTTTTCTTTACACACATTTCCCAGCCAAGGCGGTTCGAATTCCCCTCACCACATGAATTTTCTTTTTAATTCTTTGGGAATTTTAAAGGGGTGAGGTCTCGGGTTCGACCCTCGATGACCTCCCCTATTTTCCTTATTTTTTCTTGGCATCCTAACCATCTTAATTTGGCAGCATATATCAACAAAAATGCTGGAAATTCAAAGTAATTTCTTTACTCATTTTTATCTCCTTTTGTTAGTAAATTCATAGGACAATACATAGTTCGTTTGGTACGTACTTTACCACAATTTTTCACAACTTCTTAACCAAAAGGTTTGCTTCTAAATTCAGCCAACCTTCATGTCACATGAACATCACATTTTTACATCAATTAGTGTACATAAAACAACAAACAAACATTAACAAAATTAAGCCCCTAGGCCGAGACTCAACATGCCATACACATTCTTCTTTCCTTAATTCGAACACACACATAGTTGTCCTTTCATGAATTAACGTACATCTACTACATTAACATTCATCACAAATATCACATAATCCTAAGTCTACCAGCATTCATACCAACCTACATTCGTTGGGAGCTAATGACAGGGACATGCAACAGGGGAATCAACCTTAGTTTTTAACCGAATTTAGTGAGTCCTAGGGGTCTCTTGGGAAAGGGACCAAGAGTAAGAAGACCCATACCTTGTTTTCTTGTTAAATGTCCAGAATGCTGCCCAAGAAACTCCTCCACAAATCAGTCCAAACGCCCACACTCACACCTCACCCGACTAGTGTAGTATGTTCTGCTTTAACGTTATCGGATTGCTTCTTCTTTGTGTTTTCTCTCTTTCAAGTTTTTGATGAACTTTTGCCTTTACTTTATTTACCTTTTCCTGATTGTTTTCTCACGTTTTCAGCCAAGAAAGAAAAGAGTGAAAGAGAGAGAGAAATCGTGCAAAGAGAGTGGGGAAAATGGGAGATAGAAGTCTAGTGTAGGTAGGACTTTGTGGGTTTGAATTAGTCAATTTATTAATTAATAAAAATTAATAAAAAAATTGGATTTCTTTTTCCTAAATCAGATATTACTAATTATTTATTAAAAACTAAGTTAACACATTAAAATAAAAGCAAGTTTAATCTTGCTTCTAGTGGGGTTCGAACCCGGGTGACCCCATTTTGCGAAAATGGGTCACTTCGGGTTGCCCCACCCGAATTTCTTTATTTTTTTAACTTAATTAATTACTCAGGGTAATTACAATATTACCCTTGGCATGGAAAAGACCATTTTACCCTTGGACCCTCAAAACTTAAAATTTCTTCTTTTGAGTCCGGTAAAAACTCTTTCGATTAAATCTTCGTTTTCGTGAGCCTCACATGGTTGGTTCCAACCTTTCCAAGCTCAATTAACTCCCCAAGTTAGTTGTCTTGGTCGTAGTAAGGGTTCTGAGGTCTGGTTCTACGCGTATCAGTCTGTGCAAACCTTGGTCTAATCGCAAGCATTCTTGACAACCTAAGTGTTGATCCTATTCATTTTTAGGGTTGTTACATTATCCCCCCCTTAGGAACATTCGTCCCCGAATGACACTACTCTTTACTAACAATAAGTATGTCATCTATAGAACGTACACATACGTAGGTACTTCAATACTTCCATGGGTGAATATTTGATTCACTTCTTAACATGATGGAACACCTCCTTAAGACCTACTAGTAGCTTCACATTAATAGAATAAGGAATTCTTCCCTAAACTAGTCTCATCAAAGAATACAACACAAAGTCAACATAAAAGTCATATAAATCAGCAACCAATATGATGACTTCAAACATATTAACCTTATACTAGGGCATAAACACCATATACAGTCAAATATATGAAAGTCTAATTAAGGCTACGCACCCGAGGCTTCATCAGAAGTGCCTTTCCCTGCACCCCTAGACTTGAGTGCGAAGAATCGTTGCCTCCTGGGAGCCTCTTCATTTGGGCCATTAGTCTGAACTCTCTCCTTCCCTTGTTCTTGACTTCTTCTATTTGGACAATCCTTCACCATGTGTCCCGGTTTTCCACAGCTGTAACAAGCGTTAGAGCCCATCATACACTCTCCTCCATGCTGTCTGCCACACTTCCTGCAAGGTTGCCTTTCCTTAGGTGTATATACTTCATTGTTTCTCTTATCTCAGGACTCAGAATCCCTATCATAGAGACCACTGGATGAACTTGACTCCCTTTGGTGGGAGAGTCCCTTCTTAAACCTTGGCTGCTCACGGACGCCAAAGTTGTTCCTGTGGCCTCCATGACTGGGTCCTGCCTGATCTTGAGGCCTAGGCCTCCTAGCATCACGAACACCTCTCTTTCTGCGGCTGTCCTCTACCTGCTAGAGATGCACCATCAACCTGGAAAGATCCATATTATCATGGAGCATAGCAGATCGACACTCCTCCTCCAGGTCTCCATTAATTCCTGTGAGGAACCTGCTCATCTCATCCCTGCTGTTAGAAACCAGGGAAGTAGCATACCTGGGAGATTTCAACAAGGTTCAGTATTATTCTTATTCTTGCTATTAAATACTTAGGGAAAAACAACATACCTTGACATCTTAACAAACTTCAGGGAATACTCCCTGACTGTCATGGAACCTTGTTTGAGGTTGATGAATTCCTCAACCTTGGCTTCCCTCATCTCCCTGGGAAAGAATCTCTCCAAAAATGCTGTCTTGAACAGCTCTCATGTGACTGGTACTCCAACTAAAACACGGCTATCTTGCCACATCTTGCACCAACTCTGTGCAACATCCTTGAGCTGATAGGAAGCCAGCTCAGCCTTCTCAATATCAGTGGCCCCCATAGCCACCAGAATCTTATGCACCTCATCTACAAACTCTTGAGGATCCTCCGATTTCTTAACCCCTCTGAAAATGGGAGGATTCATCCTCGTGAAATCCCTCAGCCTGTCAGCCATGCTACGAACCGGTAGGTTCTCCCTCTGAACATCCTGTCTGTTGACCTGGGCAGTCATAGCCTGGGCCTGCATAGTAATGGCCTGTGCCATTTGGGCCAGAGATGTCCTCACCTCAGCATCAGTCAACCCAGCTGGGTTAACTGGCATGGCAACTCCTTCAGCTGGTGCCTGGGGTAGATCCTGATTACCCCTAGCAGCTGCTCCTCCTCTCCTCTGACCATTTCCTCTCCTAGTGTTCATTCTCTGGAAAAAACAAAAAGGATTGATGTTAGACACGCTCATAACACCAAGAATTCAGACATTCAGAAAAGCACGATAAGATCAGAAGAAGGGAAATTTTTCCTACGCATCATGCAGTTTCTAATTCAGGATAGTGGTGCACTTCACTACCATGAATTAGAAACTACTCAATGTGGTTGATGTGAACTTATTATTTTCATAATCTAACCTAGTGCTCTGATACCAAATTTGTCATGACTGGAATCTAGACCCCAGACGAGACCGGCGTTGTTGACCTCTCAGAGGTCGCAGACAAGCCTACTTACGTCATTCTTACTTTACATAGGTTAATTTTAGCGGAAAATTTGAAACTTTTTGTTTCTAAACATTACTTACTAAACATTTCTAATACATTCGTAATTCGTTCAACACCAACAATCTAAACATTAAGAGATAATCAAATGAAAGAAATAGTTCAATAACATAATCGTATAATTGCCAAAATGGCACCCATACATAGTCTGAATAAAATAAGAAAGAAACGCTAGGGGAACATGCTCCACTAGCTCAACTCCTAAACTAAGCTAGAACATAAACAGTAGCATCCTCGGAAGCATGAGGACCTACCCAAAAACCGTATGAATGCTGGACGTCCGGATAACTGCAGCGATGTTCCTGTATCTCTATCGTCCACCTGTGCCTGCACCTAAAATAGTAGAGTTTGTATAGGGTTAGTACATATCATATAGCATACAATACATTTTACATGTAGCACATAACTTCTTTCATATCATTTATTCATATGCCATGAGACCTCGGAATCATGGACTTGACATTAAGACATCCCAGAAATGAAGGCTCAACATATGGGACCTCAACTAGGGAGTCTTCATTAGCAAACACAGAGTCTGCTTCATTCATTCATATGTACTTCATTTCATTTCGTTCATAGTCCAGTGTAACCACCGGTTATACCTAGGATGTAGTTTAAGACTTTCATTAGGTTCGTTGTGCAATGACCAAGAATGACCTAATGTCATTACTTGAATCTAACTCACCATTTGATTATCCTATCCTAACACCTTTGGTATCATTCATTTCATTGTGTGCATCATTTGAGGCTGGCCTCATTCATCCATTGGGAACTTTAACTTTAACCGACATAGATCATGTGAGTATCATGAAATCCAGTGTCTCCCCCACACCAAAAAGAGGTGGAATCACCGGCCAAAGTGATCCAATAATATGCTAGCGTACATGGGAATTTAACCCCGCCAGATCCCTATATTGGCAGTATAGGTTCAAAGACTAGGAGATATAAGGAGACCCATACCCGGCAAGCTGGACAGTCTCATCTCATGAGAGTTACGTGAACCTCCGCCCTTCCCGAAAGAAGGCATCACCGCTCATAGCTAGTCTATCGGTGCTTAGTATAAAGTTCCATTACATTCATCTCATACGTCATAGAAGCTGGCTTCTAGTATGAGGACATCATAGCTCATTAGATGATTTCTCATCTCATCATTCGTATTGAGTGTATTAAGTTCAATACTCTCATTAGAGTGTTCATAGAGACTTGTCTCTTCCTTATCTTACACCCTCATAGATGAGTACGTATTGGTAATATTTACTTAGGCTCATTTGAGATTACTCTCATCATTTACATTAGCCTCATATCATGTTGTCACCACATTCATTATCATTAGCCCCTTTTGCTTGTTCATAGTTACTCACCTTTTATTATGTGAATGTTCATTTTATCATTTCATTGTTCATCTCATCATATGCCAATTCACTTGGCCATTTAGTGTATTTACACTCATACTTAACCCTTCTAGGGTTCATCATTTCATTTCATACGTCTTAGGATCACTTACTTTTGATCGTATGCTAGACTTATGAGTCTATACACACAAGCCATGAGGCTTCATTCATAGTTTGTTAAGTAACTCTTACATTTCTAAGATTATGTAGTACAAGACTTATGTATCTTGTAGTTATACCAAGATCTTGAATTAGATCTATGTAGGTGGCATTATTCTTATACGTTTTGTTCACGTATGATTTATGTATCAATACGAAAGGTTGGGCAAGGAATCCCAAGTCTTGAATCAATTGAATGTCATTTACATTATTAATAGATTTTATACTAATAGTCATGACATTTTAACTCTAAGTCAAAACACAATGTTTACATTGAAGGTTTACTTTTCTACTAAAAATCTCTCTTGTGTTGGCCGAGGGGTTGGGGGTTCAAGCCCCCACAACCCCATTTTCATTTTTCTTTAATATATTTTGGTTCATGTGAGGCTTTGGGACCCGAGGTCGAGTCCCCTCAGCCACACTAAATTATCTTCTAATTTCTCCTCCTTCCATTCGCTTAGGCTGAGAGGTTGTGGGTTCGAACCCCCACAACCTCTTTATTTATTCTCCTTTTTAAAAGTTGACTTCTTTGAGTTGACTGTGAGGTTGTGGGGTCGAATCCCCACATCCTCATTTTATTTTTATATTATGTCCATCATCTGCATAGAGGTCGTGGGTTCGAATCCCACGCCTCTCAAAACTTTTTCTTTATTTTTCCTTTCCTTGGTTTCTAACCGAGAGGGTGTGGGTTCGAATCCCACCCCTCTCATTTCTTAATTTCTTTTTCTTTACACACGTTTCCCAGCCAAGGCGGTTCGAATCCCCCTCACCACACGAATTTTCTTTTTAATTCTTTGGGAATTTTAAAGGGGTGAGGTCTCGGGTTCGACCCTCGATGACCTCCCCTATTTTCCTTATTTTTTCTTGGCATCCTAACCATCTTAATTTGGCAGCATATATCAACAAAAATGCTGGAAATTCAAAGTAATTTCTTTACTCATTTTTATCTCCTTTTGTTAGTAAATTCATAGGACAATACATAGTTCGTTTGGTACGTACTTTACCACAATGTTTCACAACTTCTTAACTTTTGCTTCTAAATTCAGCCACCCTTCATGTCACATGAACATCACATTTTTACATCAATTAGTGTACATAAAACAACAAACAAACATTAACAAAATTAAGCCCCTAGGCCGAAACTCAACATGCCATACACATTCTTCTTTCCTTAATTCGAACACACACATAGTTGTCCTTTCATGAATTAACGTACATCTACTACATTAACATTCATCACAAATATCACATAATCCTAAGTCTACCAGCATTCATACCAACCTACATTCGTTGGGAGCTAATGACAGGGACATGCAACAGGGGAATCAACCTTAGTTTTTTAACCGAATTTAGTGAGTCCTAGGGGTCTCTTGGGAAAGGGACCAAGAGTAAGAAGACCCATACCTTGTTTTCTTGTTAAATGTCCAGAATGCTGCCTAAGAAACTCCTCCACAAATCAGTCCAAACGCCCACACTCACACCTCACCCGACTAGTGTAGTATGTTCTGCTTTAACGTTATCGGATTGCTTCTTCTTTGTGTTTTCTCTCTTTCAAGTTTTTGATGAAATTTTTCCTTTACATTATTTTCCTTTTGCTGATTGTTTTCTCACGTTTTCAGCCAAGAAAGAAAAGAGTGAAAGAGAGAGAGAAATCGTGCAAAGAGAGTGGGGAAAATGGGAGATAGAAGTCTAGTGTATGTAGGACTTTGTGGGTTTGAATTAGTCAATTTATTAATTAATAAAAATTAATAAAAAAATCTGATTTCTTTTTCATAAATCAGATATTACTAATTATTTATTAAAAACTAAGTTAACACATTAAAATAAAAGCAAGTTTAATCTTGCTTCTAGTGGGGTTCGAACCCGGGTGACCCCATTTTGCAAAAATGGGTCACTTCGGGTTGCCCCACCCGAATTTTTTTAACTTAATTAATTAATCAGGGTAATTACAATATTACCCTTGGCCTGGAAAAGACCATTTTACCCTTGGACCCTCAAAACTTAAAATTTCTTCTTTTGAGTCCGGTAAAAAACTCTTTCGATTAAATCTTCGTTTTCGTGAGCCTAACATGGTTGGTTCCAACCTTTCCAAGCTCAATTAACTCCCCAAGTTAGTTGTCTTGGTCGTAGTAAGGGTTCTGAGGTCTGGTTCTACGCGTATTAGTCTGTGCAAACCTTGGTCTAATCGCAAGCATTCTTGACAACCTAAGTGTTGATCCTATTCATTTTTAGGGTTGTTACAATAGCATTTATGAAGACAATCTATACCCAAAAATATATCAAATCAAGCATGGTTAATTCTATTAGATCAGCATGAGTAACTTTATTGAGAACAATTATTGGGCAATCTCTATATACTCTTTCGGCCCTAACACTGTCTCCTATAGGAGTACTAACTAGAAATGGTTCATGTAAGATCTCAGGAAGCAAGTCAAATTTACTAGCTACTAAAGGAGTAACAAAAAGACAAGGTAGATCCTGGATCTAATAATGCATAAATAGGAAAAGAAAAGACAAGCAAGTTACCAGTGACCACATCCGCGGACTTCTCTTGCTCCTCTCTTCCTTTCAACTCATAGAACCAATTTCTCTTAGGAGGTTCGGCTGCAGCAGTGGGATTAGGCCGAGGCTGAGTATCTTCCTTGGCTTGATTCTTTGCATTTGGGCAGTCCCTAATCATGTGCCCACTCTTACCGCACCCATAACATCCATTAAAACCTACCATGAACTCACCTCCATGCACACGGCCACACTTACCACACATCTTTCGGTCACGCTGGCTATTTTTATCATTGCCCTTCTTGGCGTTATTGTTCTTCGAAGGAGTAGGATTACCTGAGTGTTTGTGCCCCTTCTTGAACTTGGGCCTATCCCAAACTCCAAGCAAATTCTTACAATTGCTCGAATCGGACTGATCGGAGGGCCTAGATTTCTTGCTCTCTCGGCTTCTCTTCCTCCGACGACTCTCCTCAACCTGTTGTGCATGACCATCAACCTACCAAGGTCCATGTTATCATGCAACATCGTTGCCGGACATTCTTTTTCTAAATCCTCCGACACACCAGTCATAAACCTGCTCATCTCATCCCTTTTATTGGACACCAGAGAAGAGGCATATTTTCAAAGCTTAATAAACTTCAAGGAGTATTTTCTGACTAACATACCTCTCTGTCGTAAGTTGATGAATTTCTCAACCCTAGCCTCTCTCTGTTCTCTTGGAAAGAACCTTTCCAGGAATGTAGTCTTGAGAACGTCCCAAGTACTGGGGACTTCTCCTAGTGCTCGACCATCTCCCCACATCAAGTGCCACACCTGAGCCGCATCGTTGAGTTGGTAGGCAGCCAACTCACCCTTTTCCTCTTCACTAACACCCATAGCACAGAGAATCTTATGAACCTCATTCACAAACTCTTGGGGATCCTCATTGTTCTTGGACCCGTAGTAGACTGGAGGATTCATTCTGGTAAAATCCCTAAGTCTACTAGCCATGGTGCTAGCATGCGGGTTCTCCCGGGGAGCACCCTCTCTAGTGGGTTGGGTCGTAATGGCCTGTTCTTGCACAGTGATAGCTTGGGCCATCTGAATCAGTGCCTCCCTCACTTCTCCACCCGTCATCGCAACTGGGTTGACAGGCACTTGTACTTCAACAACTGGGGCTTGAGGAGGAGCTTGGTTGCCTCCAACAGCTTCTTCTTTGACTCTTCTGTTTGCGTTTCTTCTTGTGTTCATTTTCTACACGTATACACAAGAAGGAAGTTATATACTAGAATGACACAAAATGTCAAAGCTCTAGACAACACGATAAAGAGTAGAAGAAGGGAAAATTCCTAACATCAGAAAGTCTCTAAGTCATGATTGTGGTGCACTTCACATCCATAAGTTAGAAATAACGCAATGTGGTTGTGTTGAGCCTTAGTTCCTAGGTAATTTAACCTCATGCTCTGATACACCCAAATTCAGGAATCCGAATATAACCGACGTCGTTAACCTCTTAGATGTCGCAGACAAACCTCTTCTTAGCTTTCATCACAATCATATAGTTAAATTTGCCAAAAATTTAAACTTTTTAATTACTTATTAAAGTGTACATAGACTTCATAAGAGTGATATTCTACAGAGCTCAAACTAAATCAACCATCTAATAAAAATTAAACAATCGAAATAGAGAATCATAATGATAATAATAGTTTGTCAATCGGCCTTATTGCAACACTTGAAAAAATGTTTGAAATGGAACGCTAGGGACAACAGCCACTAGCTATATCTAATGTACTAAGCTAGAATAATAAAGTATAGCATCCTCTAACTCAGAGGACCTACCAAAGTCTGGAGATCACTGATCCAAACTGCTTCGTCGAATCTTCAATCTTCTCTCGGACCTGCGCCTATAAAAATAGTAATAATATATGGGGTTATTACACACTTGTACTAAGTATGGGTGTATGCACATAAACACGTAAGGACTATGCATGATCAAGGAAAGCTCTTCCTAAAGCAACATGTCGTTTCTGGAAAGTTAAGTCACTTTACTTTCTTAAATAGTTACTTATGATACACGCTATGAATATGACATGTTCTCACGCAATTAAGGCACACAACTCATTTTGTATATGAACATAAGACCATGGAATCATGAACATAATTTTAGAACAACTAAACAAAACTTGAGAAATTTGATCCCTTAGGCCGAGAGCTCTTCTCCCATGCCTTAGTTTATTTTTTAGTCTTTTTCTTGTTGTTGTTGTGTAGTTCAATGATCTCCTTTGATCCTATATTTTACTTACAAGTGCAATGATTCATTGTAGTCCCATACCTACAATGAATCGAGTAGTAATTCACAAGACTAAGGAAATGATTTTGCTACCCTACTCACAAGTCTCATTCTTTTCAACATTAATAATTGACATTCTTAAGCTCTTGCTTACTTAGCTCACTTTGAACTTACTCTTATACTTATTTGATGTATTGTTCACTTTGAACATGCTCCTTTCATTCTTTCTTACTTTCTTTAAAGAATTCTTTAGCATTAACGGAAGTAGATGATGCGAGCTAACATTAAAATCCAGTGTCTCCCACACACTGAAAAGGGGTGGTTCACCGGTTAAGGTGAACCAAGTCCAGTGTCTACCCCACACCGAAAAGGGGGGTTCACTGACTAAAGTGAAACCAAGTCAGTGTCTTCCCCAAACCGAAAAGAGGGGTTCACGACTATAGTGAATTGAATACTTTCCTGAGCTTTAACCGACATTGATCATGTGAGCTAAACATGAAATCCGGTGTCTTCCCCACACCAAAAAGAGGTGGAATCACCGGCCAAAGTGAAACCGAACTGCCTAGCATTCTTAGGTGGAGGCATCCACTAGCTAGCCCCTATGCTGGCAAACATAGTTCGAAGACTAGGAGACATACGGAGACCCTGGTCCACCTGGTTGGTGATCTCGTCTCATGAGGCTTACATGTGCTAGCACAAGATCATTGCTAGTCTATCGGTGATAAGCTCAGATCTATTTTACTTTATTATGTTTTAGAGTTGACTCAAACATTATGGAAGCTTGCTTCTAGTTATGAAGTTTACTTAACTCTTTGGATGACTGGTCAGCCCTTTCTTTACTTGATGAATATGAACTTAAGTCTTACATTATCATCATGGTGCGAGTGAGACTTGTCTCGCGGACTCTAGCACCCTCTTATGTGAGTATCTTTGACGTAATCTTTTAAGTGTAAGTGAGGGCTGTCTCACTTCCTTTAACACTTTATATTAGGTAAATTTTATAACTTAAGCTTTTAGTTATTTCATTAATCACCTTAACTTGTTCAACGTTACTTGATAGTCTTGTACGATTCTTTATGAAAGCTATAATGACTCATTCAATGTTATTACGTTCACAAGTTCGTGTGGATAGGATATGTTGGGACTTGTCCCATTGATTATTGTCATACCCTATTTTATGAGTTCATTGATGTAGAGATTGGTATGACTTCACACATTTTGGGAGATAATATTTTGGACATTGTTTTGCTAGCCAATTTGTTGGCATAAATCATAATTTCACTAGATACTTGTCATAATATTATCACTAGCCAATTCAATTACTTCATGAATGCATTATAGTAATCTAACATGTTAAACAAGCCAACTATTTACCTTTGATTAGTCTATGAAACAATTCAATGAACAACTTATAACAATTTCATCTTCTCAAACACAAGTAGGCATTACAACATTCATCATCTCATGTAAATAACACCGTAAGTATGCGAATTTAACATGTAGGTTTCATTTGACATATAATTCACTAAAACATACACGTGATGATCAGTTAGCACCACATACAAGCACATGCATCGAGATTTACATCATACAAACTACAAGAATTGGAAATCGGGAGAACTTGGGAGATGAACATGCGATTCATTGGGAACAACCCTAGATTCGATATTCTTTATTTCAAAATGTTTGAAAAGCCTCTTGGAGAAAGAATTCCAGGAGAGAAAACTCATACCTTACTGTAAAATTAAATCTACGAAGATCACCTTGCACTTTGCAAGAAAACCTTGAAGAACTTGGTAGAAATTGCCTAGGGTTTGCTTACGTTTTCACTTTTTTTTAGTTGTAGCGTTTATGATGAATAATGTGAGTATAAGTCTTTAAGAACTGAATGTTAACTAATTCAACTTAGACTATATAACTTAATAAAATTAAACCAATTAGCTAATTACCAAAACGCCCATCCTAAATTGACTAGAAATGGGAGAACACTTTGACTTAACCGAAATTTGGAAATTGCTTAGTGGTTTCGGTTTTTACCAGTTAAATTAATTAATTAAGTAACCTAGGCTAATTACCAAAGTACCCCTAAGTTGTTAGGACCATAACCAACCCTTTGGACCATCCTAGGTTAGGTACTAGGATGTTTCTTAGTTAATTACTTAGCTTAGTGTAATCCGATTAGGTCTTAGGTTTTCGGGTCCCTTAATTAGTTACTTTATGTTTGTCCCAAGTTAGTTAGTTAGTTAGGTTAGTTAGTTAGAGTCTAGGACCGGTTAGGGAGCTTTACCCTACGTGGGCTGAACTGGACGCGCGCCTTTCCCAGTCGCTCTAACCAAATCGGTTAGCTTGTCTCTTGGCCGGTTGCACATGTGATTGCATATGTGCTACCATGCACTTTCCTAACTAACTATTATGGTAGGTTCATTTGAAATATTTACTTACTGTCCCAATGATCTTCACTATGTCCTTGGGCACTGCTTAATCTACATGATCATTTTAAATGATTATGTGCTATGGTACCTAGGCTTGACACTTGGATACCTAGTACCTAATGCGGGTATATAGGAAGATACAATTATTTTAGCTTAGGGTCTTAATTGCATGTACAATTCTTAAACAAGCTTGGATTGTATTTTAAATATTTGTTAACACATAAAATTTGGCTAACACCCTTAAGCGAATATTCTCTAATATGCCAAATATTTCTCAATATTGGGCATTGGGATGCCTATGTACCCCAATAGGCATTCTTAAAAACCTACTAGACCCTTCACTACACATGTAATTTTCTGGAATTTTACAGTTGAGGTCTTTATATGGAGGGTTAAATATCCTAATTAGACTCCCCTAATCCCCTTATTAACCACCTAACCCCTTAACTAATTAAATGAACCAACTTAAAAATGTGCAGGACAACTTGACCCTCACAAACGGAACCCTGATCGACGGGCCGTCTGTCAGTCGACGACTTGGCCCCCCTCCATCCTGCACACTCGTCGTTTTGTTCAGAGACTTATGTAGGGGAGGGATTCCCCATTTTGGGTAAGTGTGGGACGACGGTTGGCAACAACGCCCCATCGATCCACACATGGATCGTGGCCTGCATCTCGTCGATGCACACTGCCCAAGCAGTGTTGACATCAACTTGCAAGGGTCCTCCTCAAGGGCCCTTAGTTGGTCCTTGGGGAGTCGTACCCGGACATTTTTGACCATGAAACAACTTAAATACATGTTATACACCTTTTTACTAAAGTTCATGAATATCCGACTCTTATAAACTAGTCAATTAGGCTAAGACACGCTAGTACCTCTTTGAACCAACTTCGGGACGTCATAGACGTTCTTGGATTTTCGAAGTGTTACACATTGATCCTAAGGATATTCAACCTAATTCTCTGATACCAAGTTTGTCACATCCGGAGGCACCCGAGATGCGACCGGCGTCGTCGACCTCTCAGAGGACTCAGACAAGCCCTTAGCATTCGTCATAACATGTCATTAGTTAAAAATGCGAAAAAATTAAAAACATTTGCATATTATGTGAAGTGTACTTAGACTTCATGGTTAACATATATTGAGGTATACATAGACCTCTCACATAGAAGCTTACTTAGGATTCTTCTTTAACAACATGATAACATACATACGATATTTTAAAACTTCTCTCACATAAAAACAATCTAAACAGTATGAGTTGGACTTAGCCAATTAAATGCCAATACTCCATATAGTCCTTACTACAATGAAATCCAAAGAACATAAAACGGAACAAAAAGTATTCCTAAAACTACTAAAGTCTTCATAAGCTAGAATAACTAAAAGATAGCATCCCCGAACATGAGGACCTACCAACACTTGGACAAAGAGTTCCAAACTTCTTTAATCGACCTTCTTAATCTCAATGGCCGGGTCCTACATTTGTAGTAATATAAAGTAAGGGGTTAGTACGCCACATGTACTAAGTATTGGTATATGCACATAAACATTTAAGGACATGCATGAAAAAAGACCATCTCTTTAGAAAGCATGCTAAGTCATTTGAAAACCTTAAATGCACATACAAGAGAGAATACACAAGATAAGAATTACAACAACATCAAGCATGATCATAACCAAAGATATATCATCATAAAGTCATATTAACATTTCATGTTCATTAGATCATTTAAACATAACATACAAAACACTTACCAATAATGCTATCTCAAGCCTACAAGTGCAATGATCATGTGAAGCCCCATAACCCCACATAATCAAGTAAAACAAGATATGAGAGCATAAGTAATGTGTTGCTTCATACAACGTATATCATAGATAGTCATCACCACATATAGCAATATAGACCAATAACATGTTCATCAACATAACCACCATCATATAAGAGTAAGATCATATATCATAAGCATTATACATTTCATGTAATCATATTACATATGAATAATCTCCTAGGACTTCTCTTAGAGTCAACCTGTGCAATGTCTAGGTAGAGTATCATACCCCTACCTATACTAAGTAGATTCTTCAAGTTACCCTAGTTAATGTCCATTTACTTGCCTTTCATTTTTATTGAGGGAAGAATCGCCTTAACAAACATTAGACCATTGGAGATAAACATGGAATCCGGTGTGATGAAACCCCACACCGAAAGAAGGTGGTTTACCGGCCAAAGTAGAACCAAAACATGAACATAGCATTCTAGGTAGATCCACCAGCTAGAATTCTTATGGTGGCAACATAGTTCAAGAACTAGGAGATATATTAGAGACTCATCGTTACACATTACATGGAAGACTCTATCTCATGAGAGTAATTGTGAACTTACATTCCAACTAGGTAAGGGACACCTCTCATATCTAGTTCATCGGTGCTAAGCTAAAGTCCCTTTGTGAATAACATTTAAGTAATCATTTATTCATAAATCTTATCATAGGTCATAGGAGATTATCTCTTTGTATAAACATGATCATAAGCTCTTTAGGTTTAGGATGAGAATTTTCTTTCATCACAACCCTTCATTTGTGGGATTAACATATCACAATCATAGTGTGTAAGGCATACAAGATAAACATCATCAACTTGCATTATCATATCCTTACCATGTCCCATATTTGACATATTCATAGGCCAACATATATGAATAGCAACATCATACATACTTCAATTTCATAGGTACATCAATTATACGCCAACTCAACAATAGAGGAATCATGACATTAGAAGACTTACCTATGCTTCCAAGAATCTTCATCAAGAACTTACACACAATTCACAACAATTATCCAATAACATAGTGAAATACTCAATAACATAACCAATATCAACCCTTCAAGTCACATACAAGACCAATTCGTAGTTAAGAATAAGGAAAAGGGTCATTAAAGAATTCATTCAAGTTGTAGTATTAATCCCAATGTTTACATGTTATAAAGTGATAGATATAACCTAATCAAAACCATTATTTATAGAAGGAACATGCTTCACACGAAAATCAAACATTACAAAACAATTACCCAACAATACATACTTAATTAACCATAGAAAATTGTTATTTTTCATCATTAGTCATAAATCTTGAGTTAGAAAGAAAACCAGTTTTGCAGAGTAAAAACCCTAGAAGTTGAATTCATGAAAATCATCTTTGAAAGGACCTCTTGGGGAAAGGAATCCAAAGAGTGAAGAACCCATACCTTATTGACAAATATTCCACGAATTTTGAAATAAAATCTTGAAGTCTTCATCTTCTTCCTTAAGCTTTAATTGTTCTTCAATGGAGTTTAGAAAGAGAGAGTTCTTGAGAGAGATTAGATGGATTTGTTTAATCTGATTTGAAGTGCGTGAAAGTGGTCAGAAACTGTACAAAAACCGTTATAAACTCTTCCCCTAAGATACCCAAAATACCCCTCACTCAAATGGGTCTTTTTGTGAAGTTAATTTGACTTAAAAATGACGCGAACGAATCTAGGAAGTGGCTGCGTATCGCCGGGTCAATTTCATATTTTATTTTTCAAATTTGGGTTGAGGTAGTGAGCCTCGTGGATGCTACGCATCGCGACGCAAATTTTGGGCCTCCACGTGTTGGTTGTGCATCGCACAGCTGCCCTCATTTTCTGGCTGCATGCAGGCTGCTTTAGCAGCCTGCTCACCCATGTTTGGGTCCTCCTCAAGGACCCTTCGGGCGGTCCTTGGGGAGTTGTTATCGGACATTTGACCCTTTGTAATACATACTACCAATTGAAAGTCTTTTTACAATTTTTGGACTTCATTTGACACTCCCAAACCTTCACCAAACTTAGGGACGTCTACTAAGTTCAGAATTAGCTAGTTTTCATACGTCAAGGTCTTTCTTGGTCGTTTTGGCTCTAACCTTTTCTAATTGAGTGTAATACTTTAATATAGGTCTGGAAACATCATTTAAATCATTATTTAATAGGCTAAGCTCTAGTCTAGGCCATGGGTGTTAAGATAACCTTAGATAGAGGGTCTAAATGGATAAATGAGTTAATGATTATGGTATTATCTTTAAGATTATGTGAGTATCATCTTTTGTGGTGTATGATGGACTTGTATGATATCTTTTGCTCTTGCTTTATAAAGTCTTTATCAAAATTATATGAATAGAGTATTTCAACTAAATGTCCCTTTTCATGATTTTTTGCATGTTCACCATACTTAGTGCTTAACTGTACTAATTCCATATCTTTCTCTATGTCTCAAGTGTAGGTGGTGGCAAGTGAGTATTCCTAGAGTTGAAGCTTGGGAAGTAGATTTCTCTCAAGATTTTTATTTCCTCACATGTTCGAGGACATGGACTATGTTTCTAGTATTCTTTCGTTAAAGACTTTGTATTAGACGTAAGTTTCTTTTCTATGTAAGGGTCGTGAACCTGTGATAATGAGATGTGTCTAAGGTAGCTTTGTGATGTGAGTTAGTTCTTCTTATGTTTTATGAAAGAGTTTTCTTATTGACTTTGTATGTGAAAAGTTTTAAATTCCGCATTACTTTTCATACTTATGTAATGAATGAACGCTAAGTGGATTATATAAGACCTCTGAGAGGTCGATTACGCCGTGTGATGCCTAGGTGGTACTCCCGGGTCATTACAATCCTGGCAGACTACACGCGAAAAACTAACTCAAGCATACAAAGGCTTAAAAACTAAATTAAATTTGATTGAACTCATTTACTTAACCTTTTTAAAGTCTTTATTGTACTCAAATAAAAGTAAAGACCTAAACTCCTTAACTCTTTCTATCTATGAAGTCACTACAATTACATGAGGATATCGGGACAAGGCCTACGACATCTCAAAACTACTAACTGTAAGATGAAGGTGAAGTCCTCTGAAATATAAGATGGCTCACAAAATTTTACTGGAATATCACATGATCACAACGAAATGCTTGTTGAGGATCCATAATACTTATACATGCATCAGGAAATGATGGAGCCCAAATTGCTAAGTACGTGGAATGCACGAGCATGTAAGGGGAATTGTAAGCATAAACATAAGCTTGAGCTAATGGAAAACAAACATATTTATATGAAAATTCAATAATAATTCTATTTGTATATAAAAATACATAATAATAATCAACTCAATAAGAATTGATAAAGCATAGTTCAACTCATCTCAGAGAACATAGGGCTCAACTCAATAATAAGATACTCAACTTACTGAAACATTTTGCAACTCAACTCAGAGAAATAGGGCTCAACTCAACAATTAGGTACTTAATTCTGACTCAAGATACTCAACTCAAACCCAAGATACTCAGCAATAATGAAATATCTGGAAAGCTTTTAAATCAATAGTCAATAACTAAATTTATGACGAAATACAATAATAACTCAATTATATGAATATTCAATAATAATTCTATTTTTATATAAAAATACATAGTAACTCTGTAGGTGATTCTCTAACCGACAACATTTACTATGAGCTATGTGATGATACAACGTCTAGCCCACACTGCCAGAACTCTTGTATACTTTCCCGAGGTATAGAACCTACAACTAAGTGGATCTACTTGTCTATGCAAAAAAGCAATAAGGAATTAAATAAAAAGTATAACCCTTTCTACACATGTTGGCTACATGGTTTAAGGGGCGCGTGAGTTGTTTGAAATCTCTCCCATATCGGTGCGAACTACTACTCCTAAAATATAACTAGCTCACATTTTAAAAACATAAATCTTTCTATGTTTTGATATTATTACTCAAAAATCTCTCTTAAAAGAGATGGTACTAAAACTTCTCAAAACTCTTGTGGAAATCATAGTTTCTTCTCATCTTAAATGTAAAAACATTTACTTTGAGAATACCAAGTTCTCATAAATCGTTTTAAAGAAAATAAAGTTAGATCTACTCTTCCTCAACCTAGTGCTCATGTCTTTAAAACAATTTTTAAAATAATTTGTAAAAAATGACTTCTTAAAATAGGGTTTATGTCAAATTATGGACGCGAACGACTCAATTCAAGGTTTTCAATAACCATGCATAAACCTCAATACTCGCAACTCAACAACTCAACAACTCAAGGATTCAATGATACTAATCAAATGAATAATGCTCGACTCAGAGGGTTCATATGGAATTATGAGCATGAGGTACTCAACTCAAGGACTAAATTATACTTCTAATCTCAAGATTGCTCAACTCATAGGGTTTATGTGAAATTATAGGCATGAACTACTCAACTCAAGGACCTTCATGGGTAACTTGTAGCAGTCCCATGATTAGGAATATAATACCAAAATAATTAGGAACTCAATACTCAAGACTTAGAACGTCAAGATACTACTCCTCTCAAAGAAAATCAAGTTATGAAGTTCACGAGGAATTATGGGCATGAACGACTTGACACAAGTATCTCAAAGTGTGTACACTCATGAATACATTCTCCTCCTTCTCATACTCACTTACTCGAGTCTTAAAAAAATACGAAAGATATTGTAAAAGGCTTCTAAAAAATACTTGAAGGGAATTTCTCAAAAAAACTCGGAAGAACTCTCAAGACTTAACTCTTAACTCTACCTTGAATATGAATTATGAATTCAAGGTTATAATTAATGTTATGAATGATTTATCTATGTTTAGAAATAGTTTAGAGTGTTCAGAATCAATAGTGGTTGAAGGAACCCTTTTAAAGAACTCAAATTGGTAGTTGATCTCGAAGGATTAACAATTTAACTCAAACACTTTCTTGAACTCTACTCTTAATTATTCCTTGAATTTTATTATGAATTCAAGGATCGTTACTTGGTATATAGGATTTCATGATTATTGGATGAATGTTTGATAGTGAAAATCACTAAGAGAGAGAAGACATGTTTTGAAGGATCAAATATGGAACGAAGAACAAAGGCGAAAGGGACCTAATGTCCCTGGAGCAAGAGTGGCGCCCCAAGGGCACAGTGCAGGCGCAGGAGCAAGCCCTTAAGGCGCAATAAGGGTGCGCCGTGATGAGTGCAAGGTTTGGACTCATTTACGGCTTTATATACAATGATTTAGTGTCCTCAAATGCTTATTTTGTAAATATAGCTCATGAAAAAACCTTGAATTCTAGGTAGATGGATTGAGAAACAAAACATGGACACTAACATGTAAAATGGAACAAAGCGAGCTTAAAGAACAAAGAAATGAAAGCCTAGAGATCGCCAAGTTCTTTGGCAAGTCAATGAATGGCCTCTTGACCGCCTAAAGATCCAATGTGCCAAGCCCTAAAGGAGAAAACCAAGTTATTGAGAGAAAGGAGAAGTCGATGGATCTCCGAATGGCTCTGCGATGCAGTGTTGGATCGCTCAAAGTTACACAACTTGAGGAAGATGAAGGCCAAAAGCAAAAAGGAAAAGACATTTACCATAGGGAAAATTACCGAGCTCATCGACGAACCAGACTTACTGCGTCGAATGACCCTTGACATCATATTGTTGGCGACTACAAATACTTTTTCAAACAGTAAGTTTAGTATCAAATATTATCCTTAATGTTCATTAGAGTAATTTTCACATTTTATTCTGAGTATTGAGAAAAATTTTCCTTTGCTTTGAATAATTGAAGTTTTTCACTTATGATAAATTGGAAGTGGGTCCTTGAGATTATTCAGTTTTGATCTTTGTAAAGACGAAATTAATCTTATTCAGTTGATGGAAACATAATTTGGAAATGATTTTTATCTTTTTATAATGTCTATCTATAACTCAGAAGTATAATCTAAAGTTGAATCTAGTAAAGTGTTCATTTGGAGTAACCGCGGGAGAAAAATTAGTATTCATCGTTTTCAAGAAAGGCATAGAGTTGGATCCATCAAAGATCAAGGTAATCCAAGAGCTAACTCCTCCCAAGACAAGAAAGGACATGATGAATTTCTTGGGAAGACTAAATTCCATCCGTCGATTCATATATCAATCCACAGTTATTTGCGTACCCATATTTAAATTACCAAAGAAGGATTCCTCCACGAAATGGATAGAGGAATGCCAAAAGTCTTTCAACGCAATAAAAGAATAGTTGTCCAACGCACCTGTATTAGTCCTATCGGACCCTAGAAAACCTTTTTATTGTATCTATCTGTCATGGATAATGCATTTGGATATGTTTTAAGGCAGCATGATGAGATATGTAGAAGAGAGCAAGACATTGTCTATTTGAGCAAGAAGTTAACACCATACGAGGCAAGATACACCTTGTTAGAACGAATATGTTGCCCTTTGACTTGGGTCACAGAAAATTAAGGCATTACCTATTTTCATACACCACTTGATCTCGAGAATTAATCCACTCAAATACATCTTTCAGAAACCAATGCCTATAGGTAAACTGGCAAACTTGAAAATTTTATTGAGTGAGTTTGATATTGTGTACGTGACATAGAAGTCCATCAAAGGACAAGCCTTTGTTTATCATCTCGCAGAAACCCCTGTGGACAAGGATTACAAGCCACTCATGACCTACTTCCCTGATGGAGAGGTTTTGTTTGTAGGAGAAGGCATATTAGAGTCGTATGATGGATTCAGGATGTTCTTTGAAGGAGCATCAAACTTTATTGAAGTTTGAATATGAGACATCTTAATTTCTAAAACATGCCAGTATTACACAATCTCGACCAAGATCGGGTTTTATTGTACCAACAATGTCATACCCCGAGCTACCCCCGAAACGCGGACACGGGACCTAGGATCACAAGTGATCCCAAGCTAACCCTACTGGCATGATCATGATCATACTAAAGATAATAAACTGATGTGGAAGCTAAATCATAATTTATAATGAAAATATGGGGAATACCCATATGCTAAAACTTAGATAATATGAAAACTGATTAGTTTAATACAAGGAAGATATTAACTCAATAATAAGCTGAAACTAACTATGTCTAAAAATAGCCTCTACACTGACTAGAAATGCTGGGACATGCTCGAGCTAAGTCTAGATAAAACTGAAACTAAAGGACTAAATAGTGAAGATAAACTCATAACTATTGTCCTCGGAGAATGAGGACTCACCACTGAATCTGCTGAACTGGAGATCGAAAATTGATCTAAGCACGATATGGATGCTAAGAACCTGAACCTATATCACGAGAAGATGTAGCGCATGTATGTGTCAGTACTTGAAGGTACTGAGCATGTAGGGTAGAGTAAAACTGAACAAAAACATTACAAGAACAAAAGCATGTAAAATGTTCTGAAAATGATATACTGAATGCTGAGATAACTGAATGCGATGAGCAATTTATAACATGCTGAAACTGAATACTGAATATACTGATAAATGGTCAATGCAATAAAGTCTGACTGAACTATGTGAGCTACAAATAACCAATAATAAAACCACATGAGCTAAATGTGAAGTCCGATGTGTACGCCCCATCGAGAGGACCCAATATACCCTGCCAGAGGTATAGAGGCATGCTGGCCTGATCACTCAATTGATGCCCACAGAGGGGACTTACAACCTACTTGGCTAATAGTTGTGGGACTATTTGGGTACACTGAACTCTAGTCCAACTCGATATTATGCTACTCCCAATGAATTAAGTGATTAAGAGATTATGACTAAATTTCTGTAAAATACTAGATAGCTCAAAACTGAACATCCAAACTGAAAAAGCAACAATTAATCTGATAATTATGCATTAATAACTGAAGCATGTATATCTCAGATAACTGAAATATCTGACCTAGCATGTGTAATTCAAGAACTATAGAAACACATAGCTAGGTTTCTGAAATTCATGTGATAAACTGAATAAAACTTTACAATCTGAATTGGAAAATATATATAACTAATTCTTAATGATTTTTTGTAATTCTACAATCCCTAGGTCTATTCATGATAAGAGAATCAAGAACTGACTGAAAAATAGGGATCTAATTGATGAAAGGAGCCCACTAGTGAAATCTCACATACTTGGTAATGAAATCCGCGGAGAAATATATATATTTCAGAACTGGAACCTTGCTGTGTTCTTGAACTAGGGTTCTTGACCTTTTTCTCCTTTCTTAATTGTAATTTTCTATGTTTTCATTTAATGATTTCACTTAGGTAAATTTTAGTTATGTTCTTAAACTGACAGAAATATGATGATTTAGGGTCAAAACGATGTATCTTAGGGATTAAAAGAAGTAGGAAAAGACCTAAAGCCCCCTGAGTTAATTGATGTCGGACCAAACGACGACCTACACTGATGGTCCGTTGTTTGGGTCCGTAGATTGGGTCTGTTTGACAGGACTTTACTAAAGTGGCCATAATATTTTACTCGGAGGTCTGATTTTAGAAATATCAATGGATATGGAAAGCTAATTAAATTATCTATCATTTCATAGTCATGGGACGCCTAATTATTTTTGTGCTAAGAGTTATGATCAATTGAAGTTGACCCGATATCACTTTCCCCTAACTATCTACAAATTTTCACCTACGGACCGTACTGGTCAATCGTGTTTCATGTCAGAGGCTGGGTAAATAGGGTATTGATCGACATACAAAGACTTTGGACCGTAGTTCTATCCGTGGATCGACACTTACTAAATTTTTCTGGGCTGCGTCATGGGAGACTTTCAGTCACAAACAATAAATGTGTAGTACAAGCCGTAGATCAAACTACGGTTCGTCGATAGTGATCGTTGATTGCACCTGGAGATTTCTGAAAAGATGATTTTTGGTCTATTTTGGATATGGGATGTTACAAACTACATGGTAAAATATGAAGCTTGTTTTCTTGGACTATAGATGGCCATCAACATGAATATCAAAGAACTCGTAGTGATTGGAGATTCCAACTTATTGGTTCATCATGTGCAAGGAGAATGGACCACTAAAAAAGTCAAGATCCTATTTTATTTGCACTAAATAAAAGAGTTGAGAACGAGATTCACAATAATTGAATTCCAGCATGTCCCTCGAGCTCAAAATGAGTTTGTTGATGCTTAGGAAACATTGAACTCGATGATTTAGCATCCAGAAAAAAATTACATCTACCCTCTTAATGTAGACATACATGATCAACATGCATATTGTTTTCATATAGATGAGGAACTGGATGGAAAATCATGGTACTTTGACATCACAAGGTTAATGGGAGCACAAGAATATCCTGAAAATGCCACAAAGCAAGAAAAAAAGGACATTGAGGAGGATGGCCAATCATTTCTTCCTTAACGGATAAATCCTATATAAAAGAACATGGGGTTTAGGATTGTTGAGATGTGTTGATGCCGTAGAAGAGACAAGGCTTTTGGAACAAATACATGAAGGAACATCTAGACATAACATGAATGTCTTTAGTTTGGCAAGCAAGATTATCTCCCCCTTGGGAACATTTGTCCTCGAATGAAGACTAAACTAGATGAAATAGAGGGAGAGTACTACAATACCTACTACTAAACACTGAAGACTAAATTTCTGATTGATCTGAGTTCCAAGAACATGAAAATACGCTGAAAATGCAAGTACAAACTGAGAGAACATGATTCTAGGTTGAATTCATGGATGACTGACTAAAAAACTGAAGAGGGACTATTACGCCAAGCTGGAGTGGAATCAGAAGGAAAGCGGTGAGGATACTTGGCTTTAATGGATGCTTATGCTTCCCAAGTAGCTCCCTCTATTGTTTGACTCCTCCACAAAACCTTGACTAAAACGACTTCTTTGTTTCTCAACCTTCTAACCTGACGGTCAAGAATCTCAACTGGTACATCCTCATAAGAAAGACTATCTTTCACCGCCACACTCTATAATGGCACTACCGAGGCTGGGTCATCCACACACTTCTTCAAGAGCGAGATGTGGAAGACTGGATGCACTGCTCCTAAGTCTATTTGCAACTCTAACTCATATGCCACCTTGCCAACCCTTTTCAAGATCTTGTAAGGGCCTATATATCTAGGACTGAGCTTTCCTTTCTTGCCAAACTTCATCACCCCTTTCATAGGTGACACTTTCAGGAAAACCCAATCATCAACTTGGAACTCTAGTTTCCTTCTCCTTTCATCTGCATAAGATGTTTGACGACTCTGTGCTGTCTTAAGTCTATATTTGATGAGTTCCACTTTCTCTATATCATAAAGGACTTAATCTGGCCCTATAAAAGATGCTTCACCTACTTCAAACCAACAAACAGGAGACCTACATCTAAGCCCATACAGTGCCTCATAAGGGGCCATCTGAATGCTAAAATGGTAGATATTGTTATAGGCGAACTAGATAAGAGGAAGGTGATCATCCCAACTACCTTTGAAATCGATCACACAAGCTCTCGACATATCCTCTAGAGTCTGAATGGTACGCTCTTCTTGTCCATCCATTTGCGGATGAAATGTTGTGCTAAGGTTAACTTGAGTACCAAGACCCTTCTGAAATGACTTCCAGAAATGAGAGGTCAATTGAGGTTCTCTATATGAGATGATAGACAAAGAAAACCCATGCAATCTCACAATTTCATTGATGTAAAGTATGGCATAGTCTTCTGCCAAATCTGTAGTCTTGACCGCTAAAAAGCAAGAAGACTTAGTCATCCTATCAACTATCACCCAAATGGAGTCATGTTGTCTGCGAGTACGCGGTAACCCTGTGATGAAATCCATATTGATCACTTCCAACTTCCAAGTAGGAATGTCTATCTCTTTAGTCATACCCCCTTGTTTCTGATGTTCTACCTTGACTTACTGGCAATTGGGGCACTTACTCACAAAATATGCTATATCCCTCTTCATGTCATTCCACCAATAGGCTTCCCGTAGATCGCCGTACATCTTAGTGGCATCTGGATGAATAGAATATCTGGAGTTATGGGCTTCTGCAAGAATATGCTTTCTCAACTCGCCGACATCAGGAACACACAATCTACCTTGGTAGCGAAGTGCATCATTTTTCCCCTTGGGAGAAAACCTCCACTCTCTGGTTATGGACTGCACCCTTAAGTTCAGGCAAGATTGGATCACTGTCTTGCTTTTCCTTAACCTCCACTACCAAAGAAGATTATTCCCAATTCTGAATTATTACACCACTATCTTATATGCTCATAAAACGAACTCCTAAACGAGCAAGCATGTGAACATCCTTCACTAGATCCTTCCTTTCTTCCTCAACATGGTCTACACTACCCATAGATAATCTACTAAAAGAATATGCTACTACATTCGCCTTACCAGGATGGTAATGCACACTCATATCATAATCCTTAAGGAAATCAAGCCATCTCCTCTGGCGAAGATTCAACTCCTTCTTGCTCGACACATACTGAAGGATCTTATGGTCAGTGAACACATCTACGCGAACACCATACAAGTAGTGTCTCCAGATCTTGAGTGCAAACACCACTGCTGCAAGATCGAGGTCATGAGTTGGATAGTTCTTCTCATGCACCTTAAGTTGTCTAGAAGAATAAGATATAACCTTATCTCGCTGCATCAACATACAACCAAGTCCAACTCTAGATGCATCGCAATAGATAACATAACCATGTGAACCCTCTGGTAGAGTCAAGACATGAGATGTAGTCAATCTATTTTTCAATTCTGCAAAGCTTTTCTCACAATCATCTGACCATTGAAACTTGACCATCTTCTGAGTCAACCTAGTCAATGGTGAGGCTATGGATGAAAATCCTTCCACGAACCTTTTATAATAACCCGCTAGACCTAAGAAACTCTTGATATCTGGGACATTGTTTCACTGCTTCTATCTTCTGCGAATCCACTTGGATCCCCTCGCTACATACAATGTGACCAAGAAAAACAACGAATTGAAGCTAGAACTCACATTTGCTAAACTTAGCGAATAACTGGCGATCTTTGAGAGTCTGCAGAACAACTCTCAAATGACTTGCATGTTCTTCCTCATTCCTAGAGTAAATGAGGATATCAGCAATAAAGACAATAACGAACAAGTCCAAGTACCGTTTGAACACTCTGTTAATCAAATCCATGAAATATGTAGGAGCATTGGTTAGTCCAAACGACATAACTACAAATTCGTATTGACCATACCAAAATCTGAAGGTTGTTTTTGGAATGTCACTATCTCCGACTCTGAGATGATGATAACCCGATCTGAGTTCTATCTTGGAGAAGTGAGTAGCACCCTGAAGTTTGTCAAACAAGTCATCAATCCTGGGAATGGGATACTTATTATTGATTGTGACCTTGTTCGACTATCTATAGTCAGTGCACATTCTAAAAGAACCATCTTTCTTCTTTACGAACAACAGTGGTGCAACCCATGGTGAAATACTAGGTCTGATGAAACCCTTATCTTGAAGGTCTTTAACTTCTCTTTCAATTCCTTAAGATCTGCTGGAGCCATTCTGTAAGGAGGAATAGAAATAGGTTGGGTATCTAGAAGGAGATCAATTCCAAAGTCTATTTCCCTTTCGGGAGGAACTCTGGGAAGATCTTCTGGAAATACTTCTGGAAACTCACTGACCACTGGAACTTACTGAAGAGTTGGTATTTCAGATCTAGAATCCTTAACCCAAACTAGATGATAGAGATAACCCCTAGAGATCATCTTTCTGGCCTTAAGGTAAGAAATGAATCGACCCACAGGTGCTAAGCTACTACCATTCCATTATAATATTGGTTTGTCTGGAAACTAAAAACGAACAATCCTAGTTCTACAATCGTCTGAGGCATAATACGAATGTAACCAATCTATGCCTAGAATGACATCAAAGTCTACCATTTCTAATCTACAAGATCTGCTGAGGTGACTTTCTGACAGACTATGACAGGGCAATTTCTGTATACCCGTCTAGCTATAACTGGGTCACCACCCTGAGTAGATACTGAGAAAGGTTCTAAGAGAGTTTATGGACTGACACTGAATTGGACTGCAATGTAAGGAGTTACAACAGAAAGAGTAGACGCTAGATATAACAATGCATAAACATCAATGTCAAAGACTCGTAACGTACCACTGACTACATCAGGAGAACCTTCCTGATCCTGGCGAGCCTGAAGATCATACAACCTAATCCTGGCGAGCCTGAAGAGCATACAACCTGTTTTGGCGCTGTCCGCCTTCTGTACTGTCACAATCGGGGAGCACACCCTAGAAGTAACATGGCGTACTTGACCTCTCAGAGGTCTTATACAAGACCATAGTTATCATTCATCACATTGACATAGTAAATTTAGCTGAAAATTTAAAAATTTTCATAGCACATCATATGCTAGAAACATTACTTCATATATATAAAATATCTTGTTACATATGTAGACAGTGAAGTTTTATTGATAGATCCATTTTAAATTTGGATTAAATCTTAAACCACCATACGTTGACCAAGTCAAATTACTGGTTGATAAAGTCGGATTAATATTTAAGTCAAAATTGTAAGACTTAAATCAAGTCCAATTCACTTGGTCCAGTCCATTAAACTGACAAGATGAGCCCAACTCATGTTTCAGGCCCAGGGGTCAAAATTGCTCGAACCAAAAATACTCCTAATGCCCTAACTCATGCCTATATAAAGATGTCTCCTTCTAACCAAAAAAAATGACACACAAATACATACATACAAAAATACATAGTTGCTCTTCAGTGGTGATATGCAAGTCTTCCGCATACAAAGAAGACTTTGCTCCAAGTGTTGAGCCGCAAGTATTCCGTCAAATCAAGAACATTCCTGTAGAGAAAAATCTGAGGATTACATCTTTTATTAAAGATTTCATAAAGATTGTTACCTTCGCATAAATTCAAATTCAAATATTATTGTTTGCTTGCTATTTTTCCTTTCCTGTTTGTTGTTTTTCAGGGATGAAACTTTAGACGCATACAAACTGGCACGCCCAGTGGGACAATATTTTCTCTTCCAAAATACAAGTTCAGGAACATTGTGATGGCTTCCAAGAAGATCAACTCGAAATCTGCATTTGCATCCAAATCTGTATCTACATCCATATCTGCATTTGCATCCAAATTTGGATCTTCATCCATACCCGCATCTGCATCGAGATCAACATATGCATTCAAATCTGTATCTACATCTATATCTGCATTTGCATCCAAATATTTGTCTGCATAGAAACCTACATATGTATCAAAATCTGTATCTGCATCTTCTTTCGCAAAAATTGATGGATCCCAATTCTACATTGATGTGGAAAACATCCTTGATGTTACTTCGGGAAACATGGGCGCTATCACAAGGAACCAAGCCAAGTTGTTGGGACAACAAGCCTCAGGAGTGCCATCCGAATCTGCTACTGCTTTTGTTTTGTCCCCAAAATGTGTAAAGTCTCCTACGAAAGACACAATAGAAGACATTTCCTCAAATGGTTGATAGGATTCTTTCCCAATTGAGTCTATCTACATACAAAAATCCCTTTGCTTTAGTCAAATATGATGTCTTGAACACTGGATCTACCCCACATAACATGTTTGCATCACATGCTTGGGAAAATCAACACCATTCTCCATCACCTACTATGGTAATGCACGCAATGGTGACTAGCACTTCATCCGTAGAAGAACAACCTGCGGGCTTGACAAGAGCTATTGAAGGCTTGACCAAGTATGTTCAAGATCAAGATGCTCGAATTGTTAAGCTAAATGATAGGGTAGAAGTCATTATGGATGAAGAATCAAGTCATGCGCCTGGAAAATGTCCACAAGTACAAGAGACGGTCTATCGCCCTTCAAAGTAAGTGGAACATGCTAAAGAGATCAAAGTTTCCTCTGACGGAATGATCCCGATCAACCAAATCAAGGAGTTCATCATGGGGACCATTAAAGACAAGTAAGAGGTTGCTAAAAAATCCTCCTTGATATATGCAATGCCATACACTACAAGGATTGATGGCTTGAAAATGACTGCCAGTTATCAACCTCCAAATTTCAGCACTTCGATGGTAAGGGGAGCCCAACGCAACATGTGGCACACTTCATTAAAACGTGCAACAATACTGGGACATACTATGACTACCTCATCAAACAGTTTGTCCGCTCCCTTAAGGGCAATGATTTCGATTGGTACACAGACCTTGAGTCTGGTTCCATTGATAGTTGGGAACAAATAGACCAATAATTTCTCAACCGCTTCTATAGCACAAGACGTACCGTAAGTATGGTGGAACTTACAAACACACGTCAGTGCAATGAAGAGCCGATCTTTGACTTCATCAACCGATGGAGGCATGCAAGTCTAAACTGTAAAGATAGACTTAGTGAAGCTTCAGGCATAGAGATGTGCATTCAAGGTATGCATTGGGGTCTACGTTATATTTTGCAAGGCATAAAGCCTAAAAGTTTTGAAGAATTGGCCACTCGAACTCATGATATGCAGTTGAGGATGTCGTCAGTTGGAACTAAAGTGCCACCTGTCCATGAACTCCACAAAGTCAAAGAAAGGCAAGAATTCAAGAAAGTGGAAAAATATTTGCCTAAGACTGAAAACAAGGAATCCATGAACGTCAATACCTCTCATGTGAAATTCACCACAAGGTTGGGCAATACACAGAGCACAAAAGTAACTTCTTTTAAAGGAAGGACAAATCAAAAGCTCACCTTGAAGGAAATGCAGCAGAAGGACTACCCATTTCTTGACTCAGATGCTTCTGCAATCTTTGATGAACTCCTTGAGATTAAACTTTTTGAGTTACCAGAGATGAAATGACCAGATTAAGCAGGGAGGAGTGATGATCCAAAATATTAAAAATATCACCGATTGGTTGGCCATCCTATCGAGAAAAGCTCTGTATTCAAGGACAAAATCATGGACATAGCTCGCGAAGGGAAGATTGAACTTGAAGATGAGAAACTGACTTCAAACAAAGTCAGTATCTCTTTTGACTTACATAATCTGGTCATGACCAGCAATTTTGTTGAAGGAAATAACAAGAAAGACATCCTAAACATCAATCATACAAGAATGATTAAGTTTGGAGACTTTGAGCCCATTGATGTAAATAATTTGTTATTTATTCCTATACTAAGTGATGTAGTTTTTGTAGGAGAGGGATCGACGGGAGAAGATGAAGACCCAGTCGACAATCTTGATGATTGGCGCTGGAATCTTGTGACTCGCTGTAGACGCCGAAAAATGAGTTCGCATAAAGAGTCAACAAAGCGACACGTCACGGAAAAGATGGTAAGGAGACCCAAAACCAAAACTTTGAGTCTACATTCAAAGAAGAAGGAAATATAGGTGCACCACTACCAAGAGCTGCCTCAACCAATTACATTTGGAGAATATTTGCCAAATTGGTTCTACACCAAGTTCACATACGATGGCACAAAAGCTCTATGTTGTAATGTCGATGAAAAGGAAGCGAAAGATGAAACTCCATCATATCTATCATCAAAAGATGCTCCAAAGTCATCTCCTAAAGTTGAAAATCCATCATGACCATCTCCAAAAGATTCTCCATATCTATCTCCTGGAGTGGAAAATGCATGTATGGCCAAAATAACATTCTCTGACGATGATCTTCTATTTGGTGATTCATTTCATAATCGCCCTTTATTCATGGTGAATTTTAGGCGTGAGAAAAGGGTGAATAGAATCCTAGTCTACGGAGGATCAGGAATCAACATCCTTCCTATTCGCACAATGAAAGAACTTGGGATATCAACATTAGATCTTACTGATAGTTGCTTGATGATCCAAGGATTTAATCAAGGAGGACAAAGGTCCATAGGGTCTATCAAAATAGAGCTCACCATCGGAGAGTTGTAATCAAGTGTGTGGTTACATGTAATTAATGCAAAGACTTCATATAACATTTTCCTTGGTAGGCCTTGGGTACATGAGAATAAAGTAATCCCATCTACCTACCACCAATGTTTGAAGTATTATGATAATGGAGTTGCAAAAAGGATTATTGCAGATGATAATCCATTCACTAAAGCTGAAGCTCACTTTGCTAATGAAAAGTTTTACTTGAAGAAATATTCCATAAAAGTTGATGACATTGCATCCGGAGATGTCGGACTCCTTAATAAGATGGCTAAGGTAACGGTCAGTAAGGCAAAAGTCGCAAACAAGGAAGAACCAAAGCTTGGCAATCCAAAAAAGATGTCTAACATGATTGGTGCTTTTTCAAGTAAAAAGGTCACATCATTCTTCGTTATGTCCCAAAGGCAAAAGAGGACAAGGGACATTCTCTTGAGTTGTGAGAAAACGCGTTGGAAGGTTTGACCCTTCCTGTAAGGCGAATTGATATGATGAAGTCATTCACAAAACTACATGGGAAGTCTATGGCTGCTGAGTCATTACTTCACGGAAAATTTGTGGCCCCTAAGTCAACCCAATATGAAGCACTCCCAATGAAGCGTACAGAAGAAGGTTTTGACCCTAATGCTTACAGGCTGCTACCAAAAACTGGATTCGATCCAAATGAACCATCAAAATTGGGAAGCTTCCGTCAGAACCCGTTATGAGGCAACAACGTGAAGGGGTGGGCTACAAAAAGTCTCCACCTATCCGCATCTCCATAAAAAGGGTGAACAACAACTACAAAACTACGAAAAATAAGTCTGCTAATTCTAACAAGACGCCTTCTATCTTCGATCGAGTTTGAAGCTTAACGCAGAGGAATTATGTATTTCAGAGGTTAGGGCCATTGAGGAAGAAAAAGAAAGTTTGGAGAAATAGAAAGGTTATGCAAGAATCTGCTTTAACCAAATCTCAAAATGCTCCTAAAGACTTTCAAAGTCTAATCCCTTCTAGAATGAGGCGACATACGAACATTGTGGTCTCTTGTAGAAAAGTACTAAAGGCAAAGTCGCTTGTTGTTATATACACTAAGCAACGTGAGGAAGATGAAGAAAGTGTTGGCTCTACATATGATGTCACTACACAAGATGAAACACATACTTTTTCTCCAATTAAAATTGATGGAAAGTCGAAGAACGTTTCATGGTGCTACCATATATATTCAATGATGGAGAACCTCAAGAAGATGAGATGCTAAAGATGCGCCACCCGAACTTGAAGAAGGAGTAAAGGTGACCATTGATGCATTGAAAGAAATCAACCTTGGAACTGATGAAAATAAAAAAAACCACTTATGTCAATGCTTCACTAGCAAGTGATGAGGAAAGGGCATGCATCGACTTACTCAAAGAGTATAAAGATGTATTTGCTTGGAGTTTCAATGAAATTCCTGGCTTAGACCCGAAAGTAGCAGTCCATCATCTTGCTGTGAAAAGCGGTGCATGTACCATCAAGAAAGATCAACGGCGTTTTAGGCCTGACTTGGTTACCGTGATCGAAACTGAAGTTAATAAGTTTATTGAGGTTGACTTTATCCGTGAAGTTAAGTACCCCACATGGGTTTCAAGTATTGTCCCCGTGAGAAAGATAAATGGGCAAATTCGAGTTTGCGTCGACTTTAGGGATCTCAATAATGCATGTCCTGAATTTCATTTCCTATCCCTAAGCTTATGATTGATGCCACTACTGGGTATGAGGCGATGTCTTTAATGGATGGTTCATCCGGCTATAACCAGATCTGCATGTCACCAAAGGATGAAGAGTTGACCGCATTCCGCACTCCTAATGTCTTTTGGTTTGAAGAATACAGGAGCAACATACAATAGAGCTATGTAGAACATCTTCAATAACATTCTTCACAAAAATGTTGAATGTTATGTTGATGATTTAGTAGTGAAATCAAGGAAAAAGTGTGACAACTTGCAAAACTTGAAGATGGTGTTTGATCTACTACGAAGGTATCAACTTAGAATGAATCCTTTGAAATGTGCGTTTGGATTTACCTCTGGAAAATTCCTTGGCTTCATTGTACGACGTCGAGGAATCGAAATTGATCAAGCAAAAATAGATGCAATTCTGAAGATGGTCGAGCCAAGATACATCCATGAATTAAAGAGTTTGCAAGGGAAGCTAGCATATCTTAGAAGATTCATCTCGAATCTAGTAGGAAAGTGCCAACCATTCAGTCGTCTTATGGAAAAGGGCAGTCTTTTTGAATGGGACCAAGCTTGTTGTAATGCATTTGAGAGCATCAGGTCTTACTTGACCAAACCACTAGTTTTATCAACTCCTGTTCATGGAAAACCATTGATACTTTACATATCAGCTCAAGAAAGATCAGTGGGAACACTCTTAGCCCAAGAGAACGGCGAAGGGAAAGAAAATTCCCTTTACTACCTGAGTAGGATGATGACACCAAATGAGTTGAAGTACTCGCCAATCGAAAAACTATTTTTGGCCTTGGTTTTTTCAATTCAGAAGATGAAACACTACTTTCAAGCTCACGTGATCCGTCTTGTTTCTAAAGCAGATCCCATCAAATTTGTGATGTCGAAACCCGTCCTCAATGATCAACTAGGAAGATGGTACGTCCAGTTTCAACAATTCTAAATTGTGTATGTTCCTCAAAAGGATGTGAAAGGGAAAGCATTGGAAGATTTATTAGGAAACCACCCAATACCTGATGATTGGGAACTCACTGATGAATTACCTGATGAAGATGCAATGGTTGTTGAAGTTCAACCGTCTTGGAAGATGTATTTTGATCGGGCATCACATTGTGAAGGAGCCAACGCTGGAGTGATATTCGTCACTTCTCAAGATGAGATCTTGTCATATTCCTTAACCCTAACACAATATTGCTCCAATAATGGTGCAGAGTATTATACCTTAATACTTGGGATTGAAATGGCGGTCGATATGAAGCAATTGCAATTACAAGTTCTTGGAGACTCTGAATTAGTGATCAATCAATTGTTGGGTAGCTATGAAGTCAAAAAGCCAAAATTGCGCCTCTATCATGACTATGCACAAAAATTGATTAGATGTCTTGGAGATGTAACTCTTCAACATGTTCGAAGAAAGAAAGATAAGAAAGTTGATGCCTTAGCTGCTTTGGCTTCAACATTGACTCTGCCCGACCAAGTCCAAATCACTATCTGCCAAAAATGGATAGTACCACCAGATACAAATGAAGAAAGCAAGCTTGAACATCCTGTAGATGTTTCACAAGTTGAGATAGTCGACTGGAGACATTCCTTGATTGATTACTTGTGCTATAATATACTTCCAGAAGATTCAAAGAGAAAGACTTAAATCTGTCGTCGTGCTCCTCAATTTCTTTACTATAAAGATACTCTATATCGAAGATCATTCGAGGGGGTTCTCTTGCGTTGTTTGGGAGAAGAAGAAGCAAATAAAGCTATGCAATAAGAATATTCTGGAATTTTTGGATCACATCAATCAGGGCCAAAGTTGCATTTTCATATAAAAAGAATGGGGTATTATTGGCCAATAATGGTAAAAGATTGCTTGGATAATGCTTGAAGATGTCAAGCATGCCAATTTCATAGAAACTTTATGCACCAACCTCCTGATGTATTACATCCGACTGTGGCTTCTTGGTCATTTGATGCTTGGGGGTTAGACGTAGTTGGACCACTACCAAAATCTTCTGGAGGCCACTTGTACATTCTTGTTGCGACAGATTACTTCTCAAAATGGGCTGATGCGGTAGCTCTCAAAGAATTAAAGAAGGAAAATGTTGCAAACTTCTTGAAGGTGAATATCATCTATCATTTTGGCATTCCTAGTTATATACTAACGGATCATGGAAAGCCATTTGCCAATAAATTGATGGATAAGATCTGCGACCTTTTTGGCTTCAAGGAACGTAATTCTTCAATGTATTAGTCTGCTGCAAATAGTCTAGCTGAAGCATTTAACAAGACCCTGTGCAACTTGTTAAAGAAGTTAGTCTCCAAATCTAAAAGTGATTGGCATGATAGAATGGAAGAAGCTCTTTCGGCATACCGGACGACTTATCACACGCCGACTCAACCAACTCCTTATTCTCTTATTTTTGGAACTGAAGCAGTACTTCCAATTGAACAAAAAATACCGTCATTGAGGGTTACCATCTAAGAGGGACTTAGTGAAGAAGATAATGCTCATCTGCGCCTTGAAGAGTTAGAAGTTCTCGATGAGAAAAGGTTGAAAGCTCAACAAAGTCTTGAATGATATCAAGCTCGTATTTCTCGTGCTTTCAATAAAAAGTTTCTCCTAAGATACTTCCAAGTTGGTGATAAAGTTCTTGCAGTTAGAAGGACAATTATCATCTCACAAATCGAAAATCAAGTTCACCTGAAAATGGGATGGGCCATACGTCATCCAAGAAGTCTATTCAAGCGGAGCTTACAAACTTGTGGATGCAGACGGCTTGCGGATTGGTCCCATCAATGGAAAATTCTTGAAGATGTACTATCCTTAAAACGGCGTCATACTCCTGGCTCGCAAGAGTATAAACTGTGTACGGCTCCCCAAAACAATGTCCACTAGGTTGAAAATCTTGGAAGAGGTAGCCTAGGCAAAAGTTAGGACACACAAAAAAAATTAAAACTCGCTTTCTGAACAACGTTATGACTTGATCCTCTTCACTGAGGTACGTAGGCAGCATAGAGTATTTTTACTCTAGGTTCAGTCATAAGAAGAAAAAAAATATAACGTCGCCATGTGAACATCATGTTGATTCTTTCAAATGAAGAGTTAAGCACTCATACTTTGGGCTGATTTTGAAGACAAATCTGCATTAATCCATAAATCCTATGGAAGTGATTTTTTGTACAGACTGAATATCTTGAAGTTATCTTTCCAACAAAAAAAGAATCTCATTACTCCGGCGCTCCTACTCCGCGTTATGAATTTTCTTCCACATGTGGGCAAAGCTAAAGAAATGTGAAGATTCAAGCACATAAATTTTGACCCAACTTCAAACACAGATCTGTATTTAACGTAAATCTCATGGAGGTGATTTTTGTACAGACTGAAGATGTTAAATTTATCTTTCCAAAAAAAAAAGAATCTCATTATTACGATGCTCCTACTCTGTGTTATAAATTTTCTTCCACATGTGCGCAAAGCTGAAGAAATCTGAAGATTCAAGCACGCAGATTTTTACCCAACTTCGAACACAGATTTGTAATTAACCGAAATATCATGGACATGATTTATATATATATTGAAGATCTCTAAGTTGTCTTTCTAACGAAAAAATAAGCTCGTAATTTTGATGCTCCTACTTCAGGCTATGAATTTTCTTTCACATGTGCGCAAAGTTGAAGATAGCTGAAAAAAGTAACGTTATGTTGCAATCCTCAAATGCACGCTAGCATATGCAGTCCTTTTTTCCAAAAAAGAAAGGGGGCTCGTGGAAAGAAACAGTCAAAAATTTGAAATTCAAGAGAATAATATTTGTCACCATTTTATTGCATAACAAAAAAGAAAAAGAAAACCACTACACCATAATGAGCGAATAAGAAAATCATAACCAAATAAATAAAAAAATCTAACTACAGAAAAAGTTTGAAACTTATGATTTCTTGGTGACTTTTCTCAATCGCCCCTTCTAGCTTGGCTAGTTTCTCAACCTCGTCGTTAGACATCACCTATTTGCCTCAATAGTATAAATATCGCCCTCCGTAGTGGTGACATTCTCTTGACTTTTGGCCAACTTGTCTTGATATTTGTTAATGAGCTCGGTGACCTCCTTTTTATTGGAATATAAGGCTTTTAAGTCTTTCTCCACATCTACTAGAGTTTCTTGAAGTTTGTACATGGACATATTCAACTTTGCATGTGCAGACTTTGCACCATCAAGACGATATTGCGCATCAGAGAGGGCCTTTGCATGTGATTCTTTAGTTATCTTCGATGATCTTAAAGTAGCATACTCTGCATACGACTTGAAGAAATTCTCTACATGATCCTCCAAAGAAGAGGCACCAAGGGTGGTTCGTCATCAAAGCTGAAACTACAAAAGAAGTGTGAAGTGTGGCTCGTCGTCGAGTTCGCAGCAGAAAAAGAAAATACTTCATGTGTGGTTCTTCATCAAAGCCACAACTCTAAAAGAAGATGCGCCATGCCGCAATTCTAGAAAAAGATGTACTAAGTATGGTTCATCGCTAAAGTTGCAATTACAAAAGAAAAGACACCAAATGTGGTTCATCATCAAAGTTGAAGCTACAAAAGAAGTGATATCAAGTGTGGTTTGTCGTCAAAGTCGGCCATCGCTAAAGTCGCAATTGCAAAAGAAAAGGCAAAAAATGTGATTCATCATCAAAGTTTCAACTACAAAAGAAGAGATATAAGTGTATTTCACGTGTGATTCGTCATCAAAGCCGCAACTCTAAAAGAAGGTGATCCACATATGATTCGTCATCAAAGCTACAATTGTATAAAGAAGATGTACTAAGAGTAGTTTGTCGCTAAAGCCGCAATTGTAAAAGAAGAGGCACAAAGTGTGGTTCGTCATCAAAGTTGAAACTACAAAAGAAGATGCATCAAGTGGTTCCTCGCCAATTATGTATTACACTTCACTTTTTTTATATGATATTGAGACTTTTTTCAGTCCATCGTAAACCTGGAAAAAAAAGGAGAAGTGATGTATCTCACAATGCCAATTACACGAAGCTTAAAATCGGCATGGTGAAAATTATGGCATGTGCTCTCACGCTCGTCATGATGAATGATATGTCTCACGGTGCCAATTGCACGAAGCTTCGAATCGGCGTGTGAAATTATGTCATACGTTATCGCACTCGTCATGATGAATGATGTGTCTCACAGTGCCAATTGCACGAAGCTTCAAATCGGCATGGTGCAAATTATGGCATATGCTCACACGCTCATCATGATGAATGATGTGTCTCATGGTGCCAATTGCACGAAGCTTAAAATTGGCATGATGAAAATTATGGCATATTCTCTCGCGCTTGTCATGATAAATATGGTCCTATTGACTTATGAGTTTATGTTATCTCTCCATGTAGATTATAAAAAAATTCTCAATCAATACGGAAATCAATATGTGGCTCTTCGGTAAAGATGTAGAGAAGTAAACTCATGAAGGTTAAGAGTATATTTTCTATAGAATCAAGTCTCTCTCCATTCGAGCTCTCCTACGCTAAGATACAATGTTTTTGTGAGAATTTACAAATCTGCAAAAGAATAACGACAGAATTGAAGACCAACGTCGAAAATTAGTTTTTGCCAATTCATGAAGAGTTTTACCTTGATTTTTGGATATGTTGTAGACTTTGATGTCTAGTTTCTATAGAAACAAAGTCGCTCGTCATTCGAAATCTTCTACACGGAGATAGAGAGGTTTTGGAGGAAGTGCATAGAGCTATACAAAAAAAAAAGACAGATATGATAGAAAACTTCAAAAATCAATTACCACCAATTATGAATGATTTTGTTTTTGAATTTCGGATATGTCGTATCCCTCTGAGCCTAGTTTTTGTAACATTAAACATATCATGATTTCAATATTTATACACAAGTTATGAACATTCTATCACAGGCGTGCTTTGCTGGAAAAAAAGTGACGAAAATTGAGTTTTGTATGTCTCAAATTGACAATCAATCATTGTAAGAGCATGTGTATTTATAGAAATCAAAGTACATAAATAGTGTTCCTACAAATTATGGAAAATTATGAAGATAGAAAGTTTATTTCCTACAAATTATGAAAATTATGGTAAATTTTCATAAGAATTAAATTATGGAAATTTTCCATGGGAATCAAATTATTGAAATTCCAGAGAATCCAAATTATGGTAAGTTTTCATAAGAATTAAATATTACGGAAATTTTTCCATGGAAATCAAATTATGGAAATTCCATAGAAACCAAATTATGGTATGTTTTCATAAGAATTAAATTATGGAAATTTTCCATGCAAATCAAATTATGGAAATTCCATAGAAACCAAATTATGGTAAAATTTTCTAGGGAGATAAATAAAAAAATATGCCCGAATGGGAATAGACTCGCGTCATGAGAATTTGAATTCCTTGCGTTCTATTCAAGTGAAAGCCTAAAATTTCTGTCGAAACCACAAAGTCTCTATCGCCAAGTCAAGCTTGTGGACACAATCCGTGCTCATTGAATTGGTGGTAATTTCATAGTTTGATCCAAATAAAATTACCACACTATGAATAAATGTCATGCGATAAGTCTTCATGAGCTTGAAACACTTCAAGTCGAAATTGAGTTGATAAAAAACCAAAAGTCAAATGACCTCTAACAAATTAGAGAATATTGTCTTGAAGACTCTGGTAAATGTTGACCTCAACATATCAGCATGGTCATTTCTCATGAAGCTTCAAATATCTCATGAAAGATCTACTACGATGGAAAAAAACATTTGCTTCAGAAATACTTCAAGGCTTGTCTTTAAAAGTTCGACAAATTGAGCACCCTAACAAGCCTCGAAGTAGGGGAATTTGTAGACAGTGAAGTTTTATTGATAAATCCATATTAAATTTGGATTAATTCTTAAACCACCATACGTTGACCAAGTCAAATTACTGGTTCATAAAGTCGGATTAATATTTAAGTCAACATTGTATGACTTAAATTAAGTCCAAATCACTTGGGCCAGTCCATTAAGTTGACAAGATGAGCCCAACTCGTGTTCTTCAGGCCCAGGATTCAAAATTGCACTGACCAAAATACCCCTAAAGCCCTAACTCAAGCCTATGTAAATAGGTCTCCTTCTGACCAAAAAAAGGACACACAAATACGTACATACAAAAATACATAGTTGCTCTTCAGTGGTGATCTGCAAGTCTTCCGCATACTAAGAAGACTTCGCTCCAAGTGTTGAGCCGCAAGTATTCCGTCAAATCAAGAACATTCGTGAAGAAAAAAATCAGAAGATTACATATTTTATTAAAAATTTCATAAAGATTGTTACCTTCGCATAAATTCAAATTCAAATATTATTGTTTGCTTGCTATTTTTCCTTTCTTGTTTGCTGTTTTTCAGGGACGAAACTGTAGACGCATACAAATTGGCACGCCCAGTGGGACAATTGTTACCTGTCATCTTTTATCTTCCAAAATACAAGTTAAAGAACATTGAGATGGCTTCCAAGAATATCAACTTGAAAACTGCATCTGCATAGAAATCTGGATCTACATCCATATCTGCATTTGCAGTTTTTTAGGGACGACGCTTTAGACGCATACAACATACTTAGACCTTAAGTCTGTTTGCCATCATAGACTCAACAACATTTGAGTACATTAGGGACACGAACCTTAAGCATAAACATAAGTATTACGTTATACACTTTACAGTAAACTAATCATTAGGACATCCTTGGACTTAAGGATTCCTTTATTTGAGCTTAGGAATCACATATCAAGCTCATCAATCACATAGACATCCTTTAAGTATCCATAACCTACACTTTGTATAAAAAGTAAAGAAGAATGGAATTAGTACCATAATGCACTAACTATGGCAATCATGAAAAACCATGCATTTAAAGGACATTTTCTTGAAATCACACTTCATACCATTTTGAGTAAATCTCCATAAAACCTTTATACAATAGCATTTATATCATCCAAATACTTCATATAAACATTATCAAAGGCCAAACATCATATAAAATTACATATAGAATTTAAGTCATAATTGAGGTCACTTTACAGTGAGCTCAATTCCCTTAACAGTGAACAACTATCTTCTCTTTTATTCATTAACCTTCCAAGTAACTCTCTAGTGATACTTGGTCCAATGCATCACCTTAATACCACAAGGAAACCATACATACAATTTATACAAGGCAACACATACCATCGTAAAAGTATAGTACAACATAGACATATTTAAGCCAAGACTATAAAGGACCTTACTATGAACTCTTAGTCATTATGCACATTTACTTATTTTACTTCATATGGAACCTTATAAGACTTTAATCATAATCCCAATCTTAATCTAATATTGCAATGTACATGTGAAACCCCATAACCTCACATATACTTAGTAGACCCTTCATGAGACAACAAGCCTTAACACTTCATACATCAACATAACAAGTAAAGACAACTTCATTCATGTCAATATAAGACCTTCATCATATAGTCATTTTGACCAACATAGTTCATATAAGGATAAGATCACATCATATAGATACATACCATGCACATCTTCATAACAAGTAGATAATTACTACAATGTCATGCATAAGGACATCACCAAAACCATAAAAATTAGGTCACCTCCCTGAGACTTCCTAAGGAGCTACTTGTGCAATGTCTAGATGGGTTCATTACTTCCATATATCCTAAGTAACCTCCTTAAGTCCTCCTAGTTAGGATCCTATTCATTTACATCCATTGTCCATTTTACTTTTGGGAAACTATAGCCTTAACCGACACTAAGACCATAGGTGCTAAACATGGAATTTGATGTTATAGAGCCTTACACCAATGGAAGGTGTCCCTACCTAGCCAAGGTAGAACATTAACATATATCCTAGAATCCTAATTGAATTCACTTTGGTAGATACTATGTTGCAAGCATAGTTTATGGAACTAAGAGATAGGTATAATACCTCTACATGCCATTGGGCGATTGGGGCCTCATCTCGTGAGAAAACATGGGTGAACCTTCCTCAAAGGGAAGTCACCACCTCATGTGGGTCCATAGGTGATTATTCCTCTAACGGAAGTCAATACTCTATAAGGGACAAATAGTGAATCTTCCTCCAAGGGAAGTCAACATCTCTCTTTGTCAAGTTCACTCGGTGCTAAGCTAAGTTCCCTTTATTAAAAAGCCTTTATTACATTTATTTATAAAACATAGGCTTAGGATATTTATTCTTCATATGCTTATAGCATATTCAAGCACCTATCTAGTTTTAGAGTATTCTTGGTCACACCTCAAGGTCCCTCTATTTACTAGATCATCATCCATGTGTGTGTGTACTTATATGTGAGCAAACCCTTCACATAACACATAAATGTCACACATGTTCATTTATCAATGCATAAGTCTATAGGTGTAACTATATGAGCAATCCATTCATATCAACACTCTAAGACACTATGCACAATCATATTTCATCATATCATGTACTTAACATCATAGCATATAAATCATATTCATAACATGCCCATGCATTCATTTTCACGTACATAGAAACAAAACCTAGGAACTATTCTATCAAGGTACACATGTGCAATGTATAAACAAGGTCCCATACCCTTGCCCATACTAGTACACCTATCAAGTCATCCTAGTTAAGGAAATATATCATACTTTCATATACATAAATTTAACATGCATAGTAGTAGGCACTAGTGAATATGAGAGCTACCTTTCATTTAGACACCATGAACCTTTAATACTCTTAAGCATGCATGAAGTGTGAGTGTGTGTGTACATTGGTCAACATGATCACATAATGGCTATAAACAACACATTGAGACAGCCACCCTCTCAAGTATAGACCACACAACACTCAACAGTATAGGAGACAAAGTCATCTTCATATTACACTTAAGACTCCTAACTTTGGCTATCCATGTATTCACATAGGGGTACATAGGTAAGGCATTATTAACCATTTTAATTCATCAATAGAAACACCTACACTTTACCCTCACATGGATATACACATGCTTATACCATAGCCATACAATCTAAATCACACTAGAATAGGAAATGTAGGCATAAGCTTCACATAGTATCATCATAAGCACATATTCATATATTCATTAATTTACCTTCAAGGCCATAGTCAACACGTATATCTAATGACAATAAAGTAAACACCGCCACCATAAGTGGACCATACCACACAATTCCATACAAGGCTTCATCAACTACAATACTATAAGAAAAGTTGAAGAGATAAACTTTCTTAAAAATTTCTTACCCTTTGATCATCATTGATCAATATACCTTGTTCATAAATAATTCATATATAGTGCAGTAGCTATATGTACTTTAGTCATAAAAGAAACCATGTAAAAGTTGCTACAAGATCATATTACAATCTAATACAATACATCACAGATATACTAGAAAGTAGAAGAAGATAGATCTTTAACCCAATTCGCTTGCATTGATCATCAATAACAATTTATCATCACTACACATGTAGGTCATTAGCTAAAGAGATCATTACTCATACGAAATCATGATTTATCTACCCTAACATTTAGATCATGTCATATACATTACAATAGTCACTTTATAGGCTAGAAGAATCTAAATCAATCTTTACCAATTCCGTAGTTATCTATTCATATTAGATCAACTATACCTAATTATCATCTCATTATAAATATAGGAAATAGCTAAAGACAATTAACCATAATCGAGTCATATAGCAACCATCCCAACATCATGATCACAAGTTACTACTTGATAGACTAGAAGAAACTAGATCAAATCAAGGCAATTCTTCTTTACATTGATCATATGAGATTAATATCTATAATTCAATCATGATATTAACCTAAAAAAGTAGATATAATTATCATCACTCATTCAAATTCAACATTAAATCGTAAAAAGGGCAATGTTACAGTGAATCATGGAACTCTAAGCTAAGCATGTTCAAATCTTCATACATTGATCCACGTGGATCCTTCATCATCAATTAATCATTAATTCACATAAATAATAGTAGATATAAGTGATTCAATGTAATAGAATCACAATTCAACCATTAACAAGCCATGATCACAATGCCCATGCAAGGGTAGGAAGGGACATGGGTTCATAATGCAATTGGATTCTAATTCACGTTTAAACCAATACATTAACATCAATTCATCATGATTTAACCATTAAAAACGTTTTTTAGAAAGAACACATGGCAACATTGAAAGATTGAAAGTTTGATCACGAAATCTCTTTGAAAACTTTGAGATTAACTCTCTAGATGGAAGGATAACTAGAGATGAAGGATCACCATACCTTTGTATAGTTGAAAACCTCTAAAATTTGTTGAAGAACCCTGGAGAATCCAATCTAGAAGCTGTTCTTGAGCTTCAACAACAATGGAGGTTTCTAGAGAGAGTTGGTTTGGAGGGAAGGTTTATTTCGTGTAAGAGGGACTGGGTTGTTCACGTGTTTGATCCCTAAAATGCACCCAAAAATAGGTAAATTAATCAATTAAAGTTAGGCTTGGAAGTGGGGTAAATTTCCCATTCCCCCTTAAATAAAACAGTTGCATGGTAGTGTTGCAGGCCACCATCGACGGATCACCATCGACTGGCCGTTGGTCAATCCACTAGCCGGGTGTGGCTTCCATCAATTGGAACTTGGCCTGTTTTGGGGCTTAGAATTGCCCAGGATAAGTGTCCATCGATTATACCTCACCTACGGTCTGTTGGTCAACCAACTGGCCGTCGTTTGGTTCAGTCGATTGACACTGCCAAGGCAGTGTCTCGACCAGCCTTGGGTCCTTCTTGTGGGCCCTTTAGAAGTCGTACCCAGAATTTTCCCACGTTATTACAAACATTAACTAGTTGTAGACCTCCCATATAAGTTTCACCCAAAAAAATACTTGCAACTCATCCAAACATGCAAGGCCACATCAAGACACACATGCATGTCTAAAGGCTATCTTTCGAACGTCTTGGACGTTCTTGGATGTTTGACCTCCAAACTTCACGAAAAACCATATAATACCATTATACATCATTATAAATCATTTTAATACTTCATACTCTCATGGCATACACATATAAGAATGCATAGACACATGAGGCACATAGGCGACTAATCGTCGAACGTCTTGGTCGTCCCTTGACGCTTGACTCCCAAATCACCTCAAACATTACACACTACCTCTAAACCATATTATAAGTCATTTTTGGACCTTATAACTTTAAGACAACTATGTTAGGATCTATACGCCCTAACTCATTTCGGGGGTCTTACATGTACCAAATGAGTTACCCTGCTGAGTCGAGCAACATACCAGTGCTGCTGAAGTTGTAGACTGAGCTCTACCATTACAACTCCTTCACCCTGTCTAGAAGGACAATCCCTCAACCTGTGACCAGACAGACCACACCCAAAACACCCTTCCTTTACTGCAAGGAACTCGCCTGGATGGTTCTTACTACACTTAGGGCAAGTGGGGTAAGTCTTGGTGTCAGAAACACTTCCTTAAGACTTAGAGCCTTGTACTCTAGCCTTCTGGTCAAACCTATTCTTAGAGGATGGAACACTAGCTGATGAAGGGGTTGGGTTATGCTGACTATGCGAGCAATTTCCACCACCCGATTTCTGCTGAGAATAGTCATAGTTCCCAGTCCTAGCCTTCTTATTTTCCTTGTCCCATTCCCTAAGATTATCACCCTCAACCTAGTGAGCATGAGTCATAAGCCTAGAGATGTTCATATCTCCTAGTACCATAGCATATTTGCACTCTATTTTCACCAAATCTGACACTTCATAAAAGAACTTATTCCTCTGAGCCCTGGAGTCATCACCCATGATAGGAGAATACCTGGAGAGTTGGTTAAACTTAAGCCCATATTCTTGTATTGTCATGTTACCCTGCCTTAATTCATGAATTCCTTGGCTTTTGCTTCTCTCGACTCTATTTGGAAAAAGTTGTCCAGAAAGGTCTCAGTAAAGCACTCCCAAGTAATAGGAGCTGCATCTGTACCCCTATTATCCTTCCACTGAGTGTACCAGATATGAGCAACATCTTTTAGATGGTATGATGTCAACTCAACCCGATAATTCCCAGTAACTTGCATCACCTCAAATATCTTCCTGATCTCATCCAAGAAATTCTGAGGATACTTACTGGTCTGTGAGCTTAAGAACTCAGGCGGATTTATCCTAACAAAGTCACGGACCCTGACTGCTGTTGATCCACCATTTCCATTCTCATTAGCTTGAACCCTCTTGTTTTTTTGGTTGGCGACACTCTGAGCCAACATCTGAATGGCATTCCTGAATTCAACATTGGAGACTTCCTGATCTGGGACTTGAGGAGATGCATTTGCATTCCTAGCATTCGCGTTCTAGCGTTAGCTCTACGAGAAGGCATGATCTCAAATGTAGAACGTTAACTTAGAATGGGATTAGATCATACCTTACACACGATAAGAGTAACAACAAAGTGAAGTTTTCCTAAAACACTCCATAGCCTTCTTCTCATTAGATGTGGTGCACTTCACACCCATGAAAAGGAATCTACTTAGTGTGGCTTTTCATACATCCAAGGATACTTAAACCTAGGCTCTAATACCAAGTTTGTCACGCCCCGAGCTACCCTCGAGACGCGGATACAGGACCTACGACCACAATTGATCCCAAGATAACCCTGCTAGCATGATCATGAGCATACTAAAGATAATAAACTGATGAGGAAGCTAAATCATAATTTATAATGAAAATATGGAGAATACCCATATGCTAAAACTCAGATAATATTAAAACTGATGAGTTTAATACAAAGAAGTTGTTAACTCAACACTAAGCTGAAACTAACTATGTCTCAAAATACCCTCTAAACTGACTAGAAATGCTAGGACAGTCCCCAACTAAGTCTAGCAAAAACTGAAACTAAAGGACTTAATATTGATGAGAAAATCATAACTATTGACCTCGGAGAATGAGGACTCACCACTGAATCTGTTGAATTTGAGATCGGAAATTCATCTAAGCGTGATCTGGATGCTGAGAACCTGAACCTACATCACGAGAAGATGTAGTGAATGTATGTGTTAGTACTTGAAGGTACTGAGCATGTAGGATAGAGTAAAGCTGAACTAAAACATAACTGAACAAGCACAAAAGTAAGTAAAATATTCTGAACATGATATACTGAATGATGAGATAACTGAATGCAATGACCAATTTATAACATGTTTAAATTGAATATTGAATATACTGATAAATGGTCAATGCAATAGAGTCTGACTGAACTGTGGGAGCTACTAATAACGAATAATAAAACCACATGAGCTAAATGTGGAGTCCGGTGTATACGCCCCATCGAGAGGAACCAACCTGGTAGAGGTATAGAGGCATGTTGGCATGATCACTAAATGGATGCCCACAGAGGGGACTTACAACCTACTTGGCTAGTAGTTTTGGGACTATTTGGGTACGCTGAACCCTATTCTAACTCGGTATTATGCTACTCCCAATGAATTGAATGATTAAGACATTATGACTGAATTTCTATAAGTACTGGATAACTCAAAACTGAACATGCAAACTGAGAATGCAACAATTAATCTGATAATTATGCATTAATAACTGAAGCATTAATATCTCAAATAACTAAAATATCTGACCTAGCATGTGTAATTCAAGAACTAAAGTAATACATAGCTAGGGTTCTGAAATTCATGCGATAAATTGAATAATAACTTTACAATCTAATTTGGAACATATATCTAACTAATTCTTGATGATCTGCTGTAATTCTACAAATCGTATGTATATTCATGATAAGATAATCAAAAACTGACTGAAAACTAGGGACCTAATGGGTGAAAGGAACCCACATGTAAAATCCCACATGCCTGGTGAGGAAATCCACTAAGAAATATTTAGATTTTAGGGATGGAACCTTGCTGCATTCTTAAACTAGCGTTCTTGGCTGTTTTCTCCTTTCTTGCTTCTAATTTATTAAGTTTTGATTTAATGATTTGACTTTGGTAAGTTTTAATTATGCTTTTAGGCTTAAACTGACTAAAATCTTATGATTTAGGGTCAAAACGACGTATCTTAGGGGTTAAATGAAGTAGGAAAATACTAAAGGACCCCTGATTTAATTGCTGTCGGACCAAACGATGACCTGGACTGACAAGCCATCGTTCAATCGACGGTCCATTGTTTGGGTCCATAGGTCGGGTCTGTTCGATAGGACTTTACTAAAATGGGCATAACGTTTTACTCGGAGGTCTGATTTTAGCAAACTCGATGGCTATGGAAAGCTAATTCAATTATATATCATTTCATATTTTTTTCATGTAGATGATGAACTGGATGGAAAACAATGGTACATTGACATCACAAGGTTGATGGAAGCACAATAATCCTGAAAATGCCACAAAGCAAGAAAAAAAAAGGACATTGAGGAGGACACCCAATCATTTCTTCTTTAACGGAGAAATCCTATATAAAAGAACATGGGGTTTAGGATTGTTGACATGTGTCGACGCCATAGAAGAGGCAGGGCTTTTGGAACAAATACATGAAGGAACATCTAGTCATAACATGAATGTGTTCCGTTTGGCAAGCAAGATTATAAGAGCCAGATATTTTTGGATTACCATGGAGAGGGATAGCATTAGGTACGTGCAAAAGTGCCATAAGTTCTATGTGCATGGAGATTTTATACGGATTCCACCGAATGATCTCAATGTGATGGGTTCCCCCTGGCTATTTGTCGCTTTGCAAAAGAATGTTATCGAATCAATAGAGCCTCACGTATCAAATGGACATCGTTTCTTCCTATTAGTTAGTGATTATTTAACAAAATGCATGGAAGCTTCGACATATAAGACAGTGACAATAAAGATGGTAGACGACTTTGTTCACTACAATATAGTTTGTCGGTTTGGAATTCTAGAATCAATTATAACAGATAACACAACCAATCTCATGTAACACCTCTAAAATAACTTAGGTAAAACTAGAGCCTAACATGTTTGTATTATGAGAATAAGGACAAAGAAACCCCATCATATTCCCGAACCATGTGCCTACATAGGACGTGTCCAAGTTCTACCATTGGCAAGTAGAACACCCTCCATCGGAGTAGGTTACAACTCCGGATTCCATGCTTAGCTACCATGGTCTATGTCGATTATTGCCTATTCTCATCATATGGAATACCTACTAGTGTTTGAGAAGTCTATGAAGTTTAAGTGGTGGTATGGGACGCTACCTAGACATTGCACCCTTAGGCTTTGAAGATGTTAGTTAGTGAGTCCCTAGGTCTTCTCCAAGACCATTACTTGAATGTCCTTATGTTTTGAATGTGTCTTAAATGCACTAATGAAGTTAATGACTTATGTTAGGAAGAATGTGAATGAATGAGTACCTAATCTAGAGTTACTTTAAGGATTTCCTAGTTAAAGTGTGAAGGGGGCATAAAGGATGATCTCTTCATGTCTTATCTAGGGAAGTCTTAAGAATGACTCTAGTTAGGGAAGTTCGTTGATACCTTAGGCATGATCTAAACTTAGTAAGTCTTAAGGATTATTTAGGTAACCTTGAAGAGGGTTTATGGTAGTTCTCTTCTAGAATTACTTAAGTAAGTCTTTTGATAACCTTTGTAAGGAGAATGTCATATTATACATGTTGTGTTTTGGTGTATTGTAAGTGTCTTTATTTCCTTATAAGTAGTCTTGAGGATCCTTTAAGTAAGTTTAGAGAGGGTGTATGGGCGGTCTCTCTTTGCCTTATTTAAGTGAGTCTTAGGATAGCTTTTACTGAGAAGGATGCATGTTAAATTGGATTCACTGTAAGGTTTAGATAGTTCACTGTAATGTTAGTTTAAGTCACTGTAATGCCTTTAAAATGTGAATAAATTCTTATGTGATTTCTTATGTATTTCTAAGGTGTTAAATGTTATTATTATCCTTGTACTATGATGTTTTAATCAAAAAGAGCGTATTTCCTTTAAATGTCCGTTTCATGATTTTTATGCATTAAGCCGTACTTAGTACATGTGTTTGTACTAATTCCATATTTTATCTATCTCTAAAGTGATTCATAGGTGAAGGTGATTTTGGGAGCGAAGGCTTGGATTATAGGATCTTTCAAGCAAGTTGAAGTATGTCCTCATTCGACTCGAGGGCATAGATGTCTTTAGAGTTTCTTTATATTAAAGTATTGTAATAGACTTAGTAGTATTGTATTTCGATTGTATGGGACGTGTCCCAAGTATATTTCGAGTCTAAGATTTGATGACATGAGAATTAGTATTTCCTTTGATTTTATAAGAAAGATATTTTGACAGATTATTAGAATGTTTGTGAAAAGTTTTAATTCTGCACTACTTTTCATATATATATATGCGATGAATGATGTGAAAGGGATTGTATAAGACCTCAGAGAGGTCAAGTACACCGGTTGCACTCTGAGAGTGCTATAACTTCTAGGGTATGCTCTCGGGGTGTGACAAGCTTAGTATCAGAGAATAAGTTATGAATGTAGTCTTAGGAATCAAAAAGTCTCATCAAGTCACGTCTAGTCGAGTCTTGTTCAATGGTGGGTGTAATGAGACACCCATGAACGAGAGGCTATAGGACGATAGAGTTTCCCTTCTTTTCTACTCTTATGTCGTGTCGTAGAGATTTAAAAGTTATGAGTGTTCTTTTCTTATGGTTTTCCTTGTGTTATAGGAGATGACTTCTAGAAGGATGGCCGCAAGAATGTGGGAAGAGGAAGGAGTGCATTAGGAAGTTCCTCAAGTGAATGAGTTTATGGTGGTTTCCCCGGACATGACTAATGGGGAGATTAGAGAGGCTCTACTTGCACTAGCTCGAGTCATAACAACTCATTCGAATAGGGGTATTGAGTCTAGAGTGGATGCTTTAGAGCGTACCATGACCTCTAGATTGGGAGACGTTGCGAGGATGAATCCTCCTACCTTTTTAGGTTCTAAGGTGGGCGAGTATCCTCAAGATTTCCTAGATGGTGTAAACTAGGTGTTGCTTGTCATGGGGGTGACTTCTAGAGGGAAGGCAGAGTTAGCTTCATATCAATTGAGGGAGGATGCTCAAGTATGGTACACTCAATGGAAAGATAATAGGCTGGTTGAGTCGGGTCCCATAGATTGGGAGGAGTTTAAGAGAGCTTTGTTAAGAAAGTAGTTTCTCCATTTGAAGAGGGAGGGGAAGGTTGAGGAGTTCATTGACCTTAGTCAAGGTAAGGTGGATGTTGAAGAACTCAAACTTAGGAGGAGCATGAGGACTTTGAAGAAGGGTAAAGCCAATAAGAAAGGTCAACCTATGTTTAAGAAGAGAGCCCCAAATCAAGATGGAACTAGTGCTTCTAAGGAGAATCTTGGGATAGGTAGGGGTTCTCAAATTATTAAGCTCACTTGTTCTACTTGTAAGAAGAGGCACTAAGGGGAGTGTCTAGTTGGTACCAGGAATTAGTTTGGTTGTGGTAAGTAAGGATATTAGAGGAGAGATTGTCCTAATATTGCGACTAAGAGGAAGAAAGGCCAAGCAAGTTCCTCCTAATACTTTGGATGATGATGATGGTAAGTTCTAGTATTCTCTTTTGTCTTTTGAGTTCCTTCTAGGTGGGTGAGTATGGTTAATAGTGGAACTAGATGATCATAGTAGTATGTTGCATGTTGCATTGTGTTTAGGAGTCTCGTGGAATTGAATTTCATTGATTTCTTGCATTGTGCATCTTGAAGTTATGATCATGTTGTAAAATGTGTTTATATGGCTTTATCTTGTATATTAGCATGTTTCTATCATCAATTGCCTAAAATGTTGCATTTTTTAAAATTTGAAGTATGCTCACTGCCAGGCAAAATCTGCTCACTGTAACATTTTTTGAAAAATTGAGTAATTCACTCATTGGTTGAAAATTGTTGTAATGTGTATAGAACTTATATATATGAGCATGATAATGAATGTAAAAGTATTTCATGCTATTTGAAAAGAAGAATGTGAGTCTAATGGCATAATCAGTTGTAGAATGAGTTTCTAGCTTCTTGTTGTATTGTGATTCTCTTGATGATGTGAAATTGATGTTTTCTCAACGATTGTGTATGGTATAATGTGTTATGTGGTATGGTTATGAGTTTTTAGCTGAATCATTACTCTTGGAAGTGTTCGGAGAGTGGCAATTGTCATTCGAGGGCGAATGTTTCCCAAGTGGGGGAGAATGTAACACTTTTAAAATGACTTAGGTGAAACTAGAGTCTAATATGGTTGTCATGAGGGTCTAAGGTCCTAAAATGGTTTATAATGTGGTAATGAGGAAGTGTCTAAGAGTTTAGGTGAATCGGAAGTCAAACGTCAATGGAGGACTAAGTCACCAACGTGCCTTGTATGTGTTTTTATATGTTTATGTGTGTTTCATGATCCTATGAGATCCTTATGTGAGTTATAATAATGTATATAGGCAGTGTGTTTAATTTGATGATGTTTTGAGGTCAAACGTCAAAAAACGTCCCTAACGTTCGAAAGGTTTGCCTTGACATGACCTTGTGTGTCTTGGCATGTTTCGTCGAGTTTTATGTGTTAGTTTTGGATGAAATTGATGTAGGAGGTCATAAACTCGTATACGATCATACTTGAGTTGAAAATTTCATACAAAAGTCTCCAAGGACCAACCAAGGGTCTTAAAGGCCCATGTTGTGGCCAAGACTGCCAAAAGCAGTCCCACCTACGGATGGCAAACGACGGTCAGTGTCCTGGTCGACGATCCATAGGTGGAGGGCGTCGATGGGTACTTAACCTAGGGAGATTAAGCTCCCATTTTCAAGGCTCAGTTCCTAACGACGGCCAGCCAGGACGGTCCGTTTGTGGACAAACGGTCCGTTTGTGGCCAAGTCATTGATGGGTCTGTTCCTCCGCAGCTTCAATGTTCAGTGAAGTGGTGAATTGGTAAATTCACCCCACGTACAACTAAGAGTTTGGGCTGTTACTTAGGGATATTTTGGGTATTTAAACATCTATATAAGTCCTAAACACCTAGATGAATTCATTCTTCCAAATCAAAACCCCAAATTCTCTAAGAAATTCTCTAGAACTCCATTGGAGCCGAAACTCAAGGAAGATCTTAGATTGGAGATTATTCATAAAATCGTTTGATTAACATCATTAAGTTATGGTTTCTTCATCCTTGAAACTCTCTTCATCAAGGATCCAAACATCAAAGTGATTTTATATGACTTCCTAAAAAGATGGATTTCTATCTTATGATCTAGCCATGGGTTATTGCATAATATGTTTTGAATAATTGATTTGTGATTTAATTGATGTGAATAAGTTGATTTGAACCTAAATTCTTCATGAACCCTTTCAAAACATAATCTCTTCAAATTGGCTATATATTTGGATGTTATGATATTGTCTCAATGCTTATGAATTCTAGTGTAGTTTTCTATGGGCTATTGAATGATGTAATAATTGTATTGAATTGATGTGTAAGCTATATTAGATTGATAAATCTGTATTGAATTGACTTAGATTCATTGAGTATTGTGATTTATGTATTGAATTGATGATCATGGCCACGAGTAAGGGTATATTGGTATTGTATTGGATGATTTAGCATTGGATTGAAGTGGTGAGAATGGATTGGAGGTACTCTGCCCTAATTCTCTTAATTTTATGGAATGTAGTTCTTGAATTATGTTGTGATTTGGATGGTCCACTTATGGTGGTGGTGTTTGTGCCTTAATTGTGAATTATATGGTCTCGTCGGCGTTACCTTATGTATTATGATGATCAAGGCCTTGTCGGCAGTACTTGAAGTATTATGATGGTTTGTGTAGTTTATTATGTGAAATATGATCATATCTACCTACATGTAAGTAATGTGAAAGTATGTGTTTCTTCTATTGATATTATTAGGTGATCATATTAGACTATGATTGTGTATGTAATCTTAGAGTTGATGCATGATTCTTCCTATCTGGTTATTGAGTCTTATGATGACTATCTTTATGGTTCTATAGTAGTGTATAGGGTGACCTAAAGTTGACTTGGTTGTTCTTATGTGCTATTTGGAAGATGTGCTATATGTGATAAAGTAAAGTTTTTTTTTTTGGTAGACTTAAGTCTCTCCTCTTGATGCATGAATGATATTTGAATATGAGATGTCTTGACTTAGGATGATAAATCCTCTTAGTATTGTATGAATGGACAATATGTGGCCTTGAATATAGTGAGAAGGTCAACTTATGTGGAAGCTTTGAGAAAGAAGGTTAAGATAATCTTGAAGTTGAAAGTCGTAATGGTATCCTTCTTGTGTGAATGATGGACTTAGGAATGGTTGGCTGAAACGGCATGAAATCATTCTTAGGAAAGTCATTATTCTATCCTCTTTGCCATTGTAAGGCATCCCTAGGGGACCTCTTTGGTAGGGTGAACGTGATTGGGTTATGAACTAGATGTGGAACCCCTTCGTATGATGCTTTATGTGAAATAACTCTATGAGAACAAACCAAAGCACAGAGTGAGTATTGAATGGGAAGTAGCTCTTTTTGTATTATGATAGAAACCCCATCATATTCCCGAACCATGTGTCTACATGGGATGTGTCCAAGTTCTACCACTGGCAAGTAAAACACCATCCATCGGAGTAGGTTACAACTCGGGATTCCATGCTTAGCTACCATGGTCTATGTCGGTATTACCTATTCTCATCATATGTGATACCTACTAGTGTTTGAGAAGTCAATGAAGTTTAGGTGGTGGTATGGGACGCTACCTAGACATTGAACCCTTAGGCTTTGAAGATGTTAGATAGTGAGTCTCTAGGTCTTCTCCAAGACCATTACTTTAATGTCCTTATATATTGAATGTGTCATAAATGAACTAATGAAGTTAATGACTTATGTTACGAAGCATGTGAATGAATGAGTACCTAATCTAGAGTGACTTTAATGATTTCCTAGATAAAGTGTGGAGGGGGCATAAAGGATGATCTCTTCATGTCTTATCTAGAGAAGTATTAAGAATGACTCTAGTTAGGGAAGTTGTTTGATACCTTAGTCATGATCTAAACATAGAAAGTCTTAAGCATTATTTAGGTAATCTTGAAGAGGGTGTATGGGAGTTGTCTTCTAGAATTACTTAATTAAGTCTTTTGATAACCTTTGTAAGGAGAATGTCATATTATGCATGTTATGTGTTTTGGTGTATTGAAAGTGTGTTTATGTCATTATTAGTAGTCTTGAGGATCATTTAGGTATGCTTAGAGATGGTGTATGGGCGGTCTCTCTTTACCTTATTTAAGTGAGTCTTAGGATAGCTTTTAGTGAGAAGGATGCATGTTAAATTGGATTCACTGTAAGGGTTAGGTAGTTCACTGTATTGTGAGTTTAAGTCACTGTAACAGTGACATAGTTCACTGTAATGCCTTTAAAATGTGAATAAATGCTTATGTGATTTCTTATGTATTTCTTAGGTGTTAAATGTTGTTCTTATTTTTATACTATGATGTTTTAATCAAAAATAGCGTATTTCCTTTAAATGTGTGTTTCATGATTTTTATGCATTAAGCCATACTTAGTACATGTGTTTTTACTAATTCCATATTTTATCTATCTCTAAAGTGATTCATAGGTGAATGTGATTTCGGGAGCGAAGGTTTGGATTATAGAATCTTTCAAGCAACTTGAAGTATGTCCTCATTTGACTCGAGGGCATAGATGTCTTTAGAGTTTCTTTATATTGAAGTATTGTAATAGACTTAGTTTTATCGTATTTCCATTGTATGGAACGTGTCCCAAGAATATTTCGAGTCTAAGATTTGATGATATGAGACTTAGTATTTCCTTTTATTTTATATGAAAATATATTTTGAAATACTATTAGAATATTTGTGAAAAGTTTTAATTCCGCAATACTTTTCATATATGTATATCCGATGAATGATGCAAAACGGCTTGAATGACACCTCCGAGAGGTCAAGTACTCTGGTTGCACTCACAGAGTGCCATATCTTCTAGGGTATGCTCTCGGGATGTGACATCTCATCAATGATTTTATGAGAGAAACTTGTGAAAGGTTCAAGATTTTTCATCAAAAATCCACAGTTTACCGGCCACAGATGAATAGAGAAGTTGAGGCCTCAAATAAGAATATCAAGCAGATTTAAGGAAAATAGTGGATAGTCAGGCAGTTCCATGGGAAGATACCATATTGTCACGACCCAAGGGTACCCCCTAGGTGTACCAAGGAATATAGAACCCCCTAAAGGGCACCATGTAAGCCAGTTAGCTTATCATAACATAAGTAAAGTACAATAAGGAGTAATACACATTTCAAGTCTTAAGAAGTTCTCATAAAAGCATAGCGGAAGTCTAGACTTGTCTGATTTAGCCATCTATTTGAATTGAGCCGCTATGACTTGTCTCATTTAGCCATCTATTTCAATTGATATGCTATGACTTGTCTCATTTAGCCATCTATTTCAATTGAGAATTCAAATAGGGTCACAACCCTAAAACAACATAATCTGAAAGTCAAAGTACAATAATTAAACTACAATAATAGTACAAAAATGTAGAATCGGACCTTACACTTTGTACAAAATGTAGAAAATAAGGGTTAGTACAAAAAATGCAATAAGTATTACAGTCATGCACGAAACATTGAAAACATTCTTCAAAGAAAATTTTAGTTGAATGCATGCAATTTTACTTAGTTAAAGCATCATTTCAAATAGAATAGAAAATCATAAGTCATAAGCATGTTCCTTACAAAAATCATCATGTCACAGTGCAACATATCATAAGCACCCTCAAATTCGACTTGTGCAATGCATGAATAAGATCCCATAGTCCTAACCATGCTAAGTAAATCTTTTTATGTAACGATAGTTCATAAATCATCTTACTTTTCATAGTGAGAATGAGACTTAACCGACACAGACCATGTGAGCTAAACATAGAATGTGGTGTTACCCACATCGAAAAGGGTTACCTATGGTGAGACCATTATCTTTTAGGCGGATGCATGCTAAAGAACTATTGGGACACATAGCTGATGGGATACAGAGATTCTTACTAGAAACCCAGACTTTCTCATGGAAAGGTTTCCATCTCAACAGATTGCTTCTAGAAACCCGACCTTTCTAATGGAAAGGTTTCCATCTCATAGTAAATATCCACTCGGGGCTAAGCATTCATCCATGGAGTAATCATTAAGTCATAATTTGTTTCATTAAGATACCTCATTAGATTATGCATGCAAATAACCTTTCACTGTCCACGTCTCCATTTGACATGAGATGCAATTAGGTGAAAAAAGCTTTTTAAACCTTAGAATATTCATCATGTCAGAAAACCTTTAACTTTAATTATGTGTTCATGAGAATATACTTTTAATCAAAACAACAACATCATCATAGTCATGCACACTTCACTCTCAAAGTGTTCTTAAAGCATATACATCAATCTCGTAATCATGCATAATTTTCATACTTTTCCCATCAAGGATCATAGATCATAGTTGATCCATACAGCTAGGATTTCCACATTACACATGGATACTAAAAATATTCAATTAACTAAATTGATATAAGCATAATCTCATAATACTCTTCTTTAATCAATTCACCCACATCGCAACTCATAAATTGATAATATGGGGATTTCATGGATTCTTGGGATATTTTATCATAAAACCATATAAAATCATCAATTCAATCTTAATATAAAGTAATTAATTCAATAGAATTGTTTTTGAAAGGAATTTGTGACTTGGAGTAAAACCCTAGCTTTTAGGGAAAAATTACTATTTTGATACTGAGTTTGTAGGGACTCCATGGATGAAGAACTACCATACCTTGGTGAATAATTTTCATGAAATCAAGTGACAAGATCTTCCTCTTCCTACCCTAGCGTGACTTTCCTCTTCTTCTTCTTCCTTGGAGTTTTAGAAAGAAGATTTTGGGGAAATATGTTTTTATTTGTGCATTTAATAATTATGAGGGAGATGAATAGATTTAAGGGTCTAATAACATTATATACTTAGTCTAAATGAATACAAAATGATGTCACTTAATATTAACTTAAAATTGGATAACTTAAAAGTGGAAAACCATAAAACACCCCTTAATAACTCACCAAGACAATTTCAGGGATAACCCACGACCCCCACACCTACAGACCATTTTATGGATCTTGAGCTATGGATTCCTACCCATGGAGCGTGAGTTGCCCCACGAGTCATGGTTCCCTCCGTGGGTCACTACAAAGAAGCCTCTAGAAAGCTTTTCCTCAAAGGACCCGTATTTGGTCCTTGGGATTTATACCTTGAAGTTCTAACACGATAACATATTTTAAGGTACGGGGAGGTATGCTTAAGGATCTAACGTCAAGATCTTGCTTAGCCAATTACTTTTCAGAGTGTTATATGTATGCTTTGCTAGGTTATCACACCATAATTAGAACATCCATTGCTGCAACTTCTTATATGTTGGTTTATGGATCAGAGAGAGTAATACTTGTCGAGGTGGAAATACACTCTTTAAGGATTATCCAAGAGGTTGGACTAGATGATGACAGATGGATATGTAGTAGGAATGAACAATTAATTCTCACCAATGAAAAGAGGATGGACGCAGTTTATCACGGTCAACTCTATTTGAACAAAATGACCAAAGCATTCAACAAGAAAGCCAAACCTTGGAATTTTATACCGGGGCAGTTAGTATTGGAAAAGATCTTTCCTCATCCAAGAGAAGCCAAAGGGAAATTTGCACTAAATCGGCAAGGACCCTACATGGTTCATAGAGTACTCTCTGGAGGAGCAGTAATCTTAATAGAAATAGATAGAAGAGTGAACACAAAGCCAATCAATTCACATGGCATTAATAAATATTACATGTGAAACCTTAAAATTAGTGTTCATTTCTTATACTTTTGCATTTTTTATGTAACATAACTACGTTTAAACCTGACTTCCCACAGTGGGGTACATAGGCAACCCACATTGGATCTGGTCTCCCGTAGGAAACCCAAGAACATTATTTCCATATATTTAGAACTTTGCTAGACCTGAATTCCATCGGTGGGATACATAGGCGATCCTTGTCGGATTTGATCCCTTGCATTTTTTACTTCTATATTGTATTTGAACCACATCCTGACTTTATTTCGCTTGGATAGGTAGGTAGCATAAGTTAGGCCCAGTCATTGAATTACATGTTTTTACTTTTCTCTTCATATTTTTCACTTTTCTATTGTATTTGAACTATGTCCTGACCTGATTCCACTTTGATACGTAGGCAGCCTGAGTCAGGCCTGGTCATTCCATTTTATATATTTCACTTTCCTATTGTATTAAATTATGTCCTGGCCTGATTCCACTTGAATATGTAGGCAACATGACTCAAGCTCGGTCATTGCATTACATAGTTATATTTCTCCCACTTGTATTCAAACTATGTTATAATTTGATTCCTATTTTGGGGATATGTAGCAGCCTGAGTTAGGCTTGATCAATGCACTTCATAATTTTCATTTTTCTTACCCTTAGGGAACACTTCCTCATTGCTAGTGTAACCTCAAAATATCAAGAATATCGATCGTCATAGTGTCTACAAAAGAGCAAGGAAAGGTTCATCAGAAGGGTAAAAGCTACAGGAAGACTATATTGGATATATTCAACAAAATGGAAAGGTCGATGGACTTCGGAACATGTCCTAATATAAAATCGTTGGAGAATTACTATCTATATACCTAACAGATACTTAGTATACTTATTTTTTAGAAAAAAAGCTAATAAGTTTCAAAAATATTTTTCTACTCTTCCACCTACCAAGTCTCTAGGTTAAGAAACTATACGCGGGACTAAGAAGGTGTTGAAGGATTCCAATGATGAGGCTTCAATCCACAATTCGATACAAATCAACACCCCCTCCAAAACTAAAATTTTTCTTTGAGATCAGGATGCAAGTAAAATAACATCAAGTCTCAAGGCATGACCAGCAACGTCATTTGACTTCTCACAATCATGAGCAAAAATACTTTCCCTACTTTATTTCCTGGAAGTACTTCAACTTGCATCTTATTTCTAAGAATATTTCATTTAAATTTTTGCACGTACGCTCAAGATCTGGATGAAATACTGAAGAAAAAGAGCGCACTCATAGGTTTTATGACGTAATTTTACAATATTTAGAAAAATCACTTTTGAAATATTCTAAGTACAAAAGCATTTAAGAAAAATACTTACTAAAGAGTCACCACTTTATTTTTGAAAGAGATTAAGAAAACATAATTTTTTCAAACTACTTAAATAAAAAAAATTATTTAAAAATATCAAAAAGGGTTCGAGGTTCAATTTACACTTCAATAGGGGCTTAAGCATTTGACGTGTCTGCTACCACGCAGTTGACCTACGACTTGACCAAAATATTTTTTTTTACTAATTTTGAAAAGAATTGAACCAGTAAATAAACATTACTTTACTTTATTTTGTTTATTTATACTTCTTTTATTTTTATTACATTTATATATAAATATATAATATTTCCTTTCTAACTTGAAATATAAAAAAATTAAGTGATGAGAATGATTTAGTAAATCTTTTCAAAATAAGGATTAAAACATTTGAAATAATCTAAGAAGTGATTTTAAATAACGAGGATAAGTAGACAAGTAATTAAATGACACACTCAAAAAGTTTAAAAATGTTACTTGTTAGGGGATTTAATTATATTAAAACCTAAACAAATAAATCTAGAGTTAACAAAAACAAACAATAAATAATTACAATAAAATAGTTGAGAAAGTAAAGGAGAAGATGAATTTGGGCCCTTTTTTGGTCCATACTTGATGTTGCTTTTGGGCTTTGACTCAATTCTCCTTTTTGTATACATCTATAATATATCATCAGTGTATACACCTCGTATATTAACTCCGTTTCTTGCATTCCAGACCTATAACAACTTTCTTTCTTCGAACAAAGTTGAGGCTGACTCAAAGATGTACCTCAACTCAAAGAAATGCAAGGAATGAGTTCAAAGTGAACTCGGATTGAATTTTATATGGCAGGAACTAAGACCAAACGAGCCGATGGAGAAACTTTTTACCACAAAAAAACTCCAACAAATAGCAAAAGAAAAGAATCTTAAGTTGAATTCACAAGTTCTTACCGTTCGGAGCTTGTTTCTATGTATTTCATTCGATTGAAACAATGTATGGCTGATAATTTTTGCTATATCATTTGTTCCTAATTCAAATAGCTTTAAATTTCTATTCGTTTTTTTGTCCATTCTCTTTTGATTAGTGAATACAACAAAGAATTAGTATATGAGGCAACCAGGATTGAAAAGGGGGGGGGAGGGGGGAACGGGTGGACAATTCAAACAAAATTTGAATTTCTTTTCTCTTTTCCAAGGTGAACAGTAAAAGGAAAAAGTGCTCTAAGACTTTGCGAGAAAAAGAGAGAAGGAGATGGCGCGGATATTGTTGGGATGGTACCGTTGGCGCCGATGGCGACGTTGATGGGTCTGGACGTCTGAATTATTTCGTTGGAATTGTTGTCGTCGTTGTACGTTGGCACCATTTTAGTTGTTTGATGCAACTTTACTCCCGGATTCTTCGTGAATTTCAGGTTCGCTGGGATTTTTGCTCATTCTAAAGAAAATAATGTAGGCGGGTCATTTTGGCATTAGTTTATTTGTATTGTATTGTTGGGTTTGAACTGGGTCGGTTGAAGGTTGGAAAAAGAAAGTTAACGTGGGTTTGGATTTGTTTTTAAAAGGTCCCGAAATTGGTCGTAAAAACTTTGAAGTAATTGGTAAGGAATGTCACATCCCGAGACCGCACCCTATACGTTAGGGCACAATCTCGAATTATAACTGGCGTACTCAACCTCTCGGAGGTCTTATACAAGCTCTTTCATATCACTCATCGCATATACATAGTGAAAAGTAGTGCGGAATTAAAACTTTTCACAAAACATATCACAGTCTTTAAAAAATCTTTCATATAAAATTAATAGGAAATACTAAGTCTCAATCTCATCATCTTAGACAAAAGAGTACTTGGGACATGACCCATACGAAATAGAAAATATAGTACTACTAAGTCTATTACAATACTTCAATAAGAAACATAAAAGATATATATGCCCTCGAGTCAAATGAGGACATACTTCAACTTCTCTTGAACGATTCTATGATCCAAGTCTTGATTCCCAAATGCTCTTCACCTACCAACCACTATAGAGATAGATAAAAGCATAGAATTAGTACAACCATGTGTACTAAGTATGGCATAATGCATAAAAATCATGAAATGGACATTTATTGGAAATATGCATCTTTTCTTTTAAATATCATAATATAATCATAATAACAACATTTATCAATTTAAAAACACATAAGATAACATTTAGAACAATTATCACATTTTTAGAACCCACCTTACAGTGAGCTCAATTCACTGTACAGTGAAGTGCTTCACTGTTACAGTGAATTCACTTACCTCCATTTGAGACACCTTCTAGCATGTAGTTATCCCACTAAAAGCTATCCTAAGATTACCTTAAGTCACACAAAGAGAGACCGCCCATACACCCTCTCTAAATGTGCCTAAACGATCCTCAAGATTACTCATAATGAGACACATACACACTTACAAGACATCAAACACATAACATATAAGATATGACATTCTCCTCACGAAGGCTATCAAAAAGACTTACTTAAGTACTCCTAGAAGAGAACGCCCATACACTCTCTTCAAGGTTCACATAACATATAAGATATGATATTCTCCTCACCAAGGCTATCAAAAAGACTTACTTAAGTACTCCTAGAAGTGAACGCCCATACACTCTCTTCAAGGTTACCTAAATAATCCTTAAGACTTCCTAAGCTTAGATCATGTCAAACATAACAACCAACTTCCCTAACTAGAGTCATTCTCAACACTTCCATAGATAAGACCTGAAGAGATCATCCCATATTCCATCTTCACACTTTAGCTAAGGAATCCTTAAGTCACTTTAGATTAGGTACTCCTTTAATTACATACTTTCTAACACAAGTCAATAATTTATTAGTTCATTAAGACACATTCATCACATAAAGGACATCCAAGTAATGGTCTCGGAGGAGACCTAGAGACTCTTACTAACACCTTCAAAGCCTATTGTGCAATGTCTAGATAACGTCTCATACCACCACCTAAACCTCATAAAACTTCTCTAATGCTAATAGGTATCCCATATGATGAGAATAGGCAATAACCGACATAGACCATGGTAGCAAAACATAGAATCATGAGTTCTATCCTACTCCGATGAGGTTGTTCTACTTACCAATGGTAGAACTTGGACACATCCCATGTAGGCACATGGTTAAGGAATATGAAGTGCTTCTTTGTATTCTAGCCTCATACTTTAACTAGAAATACTTCCCTTCCATACTCACTCGGTGCTAGCCTTTGTTCTCATAGAGTACATCACATTAAGGTTCATACATAGGGTCTTACATCATATTCAAAACCCAATCACATTTACCCTACCAAAGAGGTTCTCTAGGGCTACCTTCCAATGGCGACAAGAAGCTCATCATGACTTTCCTAAGGATTGATATGATGCCGTTTCATCCAATAAATCTTACGTCCATCATTACATTACATGAAGGATACCATTACGGCTTTCGACTTCTAGTTTCATGACCTCACCTTCTAGGTTCAAGGTTGAACATAAGGGACCCTCTTATCATCGTTCAAGGTCTCACATCATTCATTTATTAATTACAAAGAGACTTAAGCATCCTAAATAAATACATCACATATTTTCATTCATACAAGCATCAAGTAAGGGACACGTGTCTACCTAAACAAGACACAACATACTTATCTTTAGCACATATTACATGTTATTCAAAAAGCACATGGGAACAACCATTATCACCTTCAAGTCATCTTATACAGTACTATATCATCCTCACATAGTCATCATAGGCTCATATAGACAATTATGAAAAATCATGCATTCGATTCTAAGACTATACACAACACATAGTCACTAGTCTAACATGATTACCTAAATAGCATCAATAGAATAACACATGCTTTCACATTACTTCACATATAGGTAGACATGATCATACTTCACATAATCAACTACACAAATAATCATAATACTTCAAGTAGTTGCCGACAAGGCCATGCTCATCATAATACTTAAAATAACGCCGACAAGGCCACATCAATTCACATAACACCGCCACCATATGTGGACCATACCAATCACAACATAATTGAAGTTTAATTAACATTAAATAAAGTGAAATAGGGCAGAGTACCACCACTCCATCATCAAAACTTCAATCCAATGTCAAATCACCCAATTCAACATCACAAGGCCCTTACCCATGGCCATGAACATCAATTCAATGCATAAATCATAATACTCAATGAATCTAAGTCAATTCAACATAGATTTATCAATCTAAGACCAATTATATATCAATTTAATACAATTCTTCCATCATTAGATAGACCATAAGAAACTACTCATTATTTCATATACATTAGAGCCATATCAAGTAGCCCATAAATTAGTCAAATACTAGGGTTCATCAATTACATGGGTTCATAGGTTAATTAAGTTAAAATAATCTTAATAACAACAATTCAATCACAATTCAATGATTAAAACCATTAATGCAAGAACCCATGGTAGATCATGAAATAGGTCAAGTTCAACTTTGAAAACTTTAGAAAACATCTTTGAAAGTTGGGCTCCTTGATGAAACAAGTTTCAAGGATAAAAAATCATACATAAATAAAGGTAATCATCCAATTTAATGAAGAATCTTCACTCAAATCTCCAATCCAACCTCTTTCTTGAGTTTTGGCTTCAATAGAGTCTTAAGGAATTTCTAAGGGATTTTGGGGTTTTGATTTTTTTGAAGAATGAAATCTTCTAAGTGTTAAAGACTTAAATACACGTTTAAAATACCCAAAAGACCCTTAGGGAACTTCCAATAATCTTATTTGGAAGTGGGGTAAATTGACAAGTTCACCCCTCAACTTGGCAGTGAACCTGCGCAGGGACAGTGCCCATCGACGGTTGGGCAGGCGACGGACTGTTTGTCCACAAACGGACCGTCCTGTCCTTCCGTCGTTAGGTTCAGAGACTCAACATGGTTCCCATACTTTCCCAGCCTAAGTCACTACCAACGACACCCATCGACGGGGCGTCGATTGGCCCACGAGCCGTCGATTGCCTCAGTCGTTTGGGGCTGCCTTGTACAGTCATGGGCATCACTTTTGGGTCCTTCCACAAGGACCCTTGGATGGTCCTTGGGGATACTTGACCGGACGTTTACAACCCAAACTTGACCTTATACGAGTTTAGGACCTCTCACATGAATTTCACCCAAAACTAACACGTAAAACTCGACAAAACATGCTTAGACACACAAGGTCATTTCAAGGCACATCTTTCGAACGTCATGGACGTTTGACCTACAAACTTCTCGAAACTTGACACACTGCATATAAATACCATAATAACTCATTTGAGGACTTCACAACGTCATTATTCACTCATTAACACATAGAACCACATATGAGACACTTAGGTGACTTAGTCATCGAACGTCTTGGTCGTCCCTTGACGTTTGACTTCCAATGAACCTAAACTATTAAATAATGCCTCTATAGCATATTATAGACTTATTTAGTACCTTATACCATGATGACAAAAATGTTACACTCTAGTTCACATAAGTCATTTTCGGGATCTTACATTCTCCCCTACTTGGACAACATTCGTCCTCGAATGACACTTGCCACTCTCCGAACACTTCCAAGAATAGAGAATCAACTGTAAGCACATAACCAAACAATTCAACACATTGTCAAGGAGAAAATATCAATTTCCACACAATCAAGAGATTCACTACACAACAAGAAACTAGAATAAATTCTATAACTCATTATGCTACAAAACTCACATGCTTAATTCCAAATAACAAAAACTCATTTTACATATTATTATTATATTTATACACATCAGTTCTAACAATATTACAACAATTTTTTACCAAAGCATCAATTAGTTACATTTTGCAAAATTTAACAGTGAGCAGTCCAGTGTTACAGTGAATTAGGCCAATTTTCTAAAAATGCAAATTTTAGGCAATTCTTGATGTAGACATGCTAATATGCAAGGTAACATCATATAAACATCTTTTACAACATGATCATAGGTCCATAAAATACATAATGCAAGAAGTTAATGAAATTCAATTTCAACCAAACTCCTAAACACCATGCACATGCAACAAACTAGCACATCTATCTAGCCATACTCCCCCACTTAGAAGGAAACCATATAACAACAAGATAAATAATACTTACAAACATCATCATCATCATCATCCGGCTTCTCTCCCCTAGTCCGAAGTGCATAGAAACACATCTTTATTGGAGCATCATCCTTTGGAACACTAGGAGCACCTTCTTACCATCTCTATTAGGACAATCTCTCACTTTGTGTCCATCTTTTCCACATCCAAAGAAACTACTGGTACACAATATACACTCACCATAATGTTTCTTGCCACAATTGTCACATGTTGGTTTGCCATCTTTGGAACTACCTCCTTTCTTAAACTTTCCCTTAGCACCCGTAGATTCTTCTTGAGTTTGAGGCCTCTTTTTGAACCTTGGTTGCACTTTATCACTAGAACCACTTCTTTTCAAGTTTCTAGACATCCTCCTAAGTTTAGACTCTTCAAAAGATTGGGTATACACCATGATTCTAGCTAAGGTCATATCATCATGTAGCATAGCCGTATGACATTCTTCACTCACTAAGTCGGCTACCCCAGTCATAAAGCGCCTCATTTCATCCCTTGGATTAGACACTAGGGATGGTGCATATCTACACATGGTTGAGAACTTCAATGAGTATTCCTCAACACTCATATTGCTTGCTTGAGATTGATAAACTCCTCTACCTTAATCTCTCTCCTCTCTCGGGGAAAGTACTTGCGTAGAAAATCATCCTTTAATTCTTCCCACTCAATAGGATTTGACTCCACAAGCCTATTATCCTTCCATTGGGTGTACCAATTTAGAGACATCCCTCAATTGATACGAAGATAACTCCTCCTTCTCCCTAGATGTAACCCCCATAGCACTCAACTTCTTGTACACACCATCAATGAACTCTTGGGGATCTTCATCTACCTTAGAGCCATGAAAAATAGGAGGATTCATCCTCACAAATTCTCTCAACCTAGAGGTCATAGTGCTCTCCACAACCCTAGGCACCATAATCAAATCCGCTTGAGTAGTCACAGCTCGGGCTAAAGCACCTCTCTAATATCACTATTACTCAACTCCTGGGGAACCACCGGAACCTAATTATCTCCTTCCACATTAGGAACATGATCTCCTTGGGGAGGCACTTGAGCATCTTGGACTCCTTGCCCATCTTCAGGAACTTGCTCAACTTGAGGAGGAATCTCCTCATTCACCCTCTCCTCTTCCAACCTTCTAGCGGCCATCCTTCTAGTATTCATCTCCTAGAAACACAAGAAAACACATTAAGAAGAATACTCATAACATTTACTCTACCACATGACATAGGAGTAGAAAATAAGGGAAACACTATCGTCCTATAGAATCTCGCCCATAGACGTGTCGCGACTCACACCGATGGTCGAGACTCTACTAGACGTGACTTGATGAGACTTTTTGATTACTAAGACTATTTTGACCAACCTATGCTCTGATACCAAGCTTTGTCATATCCCGAGACCACACCCTAGAAGTTATGGCATAATATCGGATTGTAACCGGCGTACTCGACCTCTCGGAGGTCTTAGACAAGCCCTTTTATAGCATTCATCGCATATACATAGTGAAAAGTAGCGCGCAATTAAAACATTTCACAAAACATATAATTGTCTTTAAAAACTCTTTCATATAAAAGTAATAGGAAATACTAAGTCTCAATCTCATCATCTTAGATGCAAGAGTACTTGGGACATGGCCCATATGAAATATAAAATATAGTACTACTAAGTCTATTACAATACTTCAATAAGAAACATATAAGACATATATGCCCTCGAGTCAAATGGGGACATACTTCAACCTCTCTTGAACGATGCTATGATCCAAGTCTTGATTCCCAAATGCTCCTCACCTACCAACCACTATAGAGATAGAGAAAAGCATGGAATTAGTACAACCACATGTACTAAGTATGGCATAATGCATAAAAATCATGAAACGGACATTTATTGAAAATATGCATCTTTTCTTTTAAATATGATAATATAATTATAATAACAACATTTATCAACTTAAAAACACATAAGATAACATTTAGAACAATTATCACATTTTTAGAACCCACCTTACAGTGAGCTCAATTCACTGTACAGGGAAGTGCTTCACTGTTACAGTGAATTCACTTACATTCATATGATACACCTTCTAGCGTGTAGTTATCCCACTAAAAGCTATCATAAGATTCACTTAAGTCACACAAAGAGAGACCGCCCATACACCCTCTCTAAATGTGCCTAAACGATCCTCAAGATTACTCATAATGAGACACATACATACTAACAAGACATCAAACACATAACATATAAGATGTTACATTTTCCTTACCAAGGATATCAAAAAGACTTACTTAAGTAACCCTAGAAGAGAACTCCCATACACTCTCTTCAAGGTTACCTAAATAATACTTAAGACTTCCTAAGCTTAGATCATGTAAAACATAACAACCAACTTCCCTAACTAAAGTCATTCTCAACACTTCCATAGATAAGATATAAAGAGATCATCCCATATGCCCTCTTTACACTTTAACTAAGGAATCCTTAAGTCACTTTAGATTAGGTAGTCATTTAATTACATACTTTCTAACATAAGTCATTAATTTATTATTTCATTAGGACACATTCATCACATAAAGGACATCCAAGTAATGGTCTCGGAGGAGACCTACGGACTCTTACTAACACCTTCAAAGCCTATTGTGCAATGTCTAGATAGCGTCTCATACCACCACCTAAGCCTCATAAAACTTCTCTAATGCTAATAGGTATCCCATATGATGAGAATAGGAAATAACAGACATAGACCATGGTGGCAAAACATGGAATCATGAGTTCTATCCTACTCTGATGAGGTTGTCCTACTTGCCAATGGTAGAACTTGGACACATCTCATGTACGCACATGGTTAAGGAATATGAAGGTCTTCTTTGTATTCTAGCCTAATACTTTAACTAGAACTACTTCCCTTGCCATACTCACTCGGTGCTATCCTTTGTTCTCATTGAGTACATCACATTAAGGTTCATACATAGTGTCTTACGTCATATTCATAACCCAATCGCATTTACCCTACCAAAGAGGTCCTCTAGGGCTACCTTCCAATGGCGAAAAGAAGCTCATCATGACTTTCCTAAGGATTGATATGATGCTGTTGCATCCAATCAATCTTACGTCCATCATTACATTTCATGAAGGATACCATTACGGCTTTCAACTTCTAGTTTCATGACCTTACCTTCTAGGTTCAAGGTTGAACATAAGGGACCCTCTTATCATCGTTCAAGGTCTCACATCATTCATTTATTAATTACTAAGAGACTTAATCATCCTAAATAAGTACATCACATATTTACATTCATACAAGCATCAAGTAAGGGACACATGTCTTCCTAAACAAGACACAACATACTTCTCTTTAGCACATATTACATGTTATTCAAAAAGCACATGGGAACAACCATTATCACCTTCAAGTCATCTTACACAGTACTATATCATCCTCACATAGTCATCATAGGCTCATATAGCCAATTAGGAAAAATCATGCATTCGACTCTAAGACTATACACAACACATAGTCACTAGTCTAACATGATTACCTAAATAGCATCAATAGAATAACACATGCTTTCACATTACTTCACATATAGGTAGACATGATCATACTTCACATAATCAACTACACAAATCATCATAATACTTCAAGTAGTTGCCGACAAGGCCATGCTCATCATAAAACTTAAAATAACGCCGACAAGGCCACATCAATTCACATAACACCGCCACCATATGTGGACCATACCAATCACAACATAATTGAAGTTTAATTAACATTAAATAAAGTGAAATAGGGCAGCGTACCACCACTCCATCATCAACACTTCAATCCAATGCCAAATCACCCAATTCAACATCACAAGGCACTTACCCATGGCCATGAACATCAATTCAATGCATAAATCATAATACCCAACGAATCCAAGTCAATTAAATATAGATTTATTAATCTAAGACAAATTAGATATCAATTGAATACAATTCTTACATCATTAGATAGACCATAAGAAACTACACATTAATTCATATACATTAGACCAATATCAAATAGCCTATAAATTAGTCAAATACTAGGGTTCATCAATTATATGGGTTCATAGGTTAATTAAGTTAAAATCATATTAATAACAAAAATTCAATCACTATTAAATTATTAAAAACCATTAATGCAAGAACCCATGGTAGATCATGAAATAGGTCAAGTTCAACTTTGAAAACCTTAGAAAACATCTTTGAAATTTGGATCCTTGATGAAACGAGTTTCAAGGATCAAAAAACATACAAAAATTAATATAATCCTCCATTTTGATGAAGAATCTTCACTCAAATCTCCAATCCAAGCTCTTCCTTGAGATTTGGCTTCAATGGAGTCTTAAGGAATTTCTAAGGGATTTTGGGGTTTTGATTTTTTTGAAGAATGAAATCTTCTAAATGTTAAAGACTTAAATACACATTTAATATACCCAAAAGACCATTATGGAACCGACAATACTCTTATTTGGAAGTGAGGTGAATTTACAAGTTCACCCCTCAACTTGGCAGTGAACCTGCGCAGGGACAGTGCCCATCGACGGTTGGGCCGGCGACGGACCGTTGGACAAACGGACCGTCCTGTCCTTCCGTCGTTGGGTTCAGAGACTCAACATGGTTACCTTATTTCCGCATCCTAAATCCCTGACAACGGAACCCATCGATGGGGCGTCGATTGGCCCACGAGCCATTGATTGCCTCAGTCGTTTAGGGCAGTCATGGACAGTCTTGGGCATCACTTTTGGGTCCTTCCTCAAGGACCCTTGGATGGTCCTTGGGGATACTTGCCGGACGTTTCCAACCCAAAATTACAGTATACGATTTTAGGACCTCTCACATGAATTTCACTTAAAATGAACACGTAAACCTCGACGAAACATGCTTAGACACACAAGGTCATTTCAAGGCACATCTTTCGAACGTCATGGACGTTCTTGGACGTTTGATCTCCAAACGTGTCGAAACTTGACACACTGCATATATATACGATCATAACTAAGTTAAGGACTTTAAAACCTCATGATTCACTCATAAACACATAGAGCCACATATGAGGCACTTAGGTGACTTAGTCGTCGAACGTCTTGGTCATCCCTTGACGTTTGACTTCCAATGCACCTAAACTCTTAGCTACTGGATCTATACCTCATTATAGACTTATTTAGGACCTTATACCATGATGACAACAATGTTACGCTCTAGTTCACCTATGTCATTTTTGGAATCTTACAAGGAAGGGGATGGATTTGCAATTAAATAAAAGGGACAAACGTTAACAAACATAGCAAACTTAAATTGATAATTAGTCGAATTGAGTTTAATTTAACATAATTTAATTAACAATATTCTTAATCTTAACTAAAATAATATAATTAACTTAATAATAAACTAATTATTTCAAAATATAAACTATTACTTTTAAACTAAACTAATTTAATAAAATATATAAGTAAGAAATAAAATCTTTTTGAGATGATTTTTGAATGTGAAAAAATTATAATAACTATATACATAATTATCTAAACATATTTATTATTTAAAAATAATAATAAATAAAGGTGACAAACCATTTCAAGTAACTTGCAAAATATTTTTATTTTTAAATCGTTTGAAATTGAAGAAGTTAGATGATTAACTTATATTATGGAGGTCCAAAATTGTTCGTCAATAGTTGTCCCTCATTTGAGTTGTATAAAAGAATGAAATTTGAGGCAACTGAAATTGACGAATGCAATTTTGACCGACCACATCTTCATCCTTAGAAAAAGGATTTTGGTACGGACTTTGAGAATTGTGGTCGAACCCTGATGTACCGTGATTTTACGGTATTTTTTTAACACATTTCACTTATGAGTTGTGTGTGTATAGAGCCATTATGTATTGGTTTTGAAGTGTTTTTCTTATGTTTGCAGGAAATAAGTTCAAACACGTTGAATTGAAGACACAATTGAGAGAAGTGCAGAAAAAGGCATCTACGCATGTAACCTACGGACCGTAGGTCAAGTTATGTCATGTAGATGATAGTCGTAGATGGGAAGTCAATGCATTGCTAAATAAGGAATGTCTTCACTAAGTGTGGAACCACGTTTGCAACTTACAGACTATAGATTGATCTCGCAACCGTATTGTTGCTCCGTCAAATCAATCGTGGAATTGGTTCCACTACATGATGTTGAAAACTCTAAGTGTGGAGTTACGAAAAGGAGTTATGGACTGTAGATTAACTTACCATTCGTACTGTTGATTCATCGAATGTGACAGAGATTTTTAAGTCTTTGAAGATTGAAAAATTGCTGAAGTCCTGAGCCACGGCCTATGGACCGTAGATTGACATATGGATAATAGGTCAGTGTCGTAGATTTAAGACACGTCTTGAAACTTTATTTCCTTATTTAGTCTGCTTTTAAGTTAGGACTTGTTTTCTATATATAGGGAATGTAAACCTCGTTTTTGGGGGTTAGACATTATTGTTCTTATTTAGTTCTTGACTTTGGGAATGAATTTGCAAGCTTTGGCAATTATTGATTTCTAAAGCACGTTTCGAAGATTTTGGCTTTACAATTCGAGTTGAAATTATTGGTTTATTATTCTTAATACGTACGTTCATGATTCTTTCATCTAAAAATATGAATTGTGTTCTTCCTAATATGGGTAACTAAATCTATAACTAGGGTTGTGGGAATTATGAGTGATTAATAAAGTATGACTAGTAATTAAGCAATTCTTGAATAGTGTTATTGCATGCATTGATAATTATTTCGTCTCAAAGTCTTTTTAACGGTGGCCAATGTTAGAACTTGCCTTGTTGTAACTTGCCAGACCAAGGAGGTAGTTAATATGAAAAGAATTATCAACATAGATTTAGTGTGATACTATCTAATAGTTTAATGTCGATTGGTGCGAGGGTGAAAACTAAGTCAAACATCAATATAATGTCTAATATGATGTAAAGGAAAGGGTTAGTAAATTATACACACATAGCCGGACCAAGTTTTGGGGTGAAATTCTTTAAATATCGGACCAAGGATTTAAAGATACCTAACTTATCACTTTGAATGTAATACACTAGGAAGGGGTTGCTCCTACTAGGATTACTGTGCTATGAGATTGTAGTAAACATGTATACCCTAGTTATTTTCTTATCTTTATAATACCTTAACTTTGAATCTTACTCACTAATTACTTATACAATTTTCCAAATTTGTTACAAATCCTCCCTTTGATTATTTGTATTTGGAAATACATTGGCTAAACGAATATAATCGTTAGTTAAGTTTATGTCTAAACCATTTTCCTCGTGGGATCGACCCCAACCTACAAGTTGGGTTCTGTACTTGATAACGATCGCTATGCTTCTTTAGGTTGGTGTAATTTAAGCGTATCAATTTTTTACGCCACTACCGGGGAACTTTGGCTTTTAGATTAAGTGTAACTACATAATTGAACTTTAGTCAAATATTTCCTAATTTTACTTTTTCTTTTTCTTTTTGTCTCTCTCAGGTTGCAACTCTAGTGTATGCCAAATACACCGATTCAAGGAAAACCACTTACTCCCTACGACATAGAGCTAAACCGAACACTACAGAGAATGAATAACAAGAGAGCACCAGTTAACCATATCGGAGGAGAATCAGGTGATGGTGCTAGTTTCAACCTCCGAGGGTTGTTAATGGAAATAATCAAGCTCCAATTGAAAATCTACTGGGAGATGCATTGAGGATGCAGAAAAAACCACAGCCACGACCATATAATAACTACAGGGTCAACTTTAATATTGTTGATTCTGATGGACCTGTTGTCCTACCCCCTCTACCAGCGGGTCACACCTTTGTGGTGACTAGTAGCTTGACGCACATGCTCACAGCCAGAGGCTTATTTACAAGGTTGATGTCAGATAACCCTCATGCTCACGTAGTCAAGCTCAGGTTGGTCTGCAAAAGTTGTGTAGGTTGATCGGACTAGGACATGGATGTTATCGAATTGTGAGTATTCCCTCTATCATTAACTAGTGATGCAGTGGTTTGGTTTAATAAAATCCGTTCTAACTCAATCAACACATGGGAGCAATTGACGGATACGTTCTTATAAAAATTCTTTTTAGTGCCCAAGAAGCTGAACAAAAAGGATAAGCAAAACAACTTTGTGGCACTACCTAGAGAGTCAATGACTAGTTCTTAGGACCGATCAACGCTTTCATTAGAAGTGTGCCGAATCACCGCAATGATGATGAGTCCATGAAAGAATATTTCTTCTACCGATGGTAGGATGACAACAACAATGGAGTGCTTGATACTATTGTTGGAGGTTCGTATGGTGAATGGACTTTTTAGGAAATTGCATAGAAATAGGAGAAGATCTCCCAGAACAATAAAGCTTGGAGCACTAGAAATTTGAATACTGGAGAAAAACATTTGCGGTCCAAGCCACAGCTAACCAACCCGGCATATGAGAACAAAGTTGGGGTTGGTATTGAATCATGTGAGCGGAGGTGCTGAGAAGTAAATGTCATGAACTATTTGACTAGAGCTCCACCACCGGCTGAAGAGTGATACTATGAAGAGAATGCTTATGTGGTGAATGATTATACAGGTTTTTTTTGACCTACCGCTCATGGTTCAAACATGGATAATTGGCGACAAGGTCAAGGAAACAAAGGTGAACTATGGCAACTACAACCGAGAGGGTCAATATGTCCGGAATTGAAGCTATAATCGCAATAACAACTACAATCATAACAACTTTGGGAACAGAAATGATCCATTTCGACCTTATGTTCCTCCTCGAAATCGGGAATCTGGTCCTAGAGAATCTGGAGGTAATATGTCACATATTGATAATATGATGCAGAAGATGATGAGAAGGTTCGATGCGACAGATGAGAATGTAAAGGAGATGCGTAATGACTTGTCTAGTATTGGTCAAAACATCGATACTCATGTAGTGTCAATAAAGAATATTGACTTGAAGATGACGCAGTTGTGTACCACAGTCAACCTACGCCAACTTGGCATTCTTCCAAGCAACACTATCAAGAATCCAAAGAATAATAGGAATTATATGGCATTCACTACTTGCAGGGGTAAGAAAAAAACATTGATCCACCTATGCCATTTGAGGTTGAAATTGAGACTAATAGATATGATGAACTGGTTGAGGTGAGGGGAGAGTCCGAGAATACGACAGATAAAGAGTTTGTGGTAACTAAGAAAGTTATTCCCATACCTAGACCTCCGCCTCACTTCCCACAGAGGTTGGTAATAAAGTTTGAAGAAGGAAAATACCACATGTTAATCACTATGTTGAAGCATCTTCGCACTAATGTTCCATTGATATAAGCTTTTGAGCGAACTCCTGGGTATGCTAATTTTATAAAGTACATGGCGACAAAGAAGAGATCTGTGAGTTTCGAAGATGATGATAGGTTACAACATTGTAGTGTTTTTGCTACAATGTCCCTTGTGTAGAAAAATGAGGATCCTGGTTCTTTCACTATCCCATGTACCATTGGGTTATTGCACTTTTGTAAGGAATTGTGTGATTTTTGTGCTAGCATAATTCTTATGACGTTGTCCACTTATAAGAAGTTGGGATTGGTAGATCCAAAACCAACTGTGATGTGGTTGCTCATGGACGATAGAACTCTAAAGAAGCCCAATTGTGTACACCATGATGTGCTAGTGAAAGTTGAGTCATTCATCTTTCGGGAGGATTTTGTTATTCTCTATTGTGAGGTTGATCTTGAGGTTCCCCTCATTTTTGGAAAACCATTCCTTGCCACTAGGTGTGCTTTGGTTGATATGGATAAAGGGTAGATGAAGTTTATAATCAACAATAAAGAAGCAATTTTCAATATTTGTAGGTCCATGAAGTAGATTGGTGAGCTCCAATTGGTATCTGCTATAACATAAAGAGTTGAGAGTGGGTCAAAGATGCAAATTGGTGATGAGGTATTAGCAACAGTCATGATGAACTTTTAGAGTGATTGCCTTGAAGAGTATGATGAGTTAGTTTCCACACTTGATAGGTGCGAATATCGGTTGAAGCCAATGAAGTAGGAGTTACAAATGAAGAATCATGTTCCTCCTCCCGCGAAACCGTCTGTTAAAGTGCAACCTAAGTTAGAGCTCAAGGCTCTACCCCAAATTTGAGGTATCTATTCTTGGGTAAAGATGAGACTCTTCGGGTCATTACTGCGGTAGATCTAAATGGGTGACAAGTAAAGTGTTTGGTATCGGTGTTGAAGAAGTTCACACAAGCTATTGGGTGGACTATTGCGGACATTATTGGGATCCATCCCAATATTTGTTCTCACAAAATCAACTCATTCCATATAACAGGCCTAGTATCGAGCACCAGAGATGATAAAATCCTCCTATACAAGAGGTAGTTGAAAAAGAGATCATTAAGTGGTTGGATGATGAAGTTATCTATCCCATTGTAGATAGTAGTTGGGTGTCCTATTCAGTGTGTGCCTAAAAATAGTTGTATTATTGTTGTGCCTAATGAGAAAAATGAGTTTTTCGGATACGACATGTGACCGGATGGAGGGTTTGCATGGACTATCTGAAGTTGAACGTTTGGACAAAGATGGACCAGTTTCCTATGTCATTCAAACGCATGTCATTTGGGTTGTGCAATGCTCCACTGACTTTACAGCGTTGTATGATGCTGATTTTCTCTGATATGGTGAAGAACACTATTGAGGTGTTCATGGATGATTTCTCGGTGGTAGGTTACTCTTTCGATCGGTGTTTGGATAATTTGGCCGAAGTATTCAAAAGGTGTGAAGACTGTAACATGGTGCTAAATTTGGAGAAGTGTCACTTTATGGTGAACGAAGGCATAGTGTTGGGGCATCGGATCTCTGAAAAAGGTATTGAGGTTGATAAAGACAAAGTTGAGGTAATAGAAAAGCTTCCCCCATCTATCTCCATTAAAGGTGTGAGAAGTTTTCTTAGGCATGCTGGATTTTATAAGAGGTTCATTACAGATTTCTCAAAAATTGGACATTCGTTGTGCGGACTTCTTGAAATAAGAGTAAGTTTTACTTTGATGATGCTTGTATCGGAGTATTTGGAGAGTTGAAGAAGAAGCAGCAACTAATATCTGCTCCCATCATTATTGCAGCAGATTGGGAGAACTGTTTGAGGTAAGGTGTAACCTCATGTGGGATAGCGCTTGGAATAGTATTAGGTCAAAGGCGTGAGAAGATATTGCATCCTATTTACTATGAAGTCAAATCCCTAAACGCAGTCCAGAAGAATTACACCATGATCGAGCAAGAGCTTCTTGCAGTGGTTTTTGTATTCGATAAATTTCGATCTTACGTGCTTGGTACTGAGGTCATAGTGCATACTGGCCATTCGACATTGAGCTACTTGATGTTTAAGAAGGACACAAAACCTTTACTAATTAGATGGGTTTTTTTTATAAGAATTTGATTTTATGGTGAAAGACAGATTGGGGACAGAGAATCAGGTTGTTGATCACTTGTCTAGATTAGAGGATGAAGCTTTGCTCGAGCTTGCTGATAGGTGTTAAATAAATGATTCATTTCAAGATGAACATGTACCGGCGGCCTCCCATGATTTGATCCCTTGGTTCGCTGACTTTTCTAACTATTTAGCAAGTGATTTGGTGCCTCCGGATTTATCTTTTCACCAAAGGAAACTTTATGTATGATGTGAAGAAGTACTTTTGGGATAAGCCTTACTTGTATCATAGTTGTGCTGATGGGATTATTCGCTTTTGTGTGCCCGAGATTGAGATGTTGAGTATTCTTGAGTCATGTCATTCATCGCTTGTTGTTGGGCACCATAGTGGTATTTGAACTGTGAATAAGATCTTGCAGTGTGGATACTACTGGCCTACCATCCACCAAGATGCTCATGACTTTATCAATTTTTGTGACCGTTGCCAAAGAGAAGGTTGGATTTCATAGAGGAAAGAGCTTCCTATGAATCTGATACTGGTAATTGATTTGTTTAATGTATGGGGAATTGATTATATGGGGACATTTGTTAGTTCACATGGGATCAAGTATATTCTACTTGCGGTTGATTATGTATCAAAATGGGTGGAAGCAATTTCGCTCCCCAACAATGAAGGTAAGAGTGTCACCACATTCTTGAAAAAGAATATCATCTCCAGATTTGGTACCCCATAGGCGATTATCAGTGATGGAGGATCCCACTTTTTCAATAAGTTGTTCAAAGCACTACTTGAGAAATATGGTGTCTGCTGCAATGTAGACAATTATTACCATCCACTAACTAGTGGAAAACTTGAGGTGTCCAACAATGAGATCAACCAGATCTTGGCGAAGACTTTGAATACCAAAAGAATGGATTGGTCAAGGAAGCCCGATGCTGATTTATGGGCCTATCGCAATGCATACAAGACTCCCATATGTATCTCTCCGTACCAACTTGTATATGGGAAGTCTTGCCATTTTCCGGTAGAGCTAAAACATAAGGCTATGTGGGAAATGAAGAAGCTAAATTTAGATTGGGGTGCCGCGTAAAATGAATGAGTAAATATGTTTAATATGCTTGATGAGTTTCTCCTAAAATCCTATGAAAGTGCAGCCTTGTATAAAGAGAAGAGGAAGAGGTACCATGATCAAAGGATAGAGAAGCGAGATTTTGTTGTTGGGGATCATGTGCTTCTATACAATTCTAGGTTGCTCTTATTTCGAGTAAGCTCAAGTCCAAATGGACGGGGCCATTCTTACTCAAGCAAGTGTTTCCACATAGAGCGGTGGAGCTTAAAAGCTGTGAGGGAACAAGGTTCAAGGTAAATGAGTAGAGACTCAAGCTTTAGCTGGGAAATGTAGAGAGTGTCGAAGAAGTGATTGAGGCCTACTATATTGATGAAGTCTTAGTAATCAAGAGGCTTGTGTCATGCCACGAGTTAAATCAAGTGGTACTTGGGAGGCAACCCAAGGTGTAAAATCCAGCCAACCATAGGTGTCTACTTTCTGTTTTGTAGTTTTCTTTGCTATTTTGATCCTTTGTACTCAATTAGATAGGTGCTTGATTTTTGATTTAGTGTTGTCTAGATGTAGCACATGATTCATGTCAAAAAAGTGTCCGGAAAATGCAAAAAGAATGGCCTAATTATTGCTACATGTGCAGGTACGCAATGAAAAGTCTACGTATACCCTCGACGGTCCATATTTCATTCTACGGACCGTTAATGGTACCCGTAGATCCCATGTAAGTGTCCAAATTTTTCTAATTGTAGAGGCAATCTACGGTCCAAACATACGGACCGTCGATCAACCTACGGGCCATAAGCGAGGTCTAGTAGCTCCTAACCCTAATCTCCCGGACCCCTCCTATTTATAAATCACCAATTTCAAAAATCACTCCCACTTCCCTAATTTTTCTCCCACAGCCGTTTCAATTCTTCCAAATCCCCTAAATTACTCCCCAAATCAACCATCACTCCACATATACCATTCTCATTCTTTCATCCACAATCCCAAATCATCTTCCCCTTTCAAATTCGAATTACTCCTAAATTCCCAAAGACTCTGGTGTCCGGGTGCGGTGCAAATACGTGACTTTTGTTGGTGGTATTGGAATCATATTCTCATCACATAATCACACCACTCCTCATTTATTGTAATTTTAAGGTAATAAACTTTCCCCTCACTTTGAATTACGGTTCATAGATTGAATATAGAATGTCGGGAGTCGGGTCCTGACCTTAGGTAGCAAATAATCTATAAATGCATGCTAATTTTGAAGTACAAACACCCTTGGGAGGATGGTCAGTGATTGCGTTTAGTTATAGCATAAAACGAGTGCAAACAAATAGCCTATATGTAAGTTTCCACTTAGGGTTCCATATCTTATTTTGAAATAATTATAAAATTGAATAATTGGAACCCTTAGAATGACAAATTAGCATGAGTTAGGTTGAAATGCATGATAAGACTAGGATATTATTGCAATTAGCTTCAAAATGGATTTCAAAAATAAATATATGAGACCTGGCACATACCTCATCTATGAGTCCCCATCTACGGATCGTAATTTATGTTACGGACTGTAGATCGGTTCGTAGAAATAGGCACTTGGCAAAATTCCTAAGTGTGAAACTACATATGTGTACTAGATCAATGTACCTGCATATATGTAGTTTACATCATAGACCAACTATTTGGTACCTCTAATCTACGAATAGGTTTTACGGGCCGTAAGTCCATTGTAACATGTTGCTTTAATGTTTTAATTTTTCATTTCTAGTTCTAAAATTGTTTAAGGTGTGTCTTAGGTTTGCTTCGGGTACCAACAACTCCTTCACATGTACTACTGCACCCAAGAAGGCACCCGTCACAAAGGGTAGGTCCAAATCAACTAGACCTTTCCTTCAACAGGTTTTCACTAATTCGGAGGGTGACAAAGACATCAAGTGCAACCTCATGACTAGAAGGAATCCAAGCGCACCAGTCCGTACTATTCGAAACCATTCTAGGAAGGTGACCAGTGACGTAGTCACTTCCTCCCAGACTGATGAGGAGGATACACTGAGCGGGTCATTGGAAAGGTGTGCTTCCGGTTCTTTGACCAACTCTACTGCTGGGTCTGCTTCGGAATCCGCTAGCATTTCAAGTGTCCATAATCAAGCTGCCTTGTCTAATGAGACCACTAGCTCGGAAGAGTCTCAGTCCCTCAAAAGTATAAACCTGATTTGGTAGTTGGGGAGCCAAATCTATGGTTCATCGACGGGCAAAAGCAAATCTACCGAGATTCAAAAATAATCAATGCCAACGAGATGATGGCACGGACTACCACGGAGGAGCATAGAGTTCTCACCAGGAGTCTACACACTATGCTAGAGATCCACTGGTTATTTCAATGGCACAAATGTGAGTGGATGGCTTGAGACCCTTGGACATATAGAGAGGAGATTGTGCGGGAGTTCTATGCTTCCTATGCTACGCCCTACGAGGGTCGATTGATAAGCGATCCAAGCCCACAACCCAGGACCCTTTCACATTCACCATGGTCTAAGGTTTCTTAGTGAAAATCTCTCATGCAACCATAAGATGATTCCTCTATGTTCCTGGCCTGATCACACATGAGCACTCAACATGGTTGACTTTGATTATAAGTGAGATATCGTCCATACTGGAGCCTTCACACGTAATGCAATATTGAGGGAAGTTGTCCTATTGTGGCTTTGTCACACCTAGAAAGCATACCCAGATGCGATTGGCGTCGTCGACCTCTCAGAGGACTCAGATAAGCCCTTAGCATTCGTCATAACATGTTATCAGTAAAAATTATGGAAAATTAAAACTTTTATGTACTATGTGAAGTATACTTAGACTTCATACTTAGCATTCAGAAGACATACGATATTCTAAAAATCTGTCTCACATATATAAAACCATCTAAAGAGTGCAAATCTGGACTTCGCCAATATATAGTCAATATGTCATATAGGCCTTAATACAAAAGAATCCAAAGAACATAATGGAAATAGTGTATTCTTAAAACTACTAAGTCTTCATAAGCTAGAATATAAAACATAGCATCCCCGAACATCAGGATCTACCAAGACTTGGAGAAAGAGTTACAAGCTTCTTCAAATCGACCTCCTTAAACTTTAATGGACGGAACCTACAGTTTTAGTAATATAATGTAATGGGGTTAGTACGCCACATGTACTAAGTATGGGTATATGCACATAAAACTTAAGGGCATGCATGAAAAAGGATTATTTTATCATCTCTTTAGAAAAACATCTAAGTCATATGAAAGTCTTCAATGCACATACCATATAACATATACAAGTTAAGGATTCCATCACTTCAAGCATGATCATAATCGAAGACATATTAACTTTTCATATTCAACAGATCACACAAGATAACATACAAAAGACTTAACAATGATCCCATCCCCAACCTACAAGTGCAACGGTCATGTGAAGCCCCATAACCCCACACAACCAAGTAGATCAGATAGGAGACCATAAGTAAAGCTTTTCTTCATGTAATTTTTAACATAAGTAGTCATCCCTTCATATAAAAATATAACCCAATAACATATTTATCATAATGACCGACATTCATATAAGAGTAACATCATGTATCATAAACATATAGCTTTCATGTTATCATATTACATACGAAAAATCTTCTAGAATTTCCTTTAGAGTCAACTTGTGCAATGTCTAGGTAGAGTCTCATACCCCTACCTATACTAAGTAGACTCCTCAAGTCACTCTAGACAATGTTCATTTACTTGTATTTAATTTTACATGAGGGAACATTTGCCTTAACCGACATAGACCATGTGAGATAAACATGGAATCCGGTGTCATAAAACCCCACACCGAAAGAAGGTGGTCTACCGGCCAAAGTAGAACCAAACATGACATAGCTTTCTAGGTGGATCCACTAGCTAGTATCCTATGGTGGCAATATAGTTCAAGAACTAGGAGATGTATTAGATACCCATAGTTTCACATTACATGGCACCCTCAATCTCGTGAGAGTCATTGTGAACCTACCTTCCAACTAGGGAAGTGACACCTCTTATATCTAGTTCATCGGTGCTTAGCTTAAGTCCTTTTCTTAAATAACCTTTAAGTTGTCTTTTATCATAAGCTTATCATAAGTCATAGGAGACTAACTCCTTGTATAAACATGTTCATGAGCTCTTTAAGATTAGATGAGAATTTCCTTTCATCATAACCCTTCATATGTGAGATTAACATAACATAATCAACTTGTGTGAAGCATACAAGAGGATATCAAAAACTAGAATTTTCATATTCTTATCATGATCTCACAATTTACATATTCATAGCCCAGCATATTCACATAGCAACATCATACATACTTCCATAACATAGAATCATGACTTATAGGTTAACTTAAAATTTGTAGAGTAATCACAACTTTAGAAGACTTACCTCTTGCTTCCAAGAACCTTATTGAAGAACTTACGTTCAACTTACAACATTCATAACCATAACATAGTGAAATACTCAATTTAATAATCAAGAACAAATCATCAAATCATATAAAAGATAAATGCATAATGTAGGATAAGGGAAAGGGGTCATTCAAGAGCTCATTCTAGTTTTAGTCCCAATCCCAACGTTTTCATATTACCAAATAGTAGAAATAACCATACGAAACCATCATCTAGATAAGAACATGCTTCACGCAAAACTCAAACAAAACTAACCACATACTCATCAATTTGTGTGAAATCGACCATAGAAAACACTTACTTTACATAAAATATCACAAATCTAATGTTAGGAAAAAATCCGTTCTGTAGAATAAAAACCCTAGTATTTGAAGTTCTTCAAAACTTATCTTGAAAGGATCTTTTGGGGAAAGGAATCCCAAGAGTGAGAAACCCATACCTTATAGATGAAAAATCCATGAAAATTTTATGAAAAACTTGAAGTCATCGTCTTCTTCCTTAAGCTCTTCTTGTTGTTCAATGGAGTTTGGAAAAGAGAGCGTTCTTGAGAGAGATGGAAGGAAACTTGTTTTAATCTGATTTGTACATGTAAAATTGGTCTAAAACTGACGTAATATCCATTTATAGTCGTCCTATGAATTACCAAAAAGACCCTCCACTTAAATGGGTCTTTTTAAGAAGTTAAATTACCAAAAATACGACTTTAACGGTTCTGGGAAGTGGCTGTGCGTCACGGGGACAAATATCGTCATTTTTATTAAATTTTGAGTTGAGTTAGTGAGGTGTGTGTCAAGCTCACTTCGCACACCTTGCATCTAATTTCGCCTGCTCGCAGGCTGCCAGGCAGCCTGCCCACCCATGTTTGGGTCCTCCCCAAGGACCCTTCGGGTGGTCCTTGGGGTGTCGTTACTGGACGTTTGGACCCTTTGAACTACATCCTACCTATACAAGGTATCTTTACAAGTTTTGGATTTCATTTGACACTTTGAAACCTTCACCAAACATAGGGACGTCAACTAGTTCGAATTAACTAGTTTTTGGACGTCAAGGTCTTTCTTTGTCGTTTTGGATCTAACCTTTTCCAAATGAGTTTATTACATTAATATAGGTCTGGAAAAAAAATTTAAAACATTATTAACTAGATTAAGCTATATTGTAAGTCATGGAATTTCCGGAGTGTTATAGGCTTGCTAGGCACATTTATCGGGACGGGGAGCAAGCAGAATGGGTTGCTTCACCCTGGTTAGGTATTTGTAAGGCCACACTAACTTTGATGGTCAAGTTATTTTGTCTCTTTGTACGAAACAGAATGTCAACAATGATAGTTGAAAACCTAGTGACATGGGATAGAGCAATCATGGTTGTTGCATTGGTCGCGGGGATTGAGATTGATTTCGCGTGCATGCTACTTTCAAAGATACATGAGAGGGCCTTCAAGACCTTCACTACTTACCTCTTTCAGTGTATGATCTTTTAGCTATGCAGGGATGATGGAGTACTCATCTGGCATCGCGACAAGTTAGTCCATGCAATAGGGACTCTAGACATTGGACTAATCCAGGATGAGGAAAATCTAGAAGCACCACACAGAGGGACTCGAGTCGATGTGCCTTTGGAAAATGATTTGGTAGATGTTATAGAGAAGATGCAAGGTGATGGGCCTGCGCCTACAGACCTACTGATAATGCATCATATTTCTTCTCACAGGCCGCTAGTCAGGCCCCATGTCACGACCCGAAGTACATCCTAGAAGATATGGCATCCTCTTGAATCGTGGCACGGCATACTTGACCTCTCGGAGGTCTCTTACAATCCATTAGACATCATTAATTGCATACATGTATGAAAAGTAGTGTGAAATAAAAACTTTTCACACGAATAATAACTTAAAACATCTTTCATATAAAACGATGGCAAAAATTAAGTCTCAACATATGCCATTCTTCGACTCAAGAATACTTAGGACACGGCCCATACAATCTATATATAGAAAACACATAGTCTATTACAATACTTTAAATAAAAACAATCTAACGATAGTAATGTCCTCGAATCAAGTGAGCACATACCCCAACTTTGCTTGAAAAAGTCCTAGTTTCCAAGCTTTGCTTCAAGACGCTACTCACCTTCCACCTACAACTTTAGATATAGAAAAAATGTATGGAATTAGTACAATGCATGTACTAAGTATCGTATAATGCATAAAATCATGATGAAAGGGACATTTGTACAAAATATGCTCTTTTTGAGTAAACATTACAGCATAACTATAAGAAACCACATTAACACCAAGGAACACATATAAGTCACATAATCAAGTAATCTCACATAATAACATATAATATGACACTCTCTTCCCAAAGGTTATTCTAAGACTTACTTAAGTAATTCAAGAAGAGACCGCTCATACACCCTCTTCAAGCTTACCTAAATAATCCTTAAATCTACCTAAGTTTAGATTATGCCCATTTCACCAATTAACTTTCCTATCTAGAGTTACTCTTAAGACTCCCCTAAGTAAGACATGAAGAGACCATTCATATGCCCCCTTCACACCTTAACTAGGCAATCCTTAAAGCTACTATAGATAAGTACTTATTCATTAACATGCATTTTACCTTAAGTCATTATCTTTATTATTCCATTTAAGAGACATTCAACAATCAAGGATCTTCACATAATGGTCTTGGAGAAGACCTACGGACTCACACACTAACATCATCAAAGCTTAATGTGAAATGTCTAGATAGCATCTCATTCTACTACCTAAACTTTATAGTACTTATCCAACACTAGCATGTATCTCATATGATGAGAATAGTCAATAACCGACATAGACCACACTATCTATGCATGGAATCCGGAGTAAAAACCTACTCCAATAAGGGTGCTCTACTTGCCAATGGTAGAACTAGAACACATCCCATGTTGGCACATGGTTAAGGAATATCAAGATTTTCTTTGTTCTCTAATGTCATCTTAGTTAGAGAAATTTCCCAAGCATACTCACTCGGTGCTATCTTTTGTTCTCATAGAGTAATTGAATAAATGAGCATATGCAGAGGTTCCATATCATGTTCATAACCTAATCATATTACACCTTACCAAAGAGGGTCCATTGAGGCTACCTACAATGGTTAAGAGGATAGCTCAATGACTTTCCTAAGGATGATTTCATGTCGTTCCAACCAATCAACTTTAAGTCCACCATTCACACAAGAAGGATACCATTGCGGATTTCAACTTCAATGATATCATAACGTTGCATCTAGGTTGGATGTTCCACATAAAGGACCTTCTTAACTATGTTCAAGGTCACATGTAAATCACACATACAAGACTAAGAATCTTTAGCATACTAAGTCAAGAATCCATATTCACATTTTACATGTATCAAGTAAGGGACACAAGTTTACCAAAACAAGACGCAGACATACTTCATATCACATATAGCATATCATTCAAGAAGCACATAGGAACAATTAATTTCAACTATGGGTCACCCTATTCACTACTATATATCATCAATCTAAACCATCCCAAGTCTCATATAATCCATCCAGAAGCATTATACTTCAACATCAAGTAATACACAAGATAACTTCACTATAGCCTACAAAAGACACATATCATCAACTAGAATAACTCATGATTTGACTCCAAATATACACATAAGTCATAAAGACCTTCATAATACTCACATATTGATGTTATAACATGATAAATCCATAATTCATAAAGTAATGCCGACGAGACCTCTTTGTTCCATAATTCATAAAGTAATGACGACGAGGCCACATTGTTCACAAGTATAACACATAAGCACCGCCACCATAAGTGAACCGTACCAAACATCATCATTATCTAAGACCTATACTACACAATATAGAGAAAGTTAGGTCTACATACCACCATTCCAATCTCACAACTCCAATCCATAGTCAATTCAACAAACTCAATATTAAAAGGCTCTTACAAATAGCCATAGTCACCAATTCAATTCAATAATTACAATATACAATGAATGAAAGATAATACAATATGAATTTTTCAAATTAGGGAACCCTACTTATAATTCTAGCATGATTCTTTCATAATTCAATAGCCCTAATCAAACTGCACAAGAATTTAATAGTATAGAGACATGATTAAACCACCCATAAAATAGTCAAAACTATGGTTTCATGATTTGCATGGGTTTCGTAGAGTTTTTAGTAAAAAAAAGATCAAATTACCATCAATTCAATCATAAAACATTGATTCAAAACGTTTTATGCAAGAACCCATGGCTAGATTACAATTTAGAAGTTCATCTTTTGAGAAGTCTTTGAAAAACACTTTGAAGCTTGGCTCATTGAAGAAAAGAGATTCATGGATGAAAACCATACCTTAATTGATTCTAAGCCACGAAAATTGAGAATATTTGATGGATAAATCACCCTTCACGCTCGAATCTCCCTTCAAGCTTCAATGGTGGTATAGAGAGTTTTTTAGGGTTTTGGGTTTTGATTTTGAAATAATGAATTCATCTAAGTGTTTAGGACTTATAAAACTATGTATAATACCTAAATATTCTTAAGAAACTGTCCAACTAATTTTAGGAAGTCTTGATGAAAACCCCAAATTACCCTTGACTTGGCCGAGATCCTATAGAAAATTGCAGGTGTCACTAACGGCCACCAAACGACGCCCCGTAGCCCAACCAATGAACCGTCCTGGTTGTCCGTTATTTGGGTCAGAGAATAGACGAATGGGAGCACATTCTCCCCAACATAAGTGTCAACCTATGACACCGCCTACGGGGCTTCGACCAACCTACTGGATGTCAACTGCCTTTCGTAGGTTGGGCTGGTTTTGACAGCTTTTGGCTCACACAATGGGTCCTTCTGAAGGACCCTTTGGTTGGTCCTTGGGGAGTTTTTCCCCGACGTTGCCAACCCAAATACACTCGTACACATATTAAGGACCCCTCACATTAATTTAATCCAAAACAAACACGTAAAACTTGACGGATTACACTAAGGCACACAAGGACATTTCAAGGCAAACCTTTCAAACGTCATGGACGTTCTTGGACGTTTGACCTCCAAACTTCACAAAACTTTACACACTACCTATAAACATCATTATAACCCTTATTAGGATTTTAGAACCTCATAACACATGTGTTAGGCTCTAGTTTCATCTATGTCATTTTAGAGGTGTTACACCCCGAGCACATCTACACCCACTATGCCTTCTAGAGCCAATGTTATACCACTGACCCGATTCTAGAAATTAGAGAGGTAGATGGACAATTTTCTGCATCATATTAAGCATAGATGCGGAAGTTTATTGCTGAGTGGGAAGATAGAGTAGAAAATAGGATGGAGGCAACAATGGACCAAAATGTCCAAGCATTTCATAAGTGGATCGATGCCTTCGAGTTGAGAGTTCTAGAGATACCATCTCCTACTAATGATATATTCTTTTTCTGTACATAGATAGCTAGTCCCCGGGCCAATGTTGAGGCCATCCTTGCCACACCAGCTGTAAAGACACAGGCTGCACCCTTTGCATTAGGCGATGATACAAAGCTTAGGTGCACTATTCAGTGGAGTTGACGGGGAGGAGGATCCCAAACCTACTCGTGCCCGAGGTAAGACACACTAATCTAGTATCACCACTAGATCACGGAAGAGGAAATTCCAAGAAGAGGTAGCGCAAGCTAGAGAAGAAGGTAAAGAGAGCTTACATCATAGATGATCAACTAAGGCATCAGAGGGATCGAGATATGGTTACTGGGGCATCGAGTTGTATGCATGTTACTGATGTTTTGCCTACTGTGGCGGATGATGTGAGAACCACTGACGGTGCGGTGAGACTGCCAGATAGCGGTGCTGAGGGTGTTATGACTAACGATGTGGGAACTACTAAGGGTGTCCCCAATGGTGCTGTAACAAATTTTGTGAAAGTGATACGCTCAAATTATACATCCCTAAAGAAGCATAAGCGATCGTTATCAAGTAGAGAACCCAACTAGTTGGTTGGGGTCGATCCCACGAGGAATATGGTTTAGACTAAACTTTAACTCGCGATTATATCTATATAGTCAATGTCTTTCCAAAGCAAGTAAAGGGGAGGTTTTGTGAAACAAATTCCTTTAACAGTGTAATTAGCAGTTGAAAAAAAATAAACTTTGGTTTTATCAAGATGAGAGAGTAACTATGGTCTATGTGTTCCCCATATGTTCATAACATAGTATTCCTAGCAACAACAATCCTTTCCTTGTGTATTACATGCAAAGTGATAAGTTAGGTATCTCTAAATCCTTGATATGACATCTCGAGAATTTCACCCCGCACCTTGGTTCGGCTACGTGTGTATAATTTACAAACCCTTACCATTGCCTCATATTAGACATCATAATTGATGTATGACTTAGTTATTACTTCGCACCAATCGACACTAGCCTATTAAATAGTATCACACGAAATCAATGTTGATAATTATTTTCTTATTAACTACCTTCTTGGTCAGGCAAGTAGTAACAAGGGGAGTTCTAACGTTGATCACCGTTAAAAAGACTTCTAAACGAAAGAATTATCAATGCATGCAAAAATATTGTACAAGAATTGCTTAATTACTAGGATTAGTTTGTTAATTACCCATTGTTCCCACAACCCTAGTTGTGAATTTAGTTACCCATGCTAGCAAGACCACAATTCATAGTTTTAGATTAATAAATCATGAACCTAAGTAACAACAAGAATAAACCAAGAAATTCAACTTGAAATTGCAAGGAAAATTCTTCAAACCAAATCCGGAATTCAATTAATTTCTAAAGTTGAAAAAATCAATCTCCAATCCATAAAGTAGAATAAAAGTAATAGTAGCTAACCCCAAAAATTAGGTTTTAATACGCTATATATAGAAAACAAAGTCTTAAAGAAAAACGAATTGAAATAAGGAATGTTTTGTTCAGGTAGTGACTTCAATCGATGAACCAACTGACGGACCGCCGATCAATCGACGGTTTGTAGACTGCTTCTGTCAGTCTGGACTTAGAATTATTTTACTTCTCCGAATGTAACCCTTTCTAAATGAAATGACAGACCAATAGTACGATTCGTTGATCCATCTACGGGCCGGCGATGCTCCTCCGTAGCTTCATACTTAGAATATTCCAAAATCAGGTACTGGTACCTTCTCTAAACTGAACGACAATTCACCAGTGGTCCGTTGATCAATCGACCGATCGGCGTTGCCTCTTGTGGTTCCACACTTAGTCATACTTCCCTGATTTTCCTTCAATGTCCTGAGTTGCTCATCTACGATCACCCCTACGATCCGTCAATTGAACGACGGACCATCGATTGCCTCTGTAGGTCTGGGTCTGCCCTATTTTCAGTTGATTTCTTCTCTTGCCACCTGAACATCTCTTCTGCAAAACAAGACACAAAAATTGTTGAAATCTCTACAAAAGGCTTTAGACACACACAACTCTTAAGTGAAATGCATTTGAAATACCGTGAAATCACGACACATAATAAATCGAACCCACCCGTCTGTTGATGATTCTTCGGTGCTACGTGGCTCAGGTTCGATTCACCCAAATCCATGACTTTTTACTTTTTCTAGTGTGCATTGGGGACAATTGCACCTATTTTTGTTGGGGGTGAGGTAAATGGATTGTGAGTGATAGGGTGAATTCTGAGTAACCGAACTCATCATCCTCTCTTGGAGTTTTCTTTCCTGTGTTTTTTTCCTTAAGAGACTGCTTAGTTTCTGTTGAACCGGCATATGTTATGATTGTATGTGTAGAACCATGAGAAAGAATAAAGCATGATGGCATAAGTTGAGTTGAATATAAAAATAATACCTCTCATGACCCGAGAGTATACCCTACAAGAAAAGGTATTCTCAAATCGTGGCACGGCGTACTTGACCTCTCAGAGGTCTTTTACAATCTCTTTGATATCATTCATTGCATATATGTATGAAACTAGTGCGGAATTAAAACTTTTCACACAATCGAATAATACTTCAAACTTCCTTTTATAGAAAATCACAATAAATAGGCTAAGTCTCATAGTCTCTATCTTAGACACACGAATATCTTGGGTTACGGCCCATACATCAACAAAATAGAAGTATCTAAGTTTATTAAATGTCTTTAACAAGAAAACTAAACATAGTTATGTCCTCAAATCAATTGAGTACATACCACAACTTTGCTTGAATGAATGCTTATATCAAAGCTTCACTTCAATGACTCCTCTGAATTTCCACCTACACGTTTAGAGATATGACAAAATATATGGAATTAGTACATTATAATGCACTATGTATGGTGACATGCAATTAAAACCATGCTAAAAGAAAATTTGTATAAAACATTCTCTTTTGGAAAAAATCTTCATAAGACAAGTATAAGAATCACTTACAAGTCAACATAAACATATATAAGTCACATTCCACAGTGTAGCATTAACACCACTTCAAAACACATAAACATGAGACCCTTCTACCAAAGGCTATTCTAAGGCTCACTTAAGTAAGTTATGAAGCGGCTACTCATACACCCCTTCACACACACCTAAGTGATCCTTAAGACTACCTAAGATAAGATTATTCCTATTTCATCAATTAAACTCCCTACCTAGGATTACTCTAAGACTCACCTAAGTAAGACATGAAGAGACCACCCATACACCCTCTTCAAGCCTACCTAATCAATCCTTAAAGCTACTCTAGATAAGTATATTTTCATTTACATGCATTTAACTTAAGTCACTATGTCCATTAAGCCATTTAAGATACATACAACAATTAAGGACTTTCACATAATGGTCTTCGAGAAGACCAAGGGAACCTACACACTAGCATCTTTAAATCCTACTCATGACATGTCTATAGAGCATCCCATTCCACTACCTAAACGTTATAGAACTTATCCAACACTAAAATGTATCCCACATGATGAGAATAGGCAATAACCGACATAGACCATACTAGCTAAGCATAGAATCTAGAGTCTCCCCTACTCCAATGGAAGGTATTCTACTTGACAAGGGTAGAACTAGGAAACATCCCGTGTAGGCACATGGTTAAGGAATATCAAGGGTTTCTTGTACTCTAGTCTCCATTTAATTAGAGTCGCTCCCCAAGCATACTCACTCGGTGCTAGCCTATGAGAAAACATAAGTAGAGTCACTCTCAAGGCATACTTACTCGGTGCTAGCCTTTGTTCTCATAGAGTAATTCAATCACAAGGGCATATGAAGAGTGACCATATATAAGTCATAACCAAATCATAATACACCTTACCAAAGTGGGTCCACTAGGGCTGCCACACAATTGTTACTAGGATAGCTTCATGACATTCCTAAGGATTGTCTAATGTCGTTCCAGCAAACCTACCCCTAAGTCTATCATTCAAACAAGAAGGATACCATTAGATCTTTAAACTTCAAAGGATATCATAACCTTCTATCTAGTTTGAAGGTTCCACATTAATGAAACTCTTAACTATGTTCAATGTCATATTTCAATCATACATACACATACTTGACAAATGTGCTTTAGCCTACTAAGTCAAGAGTCATATTCACATTCTTCATGTATCAAGTAAAGGACATAGGTCTACCAAAACAAGATACACATAACATTATCTTATCACATGTACCATCATATTCGAGTAGCACATAGGGTCAACTAAGTATACTATAAATCACCGTACTCATTCCTATAGAAACATCAACATTACTCATCATAACTCTCATATAGTCAACTAGAGAGATTCACACTTCAACATCAACCAACACACATTAAGACATCACCATAGTCTACTATAGACATCAATAATCAACTAGAAGAACTCATGCTTTGACTTCACATATACACATAAGTCATATAGACCTTCACAATGATCACATAAAGTTATAACATGATAACATCATAATTCGTAATGTAATGGTGCCAAAGCCACATTCTTCACAAATATACCACATAAGCACCGTCACCATAAGTGGACCACACCAAATATCATAATTGAAATACCTATACTACGCAATATAGAATATGTTCGGTTAACATACCACCATACCAACCACAACACCTCAAATCCATAGCCAATTCAATCCATAAAGGCTCTTACCAATAGACATCCCCAATTAAAACCAATAATCAACTATACAAAGATTCAACATAATACAATATGAAATTCATCAAACTAGGACAACCTATTTACAATTCTAGCATGTTTTTTTATGTAATTCAATAACCTGAAGTAAACTACACAAGAATTCAATACAATAAGACATGATCACATCACCCATAATATAGCTAAAATAAGGATTTCATGATTTGCATGGGTTAATAGTAATTTTAATCTAAAATCATTCAATTAACATCAATTCAATCATAAATCATTGGTTCAAATCATCTTATGCAAGAACCCATGGCTAGATATCAAAATAAAAGATAATCTTTTTAAACGTCTTGGAAAACACTTTGAAGTTTGGCTCCTTGAAGAAAGAGAGTTCAAGGATGAAACACCATACCTTTATTGATGAAAAGCCACAAAAACGAATGAGAATTGATGGAGAAATGAAGCTCCAAGATCCAAGCTCCCACACTGCTTCAAGCTTCAATGGAGTTGTAGAGGATTCTTTTTTTGGTGTTTGGGTTTTGATTTTTGAATAATGACTTGACTTGGGGTTCTAGACTTAGAAAAGTACTGAAAATACAGAAAAATCCCTTAAGTAACCTCCCAAACCATTTTTACAAAGCTAGGTGAATTACCTAAAATACCCCCAGCTTGGCCGAGACACCTACAGAAAATCTGCAGGTGTCAATCGAAATATGGAATGACGGCTCATCGACCCACCAACAAACCGTTCTGCTTGTCCATGGTTTGGGTAAGAGACTATCCATCAAGGTGTCTAAGCTCCCACATCATGTATGGGGCTAATCTCCCAAACGATGGAGTGTCGACTAGACCACGTTCCATCGATTAGCCACCGTTGGTGGAGACTTCCTTGGGATGTTTTGACCCACAAGTTAGGTCCTCCTCAAGGACCCTTATAGTGGTCCTAGGGGAGTCGTGCCCAAAATTTTCCTACCTAAATACAATCTTATAGATGTTAGGAACCTCTCACATCAATTTGAACCAAAAGGAACACGTAAAACATGCAAAGGTACACTAGAACTTCTAAACGTCTTGGACGTTCTTGGACATTGGACCTCCAAACACTCCCAAACTTTAAACACTGCCTCAAAACACTATTATTGACCATTTTAAGACTTTATAACCTCATGACACACGTGTTAGTATCTAGCTTCATCTAGTTCGTTTTAGAGGTGTTACAATACACATCCAATGTTGTTGAGATATGTGCTAAAATCTGTTGATTAGAATGAGTTAAATGTGTGGCTCTGAGTATGACATGATAATGAACCAACTTGAATTCATGACTTAAGATCTAACTTGAACTGGGTAATATGATAATCTGATAATAGAACGATGTGCCAAGTGTGTGTGAGATTGATAGATTGTTCAAACAATTTTATGCCAATCTAGAACTTGCGAGTTAGTCCCGCGAAGACAATCCACTCTAGAGTCAAAGAAGTGATCATAGTCCCTTGTTCTAAAAAATCCACTAAATGTCTAAGAGAATCCAACCAAATGACATAAATGTTCCCGTTGATCCAAATGATTTGAGACTTACTGAGACCAATTTTCTCTAAACCCCTAACTCACCTTCCCATAATCTATTTTGTTGCCCCGGTGTAAGACACCAAGAATGAGTTAGTGTGTCTAGAGCCTAACATGTTTGTCATAAGTATATAAGGTCCTTAAATGTTTTATAATGTTGTAATGAGGCATTTACTAAAGATTTAGGTGAATTGGAACTCAAACGTCAAGAGACGACTAAGTCGTTCAACGACTAGTCATCTATTTGCCTCATGTGTCTATACGTGCTTATATTTGAATGTTATGATATTATGAGGTCCTTATATGAGTAATAATGATTTTTATAGGCATTATATTAAGATTCATGAAGCTTAAAGCTCAAACGTCCAAGAACGTCCAAGACATTCAAAAGTTATCCCTTGAGACGTTCATGTATGTCTTGAGTGTGCCTTGCATGTTTGGATTTGTTTTACGTGTTCGATTTTGGTGAAACTAATGTGGAAGGTCCTTGAAATTTTAAGGTATATAATTACATTGGAAACGTCCGGGTACGACTCCCAAAGGGCCCCACAAAAGGCTCTCAAGGAGGACCCAAAGTCTGCCACGACACTACCTTGGCACTATCTACCAACGACCTTCAATCGACGGCCTGTAGGTTCACCTACGCCCCGTAAATGGTGAAGCGTCGATTGGGACATAGCCTGGAGAAGTCTCAGCCAAAGTACATCCTCATACCCAAACGACGAAGGCCACCAACGGCCCGTCGATGGGCCTAAGGGGCATCGATGACTGGCCGTCGATGCAGGCTGCATTTAAGTGCATGCACGCTGCTTCATTATGGGGTGAATGAGAAATTCACCCCATGTTCTAACCTTAACCTAGTTGGTTTATTTGGTTATTTTTGGGTGTATTTAAGTGATAAAAAACGTGATAACCCCATTCCCAATTCAATTCACAAAAACTACACTTCCCTCCCAAACCAAACTCTCTCTAGAACTTCCATTGAAGGTGAAGCTCAATAACAGCTTGGAGCTTGGATTTCCATGGGTTCTTCACTAAGTTTTAGAGTTTTTCTTCTACATTAAGGTATGGTGATCCATCATCTCTAGTTAATCTTTCATCTAGAGAGTGACTTCAAAGTTTTCAATGCAAGTTCATGATCAAATCTCTTTTTCTTCAATTTAGCCATGGGTCTTTCTCAAAACGTTTTCAATGATTTTCTCATTATGAATTGATGATATTTTATTTATTTTAACGTGGATTTCAATCCAATTGCATGATGAACCTATGCTCCCTTCAAACTATCATTTTAGCCTAAGTATGGGCTTTGTGATCTTGAATTGATGTTGATTGAATTATGAATCTAGCATGCTGAATTGCTTATACCTACTGCCTACATTGTAGTGTGATGATGAATTGTGTTATATTGGATCAATGTGGATTGATGCTTGAAGACTTGATCTCTACTTCCTATATTTTGTTAATATATGGCTTTCACTGTAACATTGACTCTATAAAGCATGAATGTGGGATTTGTCTATGTTAAGATAATTGTAGCTACTGCCTTACTTGTATGTTATTGATGAATTGTGGGTATGAACCCTTGATGATAAAAAAAAAAGAAGTGTTGGTAAGGATTGATTTACATTCTCTTAGCCTATAGATTTATAATGCTATGTACATGATATGATCTAAGTTCTAGGGTAGGTGAAGCATGATTTAGACTTGGTTGTTATGTCTTTTGATACTTCCCTAGATTGGTATTATTGGTATATTATGAATGTTTATCATGATGATAAAAAAAAAAGGAATATTAGTAAGTGATCTATGTATCTCTACTCTCTAGTGTATTGTTGATGTAGTGTACTTGTTAGTAGCATGATCTTGTAGTGGCTTATGCATGGTTTCTTTTATGATTAAAGTACATTTAGTTACTTACCTATATATGAATTGTTGATGAAAAGGTGTATTGATCAATGATGATCCAAGGTTGATGAATTGGTAAGAATGTCTCTTCCTCTCTACTTTCTTATAATATTGATAGTTGATGAAGCCTTGTATGAAATTGTTTGGTGTGGTCCACTTATGGTGGCGGTGTTTACCTTATTGCCAATATATATGTGATGTGATCATGGCCTTGAATTCAATTGTATTATGAATGAGTGTTGGTGATTATCACCCATTATGAAGCTTATGCCTAGTTTCCATTCTAGTTATGATCTAGGTTGTATTACTCATGTTACAAGTCTGTGAATGACTATGTTGGGGTTTGATTAGGTTCTGCCTTATATTATTATAAATAGTTAATTATCCCTTACCTATGTACCCCTATGTGAATGTGTGAATAGTTAAGGTTAGGAGTCTTAAGTGTAATATGAAGTTAGCTTGTCGCCTATGCTAAGTTGTGTTGTGTGGTCTATGCTTTAAGGTGCATTGTTGTCCTAAGAGGGTGGCTGCCTCAACGTGTTTTTGATAGACATTATGTGATCATGTTGACCAATGTACACACTCACTCAAACTTCATGCATGCTTAAAAGTAGTAAGGTTCATGGTGTCTAAATGAAAGGGTAATTCTCATAATCACTAATATCTCTACTATGCATGTAAGGTATATGTATGTGAAGTATGTTATGTATCCCTTAACTAGGATGAATTGATAGGTGTGCTAGTATGGTCAAGGGTATGGGACCTTGTATATGCATTGCACATGTTTGCCTTGATAGGATAGTTCATAGGTTTGGTTTCTTATGTACATGAATATGAATGCATGAGTATGTTATGAACATGTCTTATATGCTATAATGTGAAATATATGGTATGATGAAGTATGACTATACCTAGTATCGAAATGTGTTTATATGAAAGGATTGTTCATATAGTTACACTTGTACACTTATGCTTGAATGAAATGAAGTCTGAACATGTGTGGTCTAAAGGTGTTATGTGAAAGGTTTACTCACATATATGTATACACACACATGTATAATGATCTAGTCAATAAAAGGGCACTTGAAAGGTGTTTTCATGTGTACCCTAAACTAGATTATGCTTACATATGCTATGTCCATGTGGAAGGACTTCTCACATGATTTAGGCTGATGAATTCTCATCTATGACCTATGAGCTAAGCATATGAGGAGTTAACTCTCCTAATCCTATGTTTTATAAAGTAACGAATATTAAAGGCTTTCAATAAAGGGAACTTATCTTAGCACCGAGTGAACTTCAAGATGAGGGGTGTCCCTTCCCAGGGTAGGAAGGTAGGTCACCATAGACCTCACGAGGTGGTTAGCCTCTTATCCAAATGGCATAGAGTGATATTTCCATAAATGGATAACTACAATGTCTCATTAGACATAAAGTGGGTTTCCACATGTACCGCCAAGTTCCATAAACTATGCTTGCCACATAGGATCTTGCAAGTGAATTCACTTAGTATGCTAGCATGTGTTAATGTTCTACCTTGGCTAGGTAAGAGCACCTTCCATTGGTGGAAGGCTCTAAAAGACCAAATTCCATGTTAGCACACATGGTTTTAGTGTCGGTTGAGGCTATAATTTCCCTAATGTAAAATGGACAATGGAACTAAAGTAAAGGGACCCTAACTAGGATAACCTAAGCAAAGGTACTTAGGATACGTGGAAGGAATGGACCTACCTATGCAATGCACAAGTAGCTCTCTAAGGGAGTCCTAGGAAGGTGGTCCAATGTATGTGCATATGTTTATGGTTCTCTTGCATGACATTGTGGTAGTGTCTACATGATATGATGATATGCATGATATGAATTTCTAATGTGACTAAGATCCTACTTGAAGTGTATGTAGTTGACTATAGTATTATTTTTGGTACATAAAGTATATGTTAAGGCTTGTGGTCTTATGATAGGTTTACTAAGTAGGTGTGAGGCTATGGGACTTCACATGTACATTGTACTAGTAGACATAGAATAGGATTGTGAGTAAGGTCTTGTAATGTTATATGTCAATGAAGTTAGCATATGTGCAAGTAAATTATGGTTCACTGTAATGTCCTTATGACCTTGACTTGAATGTGTCTATGATGTAATATACTTCTATGATGGTATGTGTTGGCTTATATATGTTGTATTTATGACTTCCTTGTGGCCTTAAGGTGATGCACTGCACCAAGTATCAATAGAGGGTTACCTGGGGGAACAAGGAATTAGGAAGAAAAGGATTCACTGTAAAATGAATGTACTTCACTGTAATGGGAAAATGAAATTACTGTAAAATGATTCAAAAATGCTATAAATGCAAGGTGTGATTTTATATGATGTATGTCATTGAATATGCCTATATGAAGTGTGTGAATTGCATAAATGCTATTGTATCAAAGTTTTATGAAGTTTTCACAAAAAGGCATGATACATGTTTTCAAGTAAAATGTCCCTTTTAAATGCATGTTTTTTCATGGTTGTCATACTTAGTGCATTCTTGTACTAACTCCATTCTTCTCTACCTTTTTACACAAAGTTTAGGTTATGGATGTTTAAAGGATGTCTTTAAATGATGAGGAGCTTTATATGTGATTCCCAAGCTCAAGGAAAGGAATCCTTAAGTCCAAGGATGTCCTAATGTCTAGTTTACTGTAAAGTCTCTTAATATTGTACTTATGAATTATGTTGTAAGGGTCATGTCCCTAATGTACTCTAATGATGTTGAGTCTAAGATGGCAAAGAGACATAGATTCTAACAATGTAAATATGATATTTTATCTATATATTGAAAGTGATGTTCAATCATATGATATGCTATGAAGGTTTTAAATTTTCCGCTAAATTTACCTATGACAATGCGATGAATTATGACTATGGGATTGTATAAGACCTCCGAGAGTTCAAGTACATCATGTTACTTCTAGGGGCTGCTCCCCGGATGTGACACCCGATCCCTCCTTGAACATGTGCACCTCGACTTAGGCCAAAATCCTAAGTTAACGTTGGCTAATGCAAAAGTAACCTCAATCATGAACCTGATCCGACATCAGATATTATGAAACCTCAACTAATGGAAAATCTGTAAGTTGAGGGTGGCTATGAAAGGGGAAATCAAAAGAAAAATGGGTATGAAAAGAGTTTAGGGTTGAAAGAAAAGAAATGAGAGGATGTGACTTTGTGAGAAAAAAAGTGAGCAAAATAAAGTACAGGATGAATACAAAGAAGAAAAAGTGAAAAATAAAAGAGTTAAAAAGTTGAAAGTCACATCCAAAGTCGAAAGGAATCATGGAAAAGGTAAAAAGAAAGTGAGATGTCGACAGTCGGGCAAAAAGAGGTAGAAAATCCCAATGTAATGCCGAGGAGGGAAGAATGTCACTAAAAGTACCCAAAAGTACCACACCTGAACCTGAGCCTACATTACAAACCAAGAAAGTCATATAGTGATCTTGGAACCTAGTTTGAAAGATCTAAGAAGTGAAAATAAGGGCAAACCTATGGTATTGAGCACTAACTATAACTTGAAATTACTTTTGAGCGTGACTGTTGAATGAACCCTTGTACTCAAAGTCATTTTTACTGTGTGAAAAAATGGAATTCGTTTCAAAGTAAGGGCACTGAGGACATTGTCTGAAAGTTGGTACCTTGGTGATAGTAAAACAATGCATGTTGTGTGTTGAGTGGTAGATCTTTGTCATATTTTTATCCGCATAAATTAGTTTGTTGAGTCCATGAGAAAAGATGTGCACAAAAGAAGAGAGTTAGGATAGAGAGCCATATGGTTGCTTGTGCCTGAGTTACTTGCTTCTATACAAGTGTCATTTAGATTCTTTCTGTGTCGCTTGAGGACTGACAATGATGTTAAGTTTAGGGTGTTGATATACCGTGATTTTACGGTATTTTTAATACATTTTACTTAAGAGTTGTGTGTCTCCATAGCCATTTAGTTTGATGTGTTTTTTTTATGTTTGCAGGAAATAAGTTCAGACGCGGAGAATTGAAGACACAATTGAACGAAGTACAGAAAAAGGCATCTACGCAGATAACCTACAGACTGTATGTCAAGTTACGCCCCATAGATGATAGTCGTACATGGGCAGGCAAGGCATTGTTGAAGATCAAGGAAGTCTTGACTAAATGTGGAACTAGAGTTGCAACTTACGAACCGTAGATTAATCTACGAACCGTACTATTCTCCATCAACTCAATAAGAGAATTTGTTCGAGTACCTGATGCCGAAAAGTCTAACTGTAGAGTTACGCAAAGGAGTTATGTCCCGTAGATTGACTTATGGTCCGTACTATTGGATCGTCGAATGTGATAGAGATTTTGAACACTAAAGATTAAAAAATTGCCTAAGTCCTGAACCACGGAAAGGACCTACAGACCGTATATTGACTTACCATAGGTCTATATCGTAGATTGAAGACGCATCTTGAAACTTTATTTTCTTATTTCGTTTCCTTTTAAGTTAGGACTTGTGTTTCTATATATGGCATGTAAACCTCATTTTTGGGGGTTAGACATTATTTTTCTTGTTTAGTTCTTGAATTTGGGAATCAATTTGCAAATTTTGACAATTATTCATTTCTAAATCACGTTTGATGTTTTTGGCTTTACAATTCGAGTTGAAATTATGGGTTTGTACTTCTTATTACGTAAGTTCATGATTCTTTAATCTAAAAATATTATGTTCTTGCTTATATGGGTAACTAAATCCAAAACTAGGGTTGTGGGATCCAGGAGCGATTAACAAAGTATGAATAGTAATTAAGCAATTCTTAAATAGTGTTATTGCATGCATTGATCATTCTTTCGTCTAGAAGTCTTTTTAACAGCGACCAACATTAGAACTCGCCTTGTTGCTCTTTTTCGGACCGAGGAGGTAGTTAATAAGAAAATAATTATCAACATAGATTTAATGTGATAATGTCAAATAGTCTAATGTCGATTGGTGCTAGGGTGAAAACTGAGTCATGCATCAATGTGATGTCTAATATGTGGTAAAGGTAAGAATTAGTAAATTATATACACGTATCCGGACCAAGGTGTGGGGTGAAATCTTTAGATGTCGAACCAAGAATTTAAAGATACCTAATTTATCACTTTGCATGTAATACACTAGGAAGGGGTTGATGTGACTAGGATTACCGCGTTATGAGGTTTTGGGGAACACTTATACCTTAGTTATTTTCTCATCTTGGTAACACCTAAAATTTGAATCTTGCTCACTAATTACTTACACAATTTTCTGAATTTGTTTCACAAATACCCCTTCCCTTTAATTATTTGTTTTCATAAATACATTTGCTAAACAAATATAATTGTTAGTTAAGATTAAGTATAAACAATTTTCCTCATGGGATCGACCCGAACCTACAATTTGGGTATTTACTTGATAACAATCGCTTATACTTATTGAGGGAGGTGTAATTTAAGCATATCAAACCCCAGTATTGAGTTTCCTACATATCTTTGGCTATATGAGATTTTAGGCCATTTGTGGTTCGATATACTTGATTTGGCACATGATTATGAAATAATTCAAAAGTTATCTCGATATCAAATTATGAATAGACAAGATTGATCGAGAATAAGATTTAATAGAGAATATCATAATACAACCAACTTTTAAACATTGAGTCCGCCTACATATCCTTAATCCTTAGGAATGAGGTTGTTTGTAATTTAACTCAACCAGTTGAAAAGGAAATCAATTATACAAGATAACCTTTGCTTCTGGAGGAGTGCGAAGTAAGTCGATAATGAAAAAGAGGCATGCTACCTCTTAGAAATGAAGGTGGGTACCTTTACACCCATAAATAAGAACTTACACGGACATACTTTCCAAATATCTTGGTGTATCATTACTCAGATTGGAAGTTTGCCTCCAGTGAGAGTGAAACGTTTTTGGATATGAAATTGAAATCGATAAACCCAAAGAAAAACCCACATGCCTTTTGATAGGGGTGTGGTTTGATTGTGTTGGAAGTGACTTCTCAACTCAGGTTTTTAGAGCTTGATACTCATCATTAGACTATTTCCTAGTTGGGTGCTAAGAAAGAGTTCCATGTTGTGTTACATCATTTTTTATGTCATCCGCACCTATGGTTTGATTTACGAATTCATCCTCTTGGATGCTCTTTGGAAAGACTAAAATAAACGTGTTAGTAGAAAATGTAGTTTATATAGAGAAGTGGCATGTTTTATCATCTTCAACACATGTTTCTTTTTAAATATACTAACATCAGCCTCTGTCAATTTTTACACAATAGATGATGAATTGATATGATGCTTAAATGATGATGACTTTTTGGATAATGCAATATTGTTGATGATGATGCTTCATTGATAGGATAATGATGTTGTTTCTCCATTAATAGAATGACGATGATGATGGTATGCTGGTTGAATGGTGATGATCGATTGGTTGGGTAATGGTGCTCCATTAGTAGGATGATGATATGGATCCTTTCAGCAATGATATTGTCACCTCTGATAATATAATACGGATGGCCTTCTTAGTGGTTGGAATATGCGATGACCCTTTTGACAGTTATGAAGATTTAATGTCCCTCTTGGAATTTGAAGATACAATGGCCCTTCTGGAATTTGCATATATGATGTCCCTCTTCACGTTTGAAGATGAAATGTCCCTTTTGGCATTTACATATAGGATGTCCCTTTTGGCGTTTGAAGATGCAATGACCCTTTTGGAATTTGAATATGTGATTTTCCTCTCGACATTTGAAGATGCAATGACCCTGTTGGCATTTGCATATATGATGGTCCTCTCAATGGTTTGAATATGTGATTTTCCTCTCGGCATTTGAAGATGCAATGACCCTTTTGGAAGTTGCATATATGATGGCCCTCTAGGCGTTTGAAGATGCAATGGCCCTTTTGGCATACACATATATGATGGCGCTCTTAGCGTTTGAATATGCAATGGTCCTCTTGGCATTTGATGATACAATGGCCTTTTAGGATTTGTATATCGTATTTTACTCTCGCGTTGAATATGCAGTGGCTCTCTTGGTATTTGAAGATGCAATGGCCCTTTTGGAATTTGTTTATATAATAGCCCTCCCGACGATTTGAATATGTGATGGCCATCTTGGAATTGAAAGATGCAATAACCCTTTTGGCATTTTCTTATATGATGTCTCTCTTGGCATTTGAAGATGTTATGGCTCTTTTGGCATTTGTATATATGATGGTCGTCTCGGTGGTTTGAATATGTGATGACCCTCTTGCCTTTGGAAGAGGCAATATCCCTTTTGGCATTTATATATATGATCTCCCTCTCGACGGTTTGAATATGTGATGGCCCTCTTGGCATTATAAGATGCAATAAACCTTTTAGCATATGCATATATGTTGGCTCTCTTGGCGTCTAAAAATTTAATTTTCCTCTTGGAATTTCAAGAAGCAATGACCATCTTGGCATTTGAAGATGCAATGGTCCTTTTGGAATTTTCATATAGGGTGGCCCTCTCGGTGTTTAAAGATGTAATTGCCCTCCTGGAATTTTAAGATTCAATGGCCCTCTCGGCGGTTGAAGATGCAATGACACATTTGGTATTTGCATATATGATGGCCCTCTTGGCATTCAAAAATGTAATGTCCCTCTTAGAAGTGGTATGAAATCTTTGATAATATGACATGAATGATTCTCTATGTGATAAAGGTGATGTCCCTCTTTGTGTTTCACATTACCGTGTGTGATATCGACGGAATTTGTGAAGATTCTTCAAACATTCTTGATGCTGAAAAAATGTAATTTGATATTTTTGTAGATACTTGTACATGTCGAGAGTGATTTTTTCACTTTTTCCTATTTTGAACATTTCATGTTCATTAACTCATGCCTTGTTAGATATTCGAACACGGTGTTGTTTTACGCATTCTAAACAATTTTTCTTGTGAAAACTTTAATGGCTTTCCTGCAGCCACACAAAAACTGTCAATTTTTTAGAGTTTCTTGACCTTTTTAATTCTTCGTAATTATTGAATGGAGAAATATGATGCACTTGTTGTGTTCTTAGATACCTGCATCCGTAGAGAAATTGTTAGTTTTTAAAACATATTGATATGCGTTGACTTCTTCAATTGTTTTCTCTTTGTCTTGCTATCTTTAGTAGAACACTCTGATCTCTTTATTCTAAAAATATATAAGATGAAATCACACAAAACATTTTACATATTAAAAATCTTTAAGGAAAAAGAATTTTTCGAGAATCAATTTAGAAAAAATCAATGTTATGTCATGCATAGTTAAGTGAACGTCTGTGGTTCAAAAATTTTGACGTGTATGATACTCTTTTTTGTATTCATTAGCTCGTGCTTTGTTGGAGATTTGAACAAGGTTTTGTTTTTCGTATTCTAAACTATTTTTCTTCTGAAAAGTTCAATGGCTTTCCTGCATCCACAGAAAAGTTGTCAATTTGGGGGAGTTGCTCGCCCTTTTGAATTCTTCGTATTTATTGAATGAAGGTATATGATGATCTTGTGGTGTACTTAAAGTCCTGTATCCATATAGAAATTGTTAGTTTTTTAAAAACAAACTGATATGTGTTGACTTCTTCAAGCGCTTGCTCCTTATCTTGCTATCTTAAGTTGATCACTGTGATCTCTTGATTCTCGATATATATAAAATGAAATTATACAAAGCATTTGATGTATTAAAACATCTTTAAGGAAAAAGAATATTTTGAGAATCAATTTGGAAAAGATTACTGTCAAATTTCATGTCATGCATAGCTTAAGTAAACGTCCTTGGTTCAAAAGAATTTGATGTGTATAATAGCCTTTTCTGGAAAATTCAAAAGATCCTTAAGGCTTAAGAAATTTTTGGTCCTCTCTAGATCAATTATAGTTGGGAAGTTCTACAATTGGCTTTGAAATCCAATGGTGTCGGAAATTGTAACGATGCCAGAGATTATTTCAAGTTAGCTTTAAGCTTCTAGTCATGCTTGAAATGTTCAAAAGTAACTACAAACTTCTAGTGATGATTGAAGAAATTTTTATGTCATCCTAATTTTTTTAATTAAAGTTAGATATCTTGGAGTATCTTGAACCGTTGATATATGACTTGTAGAATATTTGAGTCCCTCTCAAAAAATTTGTCCCAGTTTTAATATATATTCAGTCTTGACTTGTTCTAGAGATCCTTTTATTGAGAATTTTTTAGTCCCTCTCAAGAATTCTATACAGTTTATATTGTAAAGGAGAATAATAATCATACATGAGATATGATCGAACTGTTGTGGCGCCTATGTATTCCGTTGAGGAAAGAATTAGGTCAAGAGGATTACCAAAAATAGGAAATTTTTTATAAAGAAATGACTGAGGCTGACATAATTTGCCTACGTATCTCATTCCATTCAGGTCGAACGTAGTTCAAGTACAAAGGTAAAATATTGAAAATGGATAAAAGGGTATCCGAGGTCGACATACATACATACGTATCTCATTCTTTAGAATTCAGATCAGACGTAGTTCATTACAAAGGAAAATTTTCTAAATATAAAATATAAGATGATTACATGCAAATTATGTGACTACAGGGAAGGAAATAAGATAAATTCTTAGTCTTCAAATATAATAGTTCTTGATTCCATCTGAGTCGATTGGCCACAAGTGAGATAACTTAATGTGCTCAACCACGACATGTCATCAAACAAATGTTTTTATGTATTGTCTAAGCACACTAATGAGTTCTTTTTCGTAGCTTCTGTCACACAAAAAATTATTCACGTTTCTTTGACATATTCATCTTTATCAAGATTCAAAACTTCTATGTCATCCAGATTTGACTTATCGTAGTTGTCGAATCGTTTCAACTCATTGACATTTTATTCAGATATCATGATCTCCACATCATACACTTAGAACACATTAACATCTACCTCATATGTTCATTTAGCTTGTGACATGACATGATTTGACATGTTTCTTACAAAAAAATTAATTTAATTGAAACAAAAACAAAGATTGTTAGATAGCAGAATTAAAGCAAGAAAAATAAATTTTAACAAAAGAAGAGGCTTTCATTGAAAAATATGATAATTTAAACTTTGATCAAGACCATGGGCCAATTTTCCTTTTTTAAAACATTACGAGGGAAATTAAAAGTCAGGTAAAATGACATGAAAGGTGGGTTCTGGGCATTTTTCGGGCTTTGTCAAGAACTTTCTCCACAATGTCTGGTGTTCGTATGTCTGGTGTCTCGATCATTTCCACAATGTCGCCTTTTTCAAGAAGATAGTTAGTTTTCTTATTTGAGAACATCATCAATTGGCATATTCCTCTACCATAAAGGACTGACACAGATGAGGTGAAGCTTTTGGTGGAACATGATTAATCTTCTTCTTGTTTTGAGAATCTTTTGAAACTAAAGCAAAAGTTTAATGTCGTTTCATCACCACAAATTTGGAGGTTTCACATATGCTCAAATAAGTTACAACTTTCTCAAGAATATCGAGATTGGTTGGGATTACAGCTTTATCCACACACCAATTTTCTTCGACCTCAATCATGTTAATGATAAACTCTCCACGATTTGGCAGTGAATCACTATTGGCATTTGGAGTCACGGTTTGGACAGTGACAACCTTTTGATCAATCAAATATTGAATATTATGCTTCAAGTTGATGCAATCATCAGTAGTATGTCTAGCACCTCGTGAACGGTAAGCACAATGAAGAATGGTCTTGTAAAGTCTGAAATTAACATTAACAATTTTTGGATCAATTGTTGTATCAGAACAACTGCTTTCAATCTCTCAAAGAGTTTGGTTTGACTTTTAACCATATGAGTAAAGATTCGAGAAGTTTTCTTCTCAAGTTTCAGACGAGGAAAATTTTAATTATTTCGCAGAGGTGGAGGTACTTGATGATAAAGTAGAGGAATTTGGTGAGTAGGTGCTGGTGTTTGGGAATTTGGGTAATGTGGAGTTTGGTATATATGAGGAGAATTGTGTAATTTGGGAAAAGTGACTTGGTCATTTAGTTGAACATTTGGGTCATATGAAAGTTGAGCCTTATAATTTGGATAATTTGGTAGTGGAGTTTGGTAATTTGGATAATTTGGTGGTGGATCATGATAATTTGGTTAAATGGGGTAAGGATTTTACGAAGATAAAGGGTAGGTTTGGATGGTAAAATATGTTTAACATTCAGATTTACATGCCTTTTTTATTTCCGTCTTGATTCAAATGAGATAGAGGAAACATCTTCCTTTTTCCTCCTCAATGGTCCAGAGGATTCATCTTCGGAGTAATTCGAATATTTTTTCCGGTCTTGAGACCATTTTCAATAGCATCACAAATTTTGACTATCTCAGTGAACTTTGCGCCTAAAATGAGAAACATCATATTGTGGTCTCAGTCTCTTGAATGTGCACGAAGATATCAATAATCTCTCTCTCGCTCATGGGAGGCCTAACCCTTGCAGTATCTCTTCTCCAACGATAGGTATATTCTCTATAGCTTTCACAAAACTTCTATTTGATTCTCTCCAAAGAGTATCAACAAGAATGAATTATACATTATAACCAAACTTTTTAATGAAGTTTTTAGCCAAAGTGTTTCAATTTGGTCACTGCTTGATTTATTTGGAAATAAATTATTCCAAAGCTTCTCCTTTTAGACTTCGACTGAAGAGCCACATTAATAAAGTCTCATATTTTCCAACTCCAACATCTTGATTGAAACGAGTCCTCAAATGAGCAAATGGATTTTCAACTCAACTAAAAGTGTCAAATTTGGTACTTTAAAACCTTCTAGAAGATCCAAATGTGGATGATTGCAAAAATATTCATATTTCAACCCTACAATGATTAGGGTGCATTGAAAGTCCTTCATTGCATTCACGACTTCCTCTCTACTGTTTTGCAGCCTTTCCTTTTGTCACACCATAATCTTAGGTTAGGTAGACAAGTACCATATGAACACATGCCTTACAAGTGATCATATAGATTTACTAATGAGAAGTTGCATATACAACTCATGTCGTTTAGCTGATTCGATACATCTGACAAGTAAAACTATGAATATTGACAATAGTTTTACAATATCTACAAATACTTTACTGGAATCCATGACCGTACAACTATCAAATACACATAATAAAGACTAGGAAAAACCCCGAATCAACCTGGAGCTCACCAACAATCGTTGAGTGTCATGTGCCTCTATAGGGGAGATCTACTAGTTGTGTACTTGTACCTGCAGCAATATAGTCAATGGAATGAGTTAATTTAGATACGTATTGAGTATAAATTTGCAATTATTGCTCTACTTCCATGTGTTTAGGGTTTTGATTCAAGTGTTGAACAAGATTAGTGAAAAAGACAAATAAGAATGCTAAAAAATGAAAAAGAGGGAAAAAAGACATTTGAAAGTGATTCATGTCCGCGTGAAACAATGATCAGACATGTCCTCTCCGCGCGCTGGTCGTGCACTCGGGGATCTCGGCGGCACGCCCGCATGGTGGGTTTTTAAAACGGCTACCTCTCTACGAGCTGTTCGCGCGCTTGGTTTTCCAGCGGCACCCTCGCGCATCATGGAGGCATGAAATAATTAAATGAAGGGTGTTTTTGGAATTGCGAAGGAAACCCTATGCTATATGATATTGGAGCTTTCCCCAAGTCCAGTTTATCGAGAAAAAGATCAAAAAAGAGCGACCCCAAGCAAGAGGATGGGAAAACGCGGTACACTACTTGAATCCAAAACAAAAGTTGGGATTCAAAGTTTGATGGCTATGTTTTCTTTTTCTATTTTGTTCTTAGTAAACTTATTCTCATCGATGGAGTAGATTCTTAGAGGGTATTTGACAAACATGTTGTATTGATGAATTTTTTGTGATTTTGATTCTCATTCTTATGTTTGAACTTGTTATGGAAATTTGAATTAAATTGCAACCTTGTTGATATTTTTTTTTATCGAAAGAGGAATATCTTGGTGAATATTGTTACATAGTTTTTGGATTTAATCAAAATATTTTCTCTAAAGTAATCGAAGGAACTTGTTGATAATTATTGATTAAATCTCAAGGAAAATTGTCGAAGGACGTTACTTTCTTAAGAAAAACCATTGCCATGTTTTTGAATATTAATATCACTTGGATATAATTGGTTTATTCTTTAACTTGAGATTTACTCAGAAGAAAAATCTAAGCCTTAAAGGGCACTCTAATAAGCTATCGAATTTGAGAGAATCAATAGAACTTTAGATGTGATAAATGAATGTAGTCAAATCAAAATTGTCATCATGCACTTGTTAGTCTTGTACCCTATCTTTTAGTATTGATATAATCTTCATAGTTATCAATTAATTTTAATTATCAAAAAGTGGTTCATAACCACAATCAACTCTTTTATTTTGATCACCTGAATAATAGCTGGCAAGAGTTGATTGAATTGTTATTTGTACAAATCCATGTGAAAATGATCTTTATACTATACTATATTTGACTAGCGAAGCACTAAACTTATAATGTGTTTGTGCTCGTCAAATTTTGGTGTCGCTGCTGTGAATTGGAACCAAGAAGTTCTCAATAGAGTTTTGTGTATTAATTCAGGTTTTTTGTTTAATTTTTTGTTCTATTTTATTTTATTTATTTAATATGTCAAGTCCCCAGTATTGTAGGCAATAGGAATTAACCACAAATTTGGTGTATGACACGATCTTCCACAAAAGAAGTTATCGAACACAATCTAGAGTTGGAGAAAACTTTACACTTTCTTAAAAATGAACTTGCCAAAGTGGTTTCAGGAAATTCTCAGAAGCTTAATACAATAGATGATATAAATTCCGGTAATAGGGGATTGAATAACCCACTAAATTTTGATAACCTAAACCGTGCACATGTTATTGAAGATGATGTTGAACATCCTGGGGTTGTTTACCGAAGAATTCACAGCCTTCTTGTTGCATTGGAAGACCAAATGGATCAAAATAATGAAAGGCCGTGGAGATTACTATGAGACTATCTTAAGCCAAATTAAAATGGGATGCAGTCCAGTGTAAGATGTCCTTCTATTGCGGCAAATAATTTTGAGATCAAGCATAGTGTTCACCTAGCAATACAAAATAATTGTATTTTCATAGGGAAGCAAAATGAGGATCCAACTAGTCATCTGATGGATTTTGATGAAATCATGAACACTTTTCACTACAATGGAGCATTGTATGATGTTATATACTTAAGGTCATTCCCTTTCTCTTTGAAGGATGATGCTAAGATCATGCTACGAAGTTTACCTTCTGGATCAATCCACAACTGGGATAAAATAACGACAAAGTTTCTGGATAAGTATTTCTCACCAGTAAAAACAGCTAGAACGAGGAAAGAGATCAGCAATTTCAGTAAACTAGAATCAGAAATAGTGTTTGAGGCATGGGAAAGATTCAAGGAATTGTTGAGTAAGTGTCCACATAATGGAATAGAACCATAGCTACATTTGAAATTTTTTGGGAAGGATTATCACCTGCATCACAGAGGATATTAAATTATGCAGTGGGAGGACCAATCATGAAAAAGACACCTAAAGAAGCAATTGAAATCCTAAATGAACTTGTAGAGGATGCTAATCAGTGGGTTGTGGAGAATCTGAAAGGAAGAAGACTGTAGGAGTGCACTAAGTTGATACTTACACTACCTTGCACGCGCAGATTGCAACAATTGCAAAAGATGTGAAACAATTGACTCTAGCCCATGATCAAATGACCCAATCAATAACATGTGATTTTTGTGTAGAAAGGCATCCTACTCATGAATGTCAACAAGGGCCATTTACAGAAGAAGAGGTTAATGTTGTTGGAAACTTAAACAAATGGAACTATCAAGAATCAAACAATTTTAATGCAATTGGGCAAAGACATCATGTATTCTCATGGAGCTCACCAAATAGTAGTTTGAATGAGTGGCAACAGAACAGTGTGAGAGGACAAGGACAAACAATTTAGGGGTATCAGAATCACCGGCAACAACAATATCAACCTCATGAGGGACAACATAGGAACCAATCGAGTTTGGAAGAGATGTTTAAAAGTTTCATCACTAAGGTTGATGAACGATTTGAAATTCAAGGTGCTTCTATTCGAAACTTAGAAAAAAAGGTTGGACAGATTGCTAATAAGATATCTGAAAGACCACCTGGAAATCTTCCAAGTGAAACATTAAGGAACCCTAAGGAGTTGAAAGTTTTGGCTTTGCGAAGTGGAAAAGAGTTAAATGATATTGTTAAAGCAAAGTTTGTTAAGTTACGAAGAGAAAACATGTCACATCCAGGGAGCACCCCCTAGAATTAACATGGCGTACTTGACCTCTCGGAGGTCTCATACAATCCCATAGTTATCATTCATCGCATTTTCATAGTAAATTTAGCAAAAAATTTAAAACTTTTCATAGCACATTATATGCTAGAAACATCACTTCACATATATATAAAACATAAGTCATAATACATATTTAGACCTTAAGTCTCTTTGTCATCCTAGACTCAATATCATATGAGTACTTTAGGGACACGACCCTTACAACATGATACATAAGTACAATAATACTACACTTTACTGTAAACAATAATTTAGGAGATCCTTGGAACTTAAGGATTCCTTTCCTTGAGCTTGGGAATCACATATCCAGCTCCTCAATCATATAGACATCCCTTAGGCATCCATAACCTACACTTTGTGTAAAAAGTAGAGAAAAATGGGATTAGTACAATAATGCAATAAGTATGGCAACCATGTAAAAACATGCATTTAAAAGGGACATTTTCTTGAAATCATACTTCATGCCTTTTTGAGTAAATCTTCATAAAACCTTTATACAATAGCATTAATATCATTCACAGACTTCATATAGACATATTCAAAGGCCAAAAGTTATATAAAATCACATATAGAATTTAAGCCACATTTGGGGTAACTTAACAGTGAGCTCCCTTCACATTAGAGTGAATCCTTTTCTTTTAACTCATCAACCTCCTAATTAACCCTTTAGTGATACTTGGTGCAATGCATCACCTTAAGGTCATAAATAAAGCATATATAAAACCTACATAAGCCAACACATATCATCATGAAAGCATAACACATCATAGACACATTTAAGTCAAGACTCTATTGGCTTTACAGTAAGTTACATCCATTTGCACATCTATTCACTTCACTTCACATAAATCATTATAAGACCTTACTCATGACCTCAATCGTAGTCTACTAGTGCAATGTACATGTGAATCCCATAACCTCACACATACTTAGTAAACATATCATGATACCACAAGCCTTAACAAATCATACATCAACTTAACAAGTAAAGGCAACTTCATCCAAGCTAAGCAAGACCTTCATCATATAGTCATTAAGACCAACATCATGCATGTAGGGATAAGTTCACAACATATAGACTTATATCATGCACATATTCATAACAAGTAGACAAATACTACAATGTCATGTATAAAGACATAAGCATAATCATACACATTAGAACACATTCCTAGAAATTCCTAAGGAGCTACTTGTGCAATGTCTAGATGGGTTCATTACTTCCACCTACCCTAAGTAACCTCCCTTAGGTCATCCTAGTTAGGGTCCTAGTTTTTTACTTCCATTGTCCATTTTACTTTAGGGACACTATTGCTTTAACCGACACTAAGACCATGGGTGCTAAGCATGGAATTTGGTGTTGTAGAGCCTTACACCAATGGAAGGTGTTCCACTTAGCCAAAGTAGAACCTTAACATATATCCTATCATCCTAAGTGATTTCACTTGCTATATCCTATATGGCAAGGACAATTTATGCAAATAAGATATAGGTATCATCCCTTTACATGCCATTTTGCAATTGGGGCCTCCTCTCATGAGAAAACATGGGTTAACCTTCCTCAAAGGGAAGCCACCACCTCATGTGGATCCATAGGTGAGTATTCCTCTAAGGGAAGTCAACACTTTATAAGGAACAAATGGTGAATCTTCCTCCAAGGGAAGTCAACACCTCTCATTGTCAAGATCACTCGGTGCTAAGCTAAGTTCCCTTTATTGAAAAGCTTTTATTACATTATTACATAAAACATAGGCTTAGGATATTTATTCCTCCTATGCTTATAGCATATTCAATCACCTATCTAGTCTTAGAGTACTCTTGGGCACACCTTTCAAGGCCCCTCTATTTACTAGACCATCATACATGTGTGTACTTTCATGTGATCAAATCTTTCACATAACACGTAAATGTCACACATGTTCATATATCAATGCATAAGTCTATAGGTATAGCTATATGAGAAATCCTTTCATATAAACACACTAAGACACTATGCACATTCATACTTAATCTTATCATATAAGTCATATTCATAATATGCACATACATTCATTTTTATGTACATAGAAACCAAACCTAGGAACTATCCTATCAAGATACACATGTGCAATGCATAGACAAGGTCCTATACCCTTGACCATACTAGTACACCTATCAAGTCATCCTAGTTAAGGAATACATAACATACTTCACATACATATACTTTACATGCATAGTAGTAGACACTAGTGAATATGAGAACAACCTATCATTTAGATACCATGACCTATACTACTTGTAAGCATTCATGTAGAGTGAGGGTGTGTGTACATTGGTCAACATGATCGCATAATGACCATCAAAAACACATTGAGGCATCCACCCTCTTAGGACCCCAATACACTTTCAAGCATAGACCACACAACACACAATAGCATAGGAGACAAGTCAACTTCATATTACACTTAAGACTCCTAACCTTTGCTATTCATGAATTAACATAGGGGTACATAGGTAAGGGATTATTATCCATTTTAACTAATCAATGGAAGCACCTACACTTTACCCTAACATAGATATACATATGCTTATACTATAGCCATACAACCTAGATCACAACTAGAATAGGAAAGTAGGCATAAGCTTCACATAGTATGATCATCACAACCATACACTCATATATTCATCAATTTGCCTTCAAGGACATACTCCACACATATATAATGATAATAAAGTAAACACTGCCACCATAAGTGGACCATACCACACAATGACATACAAGGCGTACTCAACAATACTATAGAGAAGTAGAGAAGTAGAGAGTAGAACAATTCTTACCAATCCTTTAGTCTTTGGTTATTATTGACCATTACTACTCTTTAATCAACAATTCAAGTATAGGGAAGTAGTTTAATGTATACTTACAAATAGAATTGATGCATTAGTTATGACAAGGTTGAGTTCATATTAGGTCCACTACATCATCAATTTATAGAATGTGAATTCTTCCTCACTTTGATTATCAACTTATCTTACTCACAAGTACTCGATAATACTCATAGGAGGCAATAGTTAAAGAGACCATAGCTTAAACGACATCCTACTACAATGGACAAGGAATCGAGATTACAGTGAGCATCATAGAATTACAGTAGAGAGGAAATGGAGGTCAAAACTTCAAGCATTAATCCACATTGAATAACAACACATCATTCATCATTATAATATATTATAGACAGTATCTCAAGTACAATTAACCCTATTCCAAATCGTGAACCAATTACCATGGAGTCGAGATACTTAGACTACATTAGCAATTATAGAAAATAGGAGGACATGAATCAATATTATCTAATCCTCAAGCCTTGATCCATATTGGATCCATTACTTATAATTAATAACTTATATACATGATAGGAAGAAGTTAACAATCAATTTAGCATAATTGAATTCCACATTTATACATTATTAAGGCAATTATACAGTGAACATATAGAGATCTAAGCTACCTTGGTTCAAATCTTCAAACCTTCATATCCATAGAAACTCATCAACAATTCACCATCAATAAATATACTAGGCAGTAGATATAAGCAAATTAACGTAATAGAATCACAATTCAACCAATAGCAAGCCACGATCATAATGCCCATGCAAGGGCTAAATCGAGTTTGGGAAGGGACATGAGTTCATAATTCAATTCCATTAAATTTCACGTTAAAACCAATAAATTATCATCAATTTATCATGATTAAGACATTAAAACTATTTTTAGAAAGAACCCATGGCTAGATTGATGAAGAAGAAGTTTGATCATGAAATATCTTTTGAAACTTTGAGATTAACTCTCTACATGGAAGGATAACTACAGATGAAGGATCACCATACCTTTATAAAGATGAAAACCTCTAAAACTTGATGAATAACCCATAGGAATCCAAGATCCAAGTTGTTCTTGAGATTCACCTACAATGGAGGTTTCTAGGGAAAATTGGTTTTGGAGGGAAAGTCTATTTTGTGTGAATGGGTTGTTCACGTTTTTTAATCACTTATATACACCCAAAAAGATCTAAATAAATCAAGTAGGTTCAGTTTAGGACAAGAGGTGAATGTCCCATTCACCCCTTCATTGAGCAGTCGCTAGGCAGTGATGCACCAGCCTGCATCGACGGCCAACATCAATGCCAGTAGGTCCATCGACGGACCGTTTGTGGCTTCCGTCGATTGGACCTTGGGTTGTTCTTTGGTTGAGACTTGTCTAGGCTAAGTGTCCATCGACTAAACCTCACCAACGGAATGGGGTGTCGTTTGACACTAAAGGCAGTGTCTCGACAACCTTTGGGTCCTTCTTGTAGGCTCTTTTGCGGGGCCGTTCGGAAGTCGTACCCGGGCGTTTCCAACGTAAATATGCACATTGACAAGTCAAGGACATTCCACATCAGTTTCACCCAAAACAATTACATGTAACACATCCAAACATGCTAGGACCCATCAAGACACACACATGCATGTCTCAAGGACTATATTTCGAACGTCTTAGACGTTCTTCGACGTTTGACCTCCAAACTTCATGAAACTCCATATACTGACTATAAACATCATTCTAACTCATTTTAAGATTTCATAAGCTCATTACATACTAATATAAGCATGGATAGACACATGAGGCACAGAGTTTACTAGTCGTTGAACGTCTTGGTCGTCCCTTGAATTTTGACTTCCAAATCACCTCAAACCTTACAGACTGCCTCAATACCATATAATAAGCCATTTTAGAACGTTAGAAACTTATTACAAACATGTTAGGATCTAGATACCCAACTCATTTTGGGGGTCTTACAATTTCCCCCACTTTGGAACATTCGTCCTCGAATGACACTTGGAACACTTAATCACAACAAGGACTTCAATGCATCATAGAGTTGTTCATCACATTCATAACATCATCACATAGAAGTTAATGCACCAAACTTACAAGTAACACAACTTCAAATCATTTTAGCACTCAATGAACACAAGCGAGCAAAACTTTTATTCACTCACTCTTTAATGCATCAAACACAATGGCTCTTATCATGTTCATAGGAGGAACATCCTTTTCCTAATCATAACATGGTCATTACACTTCAATTAATTAAGATCTCATCTTGCAATCTTCTTTAAGTCACACTAAGGCAGATTCCAACAACACTCAAGAAAAAATTAGGCACTCATACTTCAATGCACATAGACTTGAGTAGATAGGTTGACAAAGGATTCGTTATTAGTTAGGCCTAATGCCACGAGGGTCATACTCAACCATACCATCTTAGTCATTATTAAAGAGGAATGTCCTTCTCCTCAACACAGTTACATGTAACATGAGGTCACACCCAAGCAAAGCACAAGGTCAATTCCTTTTTAAAATGAGAATTTCTCAACTTTTAAACCAAGGCATGCTCATGTTTCCTTTCTAGTGAAGTCTTAACGGTAGGTCACACCAAGAACATCACAACAAATAGGAAGCCATTTCACAAAATGTCAATTTCTAACATAGCAATAGTCTTCACAGTAAGCATCATTAGAGAAAGATAACACAAATAATTGGCACACACATGAACACTTAGATAAACATGATTTCATTTTTCAAGGGTGAGCCTACACTCATGCTTTCCAAACCATACAAGTCACATAGTTTTCAATAGACTCAACATAATTCATTTTAAAGAGACCCAACTTTTTATTATACAGTTAAACATCACACCTCACAAAGGACTACAATCATGTTTCTTATCTTATCTCATGAAGTCAAATTCACAACTAACATGTTACGATGCATAATAAACATGAGAAAACATGGTTTTTATAAAAATTTCCCCCTCATACACTTTGGAATCTTCAAAATATTTTTAAGGTAATGTCAATCAATACATACCAAATATATAAAGTTCATGAAATTCGTACTTTATGCAAAACTCTATTCATGAACAAGCTCACCAAAATTTCATTAGATTCAAGCTCAAGCAAAAATAGAAGGACAAGGTAGAAATATCTACAACCTTACTATTTCATCACCATCTCCCACTTAGGGTAAACCAAATTAAGAGCAACTTAATCCAACCTTAAGAGGATCTTAACTTAACAATCTTCATTTTTCATCACTTAAAAATGATTACCACTTTAGAAGGAATTACAGTAAGTCAACCAAGACATTCTGAACATTATCATCTATGCAAATTATCCCCCAAATTTTCAAGTTAAGTCATGATATGCAACCACATAAGGTTTTTAACAATAAAATAGACACCAATGTCATGCAACATTAGGGGAAACAATACAGGAGACTTAGCCATAAAATTTCTTCTTTTTATTTAGACATCACAGTAAGGTGACTTCTAGGTCAATCCAACCCACATCATAACCCCACAAGGACAAGCATACTACCTTCACACCTAGGATCAAGTTTATACTGTCATGACTGGAGTGTAGACCCCAGAAGAGACCGGCGTCGTTGACCTCTCAGAGGTCGCAGACAAGCCTACTTACGTCATTCTTACTTCATATAGGTTAATTTTAGAAGAAAATTTGAAACTTTTTATTTCTTATCATGCATAAAGGTCATTCTACTTACATTCATAGTGTTCACCATCAACCATCTAACATTAAGATTATCAACTGAAAGAAATAGTTCAATACTGCATTAAATGTATAATTGCCAAAATGTCACCAATACAATGTCTGAAATAAAAACGGAAAGAAACGATAGTGGAACATACTCCACTAGCTAAAGCCTACATCTAAGCTAGATAGTAACGGTAGACATCCTCGAAAGCATGAGGGCCAACAAAGTCCGGATGAAAGCTCCACGTCCGGATAGCTGCAACGTCAACCTGTAAGCTCTAGCATCCACCTGTACCTCTACCTAAAAATATAGAGTTGTATGGGATTAGTACACACTTGTACTAAGTATGGGTATATGCAAGCACACACCAAGGATATGTATGAGTAAGAATAGCTCTTTCCTAACAACATGATTATGGAAAGTCAAGTCAGTGGACTTGCCAAATTGGGATTAGGAAAGTTAGTGAGCTTTCCAAATTTGGATTAGGAAAATCAGTGAGCTTTCCAAATTTGGATTAGGAAAGTCAGTGAGCTTTCTAAATTTTGATTAGGAAAGTCATGACATGAGAGTAACATGCATCATCATACTTTTCATATTGCACACAGCACATAACATCTTACACATAACACATATCATATTGTATATAGCACATAACATCTTTCATATCATTCATTCATATGCCATGAGACCTTGGAATCATGGACTTGACATTAAGACTTCCCAAAATGAGGGCTCAACATATGGGACCTCAACTAGGGAGTCTTCTTTAACATTCACAGAGTCTGCTTTATTCATTCATACGTACTTCATTTCATTCATTCATAAGCTAGTGTAAACACCAGCTATACCTAGGATGTAGTTTAAGACTCTCATCGGGTTTGTTGTGCAATGATCAAGAATAACCTAGTGTCATTACTTGAGTCTATCTCACCTCTTGATTATCCTATCCTAACACCTTTGATATGTTCATTTCATTATGTGCATCATTTGCGGCTGGCCTCATTCATTCATTGGGAACTTTAACTTTAACCGACATAGATCATATGAGAATCATGAAATCTAGTGTCTCCCCCACATCAAAAAGAGGTGGAATCACCGGCCAAAGTGACCCAAAACATGCTAGCGTACATGGAAATTGAACCCCGCCAGATCCCTATATTGGCAGTATAGGTTCGAAGACTAGGATATATAAGGATACCCATACCCGGAATGCCGGATAGTCTCATCTCATGAAAGTTACGTGAACCTCCGCCCTTCCCGAAAGAAGGCATCAAAGCTCATAGCTAGTCTATCTGTGCTCAGTATAAAGTTCCATTTCATCAACTCATACGTCATGGAAGTTGGCTTCTAGTATGAGGAAATCATAGCTCAATAGATGATTTCTCATCTCATCATTAGTATTAAGTATACATTATTCTCAATTCTTTCATTATAGTGTTCATAGTGACTGTTCTCTTTATTAACTTTACACTCTCATAGGTGAGTACGTTTTGGTAACATTTACTTAGGCTCATTTGAGATTGTTCTCATCTTTCACATTAGCCTCTTATCATTTTGTCACCACATTCATTAACATTAGCACATTTGCTCTTCATAATTACTCACCCCTTCTTACGTGAATGTTCATTTCATCATATGCCAATGCACTTGGCCATTTGTGTATTTCATACTCTTACTTAACCCTTCTAGGGTTTTATCATTTTGTTACGTAATATTCATTTTGTCATATGCCAATGCACTTGTCCATTTAGTGTGTTTTACACTCTTACCTAACCCTTATAGGGTTACATCATTTCATTACATACATCTTAGGTTCACTTATTTTTAAACGTATGCTAGACTTATGGGTCTATACATACAAGCCATGAGGCTTCCTTCATAGTTCGTTTAAGTGATTCATATCTTCCTAAGATTATGTGGTACAAGACTTATGCATCTTATAAGTATGCCAAGATTTCGATTTTGATCTATGTAGGCAACATTATTTTTGAATATTTATTCACGTATGACATATGTATCAATACGGAATTTAGGCAAGGGAAACCGGTTTCGAATCCCTTGGACACCACTTACATTTTTCATTTAGTTTATATTGGTCCACACGGCTTGGGGACCACAGATCAAGCCCCAACACCTTCATTTTATTTTTCCCTTAGTTTTTCTCTTCATTTTTCGCTCAATGGGATTGAGAGGATGTGGGATCGAACCCCCACAACCTCATTTTCTTTTAATTGTTTTTCTTTAAACTCTCTCTTCCTTGGCCTAGGGGTTATGGGATCGAACTCCCACATCCCCTTATATTTTTTTTATTTCTTATTCCTTGACTTTTTCGAGTTGACCATGAGGTTGTGGGATCGAACCCCCACATCCTCACTTTATTTTTATTTTATTTCTCCTTTACTGCCTAGAGGTCGTGGGTTCGATTCCCACGCCTCACATTTCTTTTCTTCTCATTTTCTTTTAATTCTCTTTTACTGCCTAGATTCGTGTGTTCGATTCCCATGCCTCATATTTCTTTTCTCTTCATTTTTTCCTAAGCTTGGCCAAGAGGTTGTGGGTTCGCATCCCACTCCTCTCATTTCTTATTTTCATACTTTATTTTCCAGCCAAGACCATGGTTCGAGTCCCCTTCACCACATTTCTTTTTTACTTCTTTATTTTCATGGTTTTTAACATGATGAGGTCACGGGTTCAATCCTCCATGACCTAACTTGTTTTAATTCATTTTTCACAACACATTGAAACCTCTAAACTTGACCGAAATTCATCACTTAAATCTGGATTTTTATTTGAAAATTTTCAGTATAGTTTCATCAATATTTATACGCAAATTCGTAGGGTAATTCATAGATCATTTAATACGTTCTTAGGTGCATTTTTCATGGATTCGTTTAGCCAAGAGATTATCACTCAAATCAGCCAACTCATATGAACATCACGATTTACGTAAACATTTGTACATGAAATACAACCACAACATCACATTTAAAAGCCTTAACCCGAGGCACATAGATACGGTTCACATTGCACACACACGTACACATATTTTTGGAAAAACATCAACATAAGTCACATAATTCCGAACATACATATAAAAACATAATCATCACAAAAACACGTTTCATCCCTAGTTTTCTACCAGCAAACATAACCAACTTATAATTCAATGGGAGATAGTGACAGGGACATGCAACGGCGAACAACCCTAGTTTTCGGAATAGATTCGTCTGAACCTTAGGGGTCTCTTGGGAAAGGGACAAAGAGAGAAGAGAACCCATACCTTTTTGACGTTCAAACCTCGACTTGCTTCCCAAAAAACTCCTCCAAACACACGTCCAACACCAAAAGTTCAACACCAAACTCGACGGAAAACCTTCTCTTTCCCTACGTGATTGATTAGTTGTTTGTTTATAATTTTCGTTGTGAGTTCTTCAAGTTTGAAGACCTTTGGTTTACATACTGTTCTTGAAGTTATTTGGCAGAGAGAATCGTGAAAAACAAGAGAGAATGATCGTGTGTTTTGAGAGATAGACGTGAGAGAGTGATAGTTTTATTAGGCTTAGGAGTCTAGTTTAGGACTTAGTCAAATAAGGTTTTTATTAAATATTAAAAATCTGATTTCCTTTTATTTTAAATCAGCTAATTAATAATAAATCTATTTTAATTACATTAATTTACCAACCTAAATTAAAAACAAATTTAATTCATTGCTTCCACCTAGGTTCGAACCCGGGTGGAGTTAGACTTCACTTCAACAGCCAATTTTCGGCCCTCTCTCCCCAAATTGCCCCTCCACCTTATTAATTAATAATTAATTATATATTTAGGTTAAGTACGATACTACCCTTATCCTGGAAGAAGACCATTTTACCCCTAGACCCTCCAAAACTATGATTTCCCCTTTTTAAGTCCGGTAAAGACTCATTCGAGTAAATCTTCGTATTCGAGAGCCCTACATGGTTGGACCCAACCTTTGCTAGATCAACTAACTCCCCAAGTTAGTTGGCTTGGCTGTAGCAAGGGTTCAGAGGTCTAGTTGTACGCGCATCAATCCGTGTGAACCCGGTCTCATCGTAGGCATTCTAGACACATTAAGTTTTACTTATCATATCCATTTTTAGGGTTGTTACAAATACAAAGTATTCCAATCCATAGGCAACTTATCAAGAACCACATATATACAAATGAAAACATTGCAGACTTTTAAGCACATATTCTTAGGGTAGAATGCTTCCATAGGTAGTCACTAAGCATTTCAAATTCAAATAATATCATTAGGCTATCATCATGCAAAACTATGTAGTAGCATACCATTCGAAAAAGAAACTCATCTTCTCCATAACAACTTCTAACATGCTTTAATCATATCAAGACATACATTTCTCAACATAACATGCTTATTTCCAATAAATCTCATACATAGCCATAAATGTCATGACATCATCAAAACATGCCAAAATTCACCTTCACACATACTCATCCAACCATAAAACCAAGTTAAGCATCAACTCACCTTTTCTCCCTCAAGCATATAATACCATCCCATCCAAGCAATCACAACAAAAAGACCACCGGACAAGAAAACATAAGAGAGAGTTCTTATAGAGTTAAGTTCTATGGCACGATATGAGAATGATGAAGAAGGGAAACTCTATTGTCCTATAGCCTCCCGTACCATTTGATGTGTCGCAACTCACCACCATGATTCGAGAATCTACTAGACGTGGCAATATGAGACTTTTTGGACCCTAAACCACTTTTAAAACCTCATGCTCTGATACCGCGTTTGTCACATCCGAGGAGCACCATCTAGAAGTAAAATGTCGTACTTGACCTCTTGGAGGTCTTATATAAACCCATAGTTATCATTCATCGCATAGGCATAGTACATTTAGCGGATAATTTAAAATTTTTTATAGCACATCATATGCTAGAAACATCACTTCATATATATAAAACATATGTCATAATACATATTTAGACCTGAAGTCTCTTTGACATCCTAGACTCAACATCAAAAGAGTACTATAGGGACAGGACCCTTACAACATAATACATAAGTACAATAATACTACACTTCACCGTAAACCATAATTTAGGAGATCCTTGGATCTTAATGATTCCTTTCCTTGAGCTTGGGAATCACATATAAAGCTCCTCAATCATATAGACATCCCTTAAGCATCCATAACCTACACTTTGTATAAAAAGTAGAGAAGAATGGGATTAGTACAAGAATTCACTAAGTATGGAAACCATGCAAAAACATGCATTTAAAATGGACATTTTCTTGAAATCATACTTAATGCCTTTTTGAATAAATATTCATAAAACCTTTATACAATAGCATTAATATCATTCACATAATTCATATATACATATTCAAAGGCCAAACGTTATATAAAATCACATATAGAATTTAAGCCACATTTGGGGTTACTTTACAGTGAGCTCCCTTCACATTAGAGTGAATCCTTTTCTTTTAACTCATCAACCTCCTAAGTAACCCTTTAGTAATATTTGGTGCAATGCATCACCTTAAGGTCACAAAGAAAGCATACATACAACCTACATAAGCCAACACATATCATCATGTAAGCATAATACATCATCGACACATTTATGTCAAGACTTTATTGGTTTTACAGTAAATTACATCCATTTGCACATCCATTCACTTCACTTCACATAAATCATTATAAGACCTTACTCATGACCTTAATATTAGTCTACTAGTGCAATGTACATGTGAAGCCTCATAACCTCACACATACTTAGTAAATATATCATGAGACCAAAAGCCTTAACACTTCATACATCAACATAACAAGTAAATGCAACTTCATCCAAGCTAGGCAAGACCTTCATCATATAGTCATTAAGACCAACATCATGCATATGGGGACAAGTTCACATCATATAGATTTATATCATGCACATCTTCATAACAAGTAGACAAATACTACAATGTCATGTATAAATAAATAAGCATAATAATACACATTGGAACAACTTCCTAGAACTTCCTAAGGAGCTACTTTTGCAATGTCTAGATGGGTTCATTACTTTCACCTACCCTAAGTAACCTCCCTTAGGTCATCCTAGTTAGGGTCCTACACATTTACTTTTATTGTCCATTTTATTTTAGAGAAACTATAGCCTTAACCCACACTAATACCATGGGTACTAAACATGAAATTTCATCTTGTAGAGCCTTACACCAATGGAAGGTGTTCCACTTAGCCAAAGTAGAACCTTAACATTTATCCTAGCATCCTAAGTGAATTCACTTGCAAGATCCTATGTGGCAAGTATAGTTTATGGAACTAAGAGATAGGTATGATCCCTCTACATGCCATTTGGCAATTGGGGCCTCCTCTCATGAGAAAACATGGGTGAACCTTCCTCAAAGGGAAGCCAACACCTCATATGGATCCATAGCTGAGTATTCCTCTAAGGGAAGTCAACACCCTTTAAGGAACAAATGGTGAATCTTCCTCCAAGGAAGTCAACACCTCTCATTGTCAAGTTCACTCGGTGCTAAGCTAAGTTCCCTTTATTGAAAAGCCTTTATTACATTATTTCATTAAACATAGGCTTAGGATATTTATTCCTCATATGGTTATAACATATTCAAGCACCGATCTAGTCTTAGAGTACTATTGGGCACACCTTTCAAGGCCCCTCTATTTACTAGACCATCACACATGTGGGTGTACTTATATGTGACCAAACCTTTCACATAACACATAAATGTCACACATGTTCATATATCAATGCATTAATCTATAGGTATAACTATATAAGCAATCCTTTCATATAAACACACTAAGACACTATGCACATTCATACTTCATAATATCATATAAGTCATATTCATAATATGCCCATACATTCATTTTTATGTATATAGAAACCAGACCTAGGAACTATCCTATCAAGGTACACATGTGCAATGCATAGACAAGATCCCATACCCTTGACCATACTAGTACACCTATAAAGTCATCCTAGTTAAGGAATACATAACATACTTCACATACATATACTTTACATGCATAGTAGTAGACACTAGTGAATATGAGAACAACCTTTCATTTATACACCATGACCTATAATACTTGTAAGCATTCATGTAGAGTGAGGGTGTGTGTACATTGGTCAACATGATCCCCTAATGGACATAAAAAACACATTGAGGCAGCCACCCTTTTAGGACCCCAATACACTTTCTAGCATAGACCACACAACACACAATAGCATAGGAGACAAGTCAACTTCATACAACACTTAAGACTCCTAACATTTGCTATTCATGCATTCACATAGGGGTGCATAGGTAAGGGATTATTAACCTATTTAAATCATCAATGGAAGCACCTAAACTTTACCCTAACATATATATACACATGCTTATACAATAGCCATACAACCTAGATCACAACTAGAATAGGAAAGTAGGCATAAACTTCACATAGTATGATCATCACAACCATACACTAATTATTTATCAATTTACCTTCAAGGCCATACTCCACACATATATAATGACAATAAAGTAAACACCGTCACATTAAGTGGACTATACCACACAATGTCATACAAGGCTTCATCAACAATACTATAGAGAAATAGATAAGTAGAAGAGTAGAGCAATTATTACCAATCCTTTAGTCTTTGGTCATCATTGACCATTACTACTCTTTCATCAACAATTCAAGTATAGGTAAGTATCTAAAGGTATAATCACATAATAGAATTCATGCATTAGTCATGACAAGGTTGAGGTCATATTCGGTCCACTACATCAACAATTTATAGTATGTAAAGGGAAGTTGACCTCTTACCAATTCTTTCTCACTTTGATTATCAACTTACCTTACTAAAAATTACTCAATAATACTCATAGTAGGGAGTAGTTAAAGATACCATAGCTTAAACGACATTCTACTACAATGGCCAAGGAATCGAGATTACACTGAGCATCATAGAATTACGGTAGAGAGGAAATGGAGGTCAAATCTTCAAGCATCAATCCACATTGAATAAAAACACATAGTCCATAATTTTAATATATTATATACATTAGCTAAAGTAAAATTAACCCTATACAAAATCATGAACCAATTACCATGGAGTCGAGATACTTGGACTACATTAGCAATTATAGAAGATAGGAGGACATGAATCAATATTATCTAATACTCAAGCCTTGATCCACATTGGATATACTTATAATTCATAACATATATACATGATAGGAAGTAGTTAACATTCAATTTAGCATAATTGAATTCCACATTTATACATTATTAAGGGAATGAAACAGTAAACATATAGAGATCTAAGCTTCTTGGTTCAAATCTTCAAACCTTCATATTAATGGACACCTATAAACAATTCACCATCAATAAATATACTAGTTAGTATATATAAGAAATTTAACGTAATAGAATCACAATTCAATTAATAGCAAGCCACGATCACAATGCCCATGCAAGGGCTAAATCGAGTTTGGGAAGGGACATGGGTTCATAATGCAATTGTATTAAATTTCACCTTAAAACCAATACATTATAATCAATTTATCATGATTAAGCCATTAAAAACATTTTTAGAAAGAACCCATGGCTAGATTGAAGAAGAATAAGTTTGATCATGAAATCTCTTTTGAAACTTCGAGATTAATTCTCTAGATGGAAGGATAACTAGAGATGAATGATCACTATACCTTTATCTATGTAAAAACCTCTAAAACTTGATGAAGAAACCATAGGAATCCAAGCTCCAAGTTGTTCTTGAGCTTCACCTTCAATGGAGATTTCTAGGGAGAATTGGTTTTGGAGGGAAAGTCTATTTTGTGTGAATGGGATTGGGAATGGGTTGTTCACATTTTTGAGCACTTATATACACCCAAAAGTATCTAAATAAATCAAGTTGGGTCATTTTAGGACGTGGGGTGAATTTCCCATTCAACCCATAAGTGAGCAGTCGCTAGGCAGTGATGCACCAGCCTGCATCGACGGCCACCATCGAAGCCCAGTAGGTCCATTGACGGACCGTATGTGGCTTTCGTCGATTGGACCTTGGGTTGTTCTTTGGTTTATCCTTGTCCAGGATAAGTGTCCATCGATGAAACCTCACCAATGGACCATTTGTCAACAAATGGGGCATCGTTTGGTTAAGTCAATTGACACTGCCAAGGCAGTGTCTCGATACCCTTTGGGTCCTTCTTGTGGGCCCTTTTGCGGGGCCCTTGGGAAGTCGTACCCTGGCGTTTCCAATGTAAATATGCACATTTACAAGTCAAGGACATTCCACATTAGTTTCACCCAAAAAATGTACACGTAACACGTCCAAACATGCTAGGCCCCATCAAGACACACACATGTATGTCTCAAGGACTATCTTTCGAACGTCTTAGACTTTCTTGGAAGTTTGACCTCCAAACTTCATGAAACTCCATATACTGCCTATAAAAGCATTATAACTCATTTTAAGATTTCATAATCTCATGACAAACAGATATAAGCACGTATAGACACATGAGGCACATAGGTGACTAGTCGTTGAACGTCTTGGTCGTCCCTTGACGTTTGACTTCCAAATCACCTCAAACCTTACAGACTGCCTCAATACCATATTATAAGCCATTTTAGGACCTTAGACACTTATGACAAACATGTTAGGATCTAGACACCCTAACTCATTTTGGGGGTCTTACAAAAGATGAGAAACAAGAAAGTAAAAAAGTAGTAGGGAAGTCCAAGGAAATTCAAAAAGGAAAGGAGAAATCAGAACTTGAAATGATTCTAAGTGCATGCCTGAATTTCCCTTTCCTCAAAATATGAAAAGAGAGAATCTTAACAAGTATTTTGGAATGCTTTTAGAGATGCTGAAGAACATTCAATTCACTGAGGTAATCACTCAGATGCCTCCATATGCTAAAATTTTGAAGGACGTTTTATCCAGCAAGAGAAAATTGGAGGAAACATCAGTAGTCAACTTGAATGCTCATTGTAGTGCCATCCTTTAAAATAAACTACCTTAGAAATGCGATGATCTGGGTAGTTTCACTATTCAATGTGCGTTAGGGACTGCTAGATTTGATAAATCCTTGTGTGTCTCAGGAGCTTCTATAAACCTATTGCCTTTGTACATATTATAAAAGTTGGAAGGAGAGCTCGGAATCTCAAAATCTGTCCCAATGTCCTTATAGTTGGCTGACCAATCAACCATTATTCCTAAAGGGATAGTTGAAGATGTTCTAGTTAGGGTTGACAGGTTTTTTTTTTCATTAGATTTTATAGTGATGGACATGGAAGAAAATAAGGAGGTTCCATTAATTCTTGGCCGAGCATTCCTAGATACTGGTAGAGCAATACTTGATGTGTATGAAAGAAAATTGATACTTAGAGTTGGAGAGGAAAAGGTAGTATTCAATGTAAACAAGGTGGATCAGCTTACATTTAAGACAACCAAGTCGGATAAAAAGATCATAGCATGGGTGTATGTGCTTGGCCAAGCCTGCACAAAAGAGCCAGACACTAATTCCGTCATCGGCTAAAGAGAGTAAGGGAAGTTTCCATTACTTTTGCATTTTATTTATGTCATGGGTACATGTCATAGCTTTAGTGGGGGGGGGTGAAGGGGTTGTAAATAACTTTTTTTTAAAAAAATCTTTCTAAGGTAGCTTCTTTGTTGTACTTTTATGGGTTTGTTGTCTGATTCTTATACCATAGTTGTATCTATTTTGAATCAGACATTTCTTTAGGATAAGAGTCGTAGCATAATTGTTGAACAAGTTCTAGAGGTATAAATTGATTGATCCTATCTAGAGGGTGTATTGATTGCTTAAGTGAAATTTGCTTACTAGTTGGTACGTGAAGTTAAGGCAGTATCAATCCTTGAATATTTTGTGGTGAGAAGATCTTCATATGTACTCATGTTTGAAAGAATCTAGAACTTGGCATGGTAGTTTTGTTTAGGCAAAATTCTACGACTATTTGAAGAATAATATAATGGTAGGCTTTCTTTGATTAACTCACTTCTAGCCTATATTCACCGATCACTGATGATAAGTATCCCTAGTCAATCAATTTGATCCTTATTATAATTCATTTTCTTTGATTAACCTATATATCCCTTTAGTATAATCCCATATGTGTCACTCTCTTAATTGAAATTATAAATGGGAGTGTAAAGAATTGAATTATGAAAACAAAAAAAAACAATTAAAACATATAAAACCAAATAAAAACAATTGAATCTAGTCATGTGTTAAAAAGTAATGAAAGTTGTTTAGATTTGTTTTCAAAAGAAACATGAGTTTCCTAAAAGAAAAATAAAGTGAAAAAGAGATGGGGGGGGGGGGGGCATAACTTTCTACAAATATCTTACCATAAATTACACCCGTGCAAGTCCTACATGATTTTAACTTGAGAAGTCCTACATTAGAGGAGAAATACTCGATTGCCAAGCCTATGGTATTCTGAAAAATATGATGTACTTCTTTGTGAGAGGGAGTGAAATAAGAGTGTTCTTTGTGTGATGCACAAGAATGAGTATTTTTAGTAAACGACATCTTCTTTTATGTGAGTAAGTTCATGGATTGATTTTTGCTTAAATTTCATTGTCAATGAGTAATCATTAAACGATGAATGTTTCATGCACCTATAGGGATGGTTAAAGTCGATTACTATTTCTACTGTCTTGTGTGTCAAAGTCTAGAGGGGGTCAAGTTGTTTCAATTTGCTCGGGATGAGCAAAAACTCAAGTGTGAGGGTATTTGATAGGAAACGAGATGAGTTAATTTAGATATGTTTTGAGTATAAATTTTGCAATTATTGGTCTACTTTTCATGTGTGTAGGGTTGTTAATTCAAGTGTTGAACATGATTAGTGAAAAAGACCAACAAGAATGCTACAGGATGAAAAAAAGGAAAAAAGACATTTGATAGTGATGTATGTATGCCCACCCAGCAGCGCGCCTGCGTGAAATAGTGGTCAAACATTTCCTCTCCGCGCGCTGGTCGCGTGCTCAGGGCTCTTGGCGGTGCACCCGCGTGGTGGATTTTTGAAGATGCTGCCTCTCCACGCGCCAGTCGCGCTCTTGGGTTTCTATCGGCGCGCCCGCGCGGCGGGGAGGCGTAAATAATTAAATGAAGGGTGTTTTTGGAACTTTGAAGGAAACCCTATGCTATATGATGTTGGAGCGTTCCCCAAGTCCAGTTTATTGATAAGAAAGAGAAGAAAAGAGCGACGACAAGCAAGAGGAGGGGAAAACGAGGTACACTACTCGAATCCAAAACGAAAGTTGGGATTCAAAGTTTGATGGCTATGTTTTATTTTTCTCTTTTATTCTTAGTAAACTTATTCTCATCCATAGAGTAGATTCGTAGAGGGTATTTGACAAACATGTTGTATTGATGAATTTTCTGGGAATTTGATTTTCATTCTTATGCTTGACCTTGTTATGGAAATTTGAATTAAATTGCAAATTTTGTTCATTATTTTATTTAATCAAAAGAGGAATATCTTGGTCAATATTGTTGCATAGTTTTTGGATTTAATCAATATATTTTCTCTAAAGTAATCGACTGAACTTTTTGATAATTATAGATTAAATCTTAAGAAAAAATAGTTGAAGGACGTTACTTCCTTAAGAGCAACCATTGCCATGTTTTTGCATATTAGAATCACTTGGATATAATTGGTGTATTCTTTAAATTGAGATTTACTCGGAAGAAAAACGTAAGGCTTAAAGGATACTCTAATAAGTAATCCAATTTGATAGAATCGATAGAACTTTAGATGTAATAAATGAATGTAGTCAAATACTATCATTATGCACTTGTTAGTCTTGTAACCTATCTTTTAGTATTGATATAATCTTCATATTTACCAATTGATTTTAATTATCATTTAGACTATAAAAGTGGTTCTTAACCACAATCGACTCTTTTCTGTTGATCACCTGAATAGTAGTTAGCAAGATTTGATTGCATTGTTATTTGTACAAATCCTCGAGGAAACAATCTTTATAATATATTATCTTTGACTAGAGAAGCACTAAACTTATAGTGTGTTTGTGCTCATCACAGCATGAAATGAACCATCCCCAATAAGGAACGTCAATATGAAAGAATGTACTAAAAATATGTAAGGCATAATACAACCATGTGTAAAATAAGATCTCAAGTGAAACTAAATACAAATAGAGAAGTATTAGAGACCCCTTTTGCTTATACTTGTTGAATCGTGTATGTTACTGTAACAACCCATAGCCAAAACAGACCAAAAATTAGTTTTTGAGAAAAAAATATTTTGCAGACAGTTAAGGGGAAATGCAGTTGGGTCAACTTACAATGATCATAACTCTTATCACAAAATGAATTAGGTCTATTATGACCTACCCACAGATATATAATTGAATTCTGTTTCCATATCCACCGGCCTTGCTAAAATCAGACCTCCGAGTAAAAAGTTATGCCCAATTTAGTAAAGGCCTGTCGAACAGGCCCTCACAACGGATCCAACGACGGGGCGTCGGGCACACGACGGACCGTCAGTCTTGGCCGTTGTGTGGCCCGACAGCAACCTTCCCAGGGGTCTTTTTGACCTTTCCCACTCTGTTTAAACCATAAGTTACGTCGTTTTGACCCTAAATCATCATATTTTAGTCAGTTTAAGCCTAGAAACATAATTAAAACATATCCAAGTCAAATCATTAAATCAAAACTTAGAAAATTAGAAGCAAGAGGGGAGGAAAAAAGCTCAAGAACCCTAGTTCAAGCGCCACAAGCTCCAGCAGTTCCAGCCTAGAAACTTAATTATTTTTCAGTGGATTTCATCACCAGGTATGCGGGATTTCACTAGTGGGTTCCTTTCACCCATTGGGTCCCTAGTTTTCAGTCAGATTCTTGATTATCTTATCATGATTAAATGTAGGGTTTCTAGAACTTTGATAGAACTTCATGAATTTTATTAAATATATGTTCCAAATCAGATTATCATGTTATTACTCAGATTATCGAATGAATTTCAGAACCCTAGCTTTGTATTTCTTTAGTTCTTGAATTACACATGCTAGGTCAGATATTTCAGAAACTTCAGATATACATGCCTCAGTTATAAATGTATAATTACCAGATTAATTATTGCATTCTCAGTTTGCATGTTTAGTTCGAGCTATCCAGTATTTATAGAAACTCAGACATAATTAGTAAATTTACAGAATTCATTGGGAGTAGCATAATACCGAGTTGGACTAGGGTTTAGCGTACCCAATAGTCCCAGAACTACTAGCCAAGTAGGTTGTAAGTCCCCTCTGTGGGCAATCAGTTTAGTGATCACGCTAGCATGCCTTTATACCTTTGGCAGGGTATATTGGGTCCTCTCGATGGGGCGTATACATCGGACTCCACATTTAGCTCATGTGGTTTTATTATCGGTTATTAGTAGCTCCCACAGTTCAGTCAGACTCTCTGCATGACCATTTATCAGTATATTCAGTATTCAATTTTAGCATGTTATAAATAGGTCATTGCATTCAGTTAGCTCAGAAATTTAGTATATCATGTTTAGATTATTATACTTGCTTTTGTGCTTGTTCAGTTATGTTTTATTTCAGCTTTACTCTATCCTACATGCTCAGTACCTTTCAAGTACTGACGCATACGTGCGCTACATCTTCTTGTGATGTAGGTTCAGGTTCTCAGCATCCAGATCACGCATAGATCAGTTTCCCGATCTCCAGATCAGCAGATTCAGTGGTGAGTCCTCATTCTCCGAGGACAAGACTCATGAGTTTCTCTTCAGTACTTAGTCTTTTAGTTTCAGTTTTTGTTAGATTTAACTAGGGCTTGTCCCAGTATTTCTAGTCCAGTTTAGAGGCTATTTTCAGACATAGTTAGATTTAGCTTAGTATGAGTTAATATTTCCTTTGTATTAAACTCATTGTTTTCAAATATTTCAGTTATAGAATATGGGTATTCCCCATCATTTCAGATTTAATTATGATTTATCTTCCGCATCAGTTTATTATTTTTAGTATTCTCATGATCATGCCAGCAGGGTTAGCTTGGGATTACTTGTGGTCCTAGGTTCCGTGTCCGCGTCTCGGGGGTAGCTCGGGGCGTGACAGTTACATTCTTTTCTTTACTTTTATGTGCGTTATAATCTTTATAATATATATGATACAAATGACCAATTGATCAGTAGTGTAAGAGGATGACCCATGCTAGGCAATTTAACCCCTAGGATGCGGTCCTCATAAATATATAAATCGGGATCGACCCATGCTAGGCTTTTAGCTCATGGGCTTCCACCCATAATAATATAGATTGGGATCGGACCATGCTACGTATTACCACCCCTGATCTTCCACCCTTAAGTACTATAATTAGTATTGACCCATGTTATGTATTTTAATCCCTGAGTTGATACCTCGATTCATTTTACCTTGTCATCTTTGAGATTGCTCTTTTAATGTTCATAACTCTTTTGAGATTGTTGTTTTGGTGATTGTAGAGTTATTAAACTTTTTAATAGTAAAATATAGTAGGAGACATATGAATATGGACTTAAGATAAGAACAATGGCATGGGAAGCAATTGTGACACGAACGTAATATTTAGAAGCTTATATGACTCAATAAGCATTTTGACATCTCAAATTTAAGAAAATATCAAGTGAAGACAGTTAACATTCAGCCAAGTGATATGAACTCTATATGATAGACAAATACTTACTAACTAATATCAAATACAATGTTTACATGAATGTGCAACCAAGGAAGCACGAGGAAATATTAAACTTAGGGACGAATACATATTCCAAGTAAGTACGTATAAAATGTACAATATATCAAGTAGGGTTCTTGTGATGTAGCATTGTATTCTAACACAATGGTATTGATAACCAATATAGGTTACATATGAACATGTGAAAATATTACTTATATAATGGAGTAGACAATTGAAGCAAGTTGGAAAGATATGGGTAGATTGTATGTCCAACATATAAACATATATACCATGTGTAATTAATATAGGATCATTTTAATTTATATAAGAGGAATATGTGCCAAGGGTTAGCACCTTGACGATGAAACAAGTTTAAACCTTGCATGATAATACTTGGTAGAGTAAACATGTACATCTAGTAATAAACTCATATTAGAGTTCTCACTTTAACACGCTAGGGAGTAGGAATGACATAATTATCTATATTGGTGATCTTATATTGCCCCTATGGATCAGTCACTACCTAGGGCAATTAAAAAGCTTACTTGTAATACAAGTGTTGGATTCATGCCAACGAAATAGGAAATTGACTAGTCTTACATACCTTGCTATACAATTCAAAAAGTATGACTTAAGATCCTTCTCTTCAGATTATTAATCTATAATAAAATAAGTCGTAAGACTAGTATTAGTATCTAATCAACAAATTTTAGCTACTTGATCTTACTAAAATAGTAACCAAGCGGTAAGCATGCAATTTATATAGCCAATGTTTTCTTTCCTTCCCTTTCCCTTCAATCGTGTCTATATACTATATAACCTTCATATCAGGTCCTCCTCAAAACTCCCTATAATATTTAAGCCCTTTAACGTCTCCATAACTTCTCCACACATCTATTCACATCCCTTATCTTAACATACATAATATAGTCCTTTAAAATAATAATATAACAAAAGTAATATGAAACCACGGTTTCTGATCACCAACACTTAAAGAGCTAACATTACTTTTAAAATGCTTAAAAGATCTCATAATTGAATTTAAAGGGGACTCCCCTCATGGTTGTCCCAACATGCACTAACTACCAAAACATCCTTCACAATATTACACCATGTAAAGGAACAATTTACAACTCAGTAACATATACCAAATGTTCTAATTAACTCAATCACAAGAAGGACAAAATTTTAGTACCTTACCTTGCTGGACGAAACTACCACTTGCTAAGACTTGGATTTTTCAAGGTAAAGGTTGTCCTCTTCAAATTGTTTTAAATTATACCTTCCAATCACTTAAAATCCCTAATATTCAAGAACCCTAATGGTATTTAATGGTTGTTATATGAAGATTAATAGAGAGAAGAGAGAAATCTCCAGAAATCGAATTTTTGTCAAAGCAAAAAAATAGTTAGAAAAAGCTGATATAAATCCCTTTTAAAGGGACGTGTTTTGGCCTACTTTCTCACTCATTTTGGGAGATAATTAATCAAGTAGGTGATCCACCTACTTAGACTTTTCACTTGGGCCTTTTAGAACATAAGAATATTGGGCCTTGGTTTGTCCCTTTTCCCCTTATTCGTGTACTCAACTTGGGCAAGATTAATGCAAGTAGGTGGTAGTGTACATGGCCCAATAGCATGGTCAAAAGAGTCTTAGTATGTTTTGCACCTACTTGGTCCTTTGGGGTGGTCAATAAGTCAAAGTATGTGATGAACCTACTCGTCACCTGCTAAGTTAGTTAAGTCAAGCAAGCACCTCAATATTTTATTCTATTACTATACCTTAATACCTTTAACTTAACTTAAAAATTATATACAATATGTCAATTTAAAATTTAGACTCAAATACCACCTTATGATCTTCAGCTTAAATACTTCCATCGACGTCAACTTAATCAGGTCGCATTAAACTCTATGCACAGTTCACTTTAAACTTATTCTATTGTCAGTAGTCACATAGGAAACCGATTCCATAACTATACTACAAGGTAATTTATAAGTGTCATATAAATAGAACTAGTAAACATAGAATACGGGGTTTTACAATTTAAGATGCTTAAAATGAGCTCACAATCAAAATTTAAGGGGACTCCACTCCATGGTTGTCCCAACCAGCACATCCTTCTCATAATGATCGAGTTTAAAATGTGTGGTAAATGGAGCGTATGATTCAAACGATATTGGAATATGAAAAGCAGTTATTAGAGTTATGGGTTGAGTAGTATGTGGGTTTTGAAAAATTTTAGTACGGATTTGATCGACCGGAGGAAAATTCTAGAAATGGTGGTATTTGGATTTTGAGGATTAGGTAAATTTTGGTGTGAGGAGCTAGCATGATACAAGTTTGAGGTGGTTAGGTTGATGATGAGAGGTTTTGGAATCATAGCACTGGATGAATTGTTTGAAACATGTTCGGATGTTGGATCCGAAGTAGGAAAATGACGTGGAGGCCTTTCGTTGTTTGGAGTAAAAGTGTTGGCGATGATAGCCAAAATTTTCAATTCTCGAGTCTTATCCATTTTAGCCCTTATTTCAGAAATTTGTTGGAACAATTACACAATCAACTTGTTTTGTTCAGTGATGATAGGGTCATTCACACTAATTTTGATCAAATAAGCAATTTCAACCATTTTTTCTTTACTTTTTGACAAAAATTGGTCAGAGAAGGAATCTTTGGGGTCTTTAGAACATGTGAAGTATGAATGTTCGGCCATTTTTCTCAACACAAATCGATTTTGAGTACCTGACAAAGAAAAACAACTCAAAAGACAAATGTGTTAGTTTGTGTTGATGATAAATAATACAAAATATTACATACATTATTAGAAACACATAAGATTTGCTCCACTTGCATATAAATTAGTCATATATAGAGAGAGAAATGACTAAATAGACAGGAATTTATCTATTTGATTTTGAGCTTAATGAATCAAAAATGTCGACCTGATTCGAAACAAAGTCGATTGTATCTTTCATTCTAAAATTTTTATTATGATTGTCACGACCCGAGAGTATACCCTATAAGATATGGTATTATTTAATCGTGGCACAACATACTTGAGCTCTTGGAGTTCTTGTACAAGCCCTTTGACATCATTAATTATATACATATATGAAAAGTAGTACGAAATTAAAACTTTTCACATGAAATAATAATACTTCAAAATATCTCTTTCATAGAAAATCATAAAGAAAAACTAAGTCTCAAAGTCACCATCTTAGAGACACGAATATCTTGTGACACGGCCCATACATCAACAATATAGAAATATCTAAGTCTATTATAATGTCTTTAACAAAGAAAACTAAACATAGTGATGTCCTCAGATCTATTGAGGACATACCCCAACTTTGCTTGAATGAATACTAATCCAAGCTTCCACTTCAAAGGACTCCTCTCAAATGCCACCTACACCTTTATATATAGATAAAACATATGGAATTAGTACATTAAAATGCACTAAGTATGGTGACATGTAATTTAAAACCATGCTAAAAGGACATTTGTATAAAACATGCTCTTTTTGTAGAAAACTTCTTAAGACAAGTATAATAGTCACTTAAAAGTAAAAATAAGCACATATAGTCACCTTACACAATATATCATATCCTCACTTGAAACCATACACGTATATGACTCTCCTACCAAAGGTCCTCCTAAGGCTCAATTGAGTGAGACATGAAGCGGTCGCCCATACAACCCCTTCACGCACACCTAAGAGATCCTCAAGTATTCCAAAGATAAGATTATTCACTATATTCAATTAAAGCCCCTACCTAAAGCTACTCTAAGACTCACCTAAGTAAAACATGAAGAGACCGCCCAACACCCTCTCGAAGCTTACCTAAGTCATCCTTAAAGCTACTCAAGATAAGTACCTTTCCATTTACATACATTTAACTTAAGTCAATATGTTCATTGAGTCATTTAAGAGACTTCAACAATTAAGGACTATCACATAATTGTCTTGGAGAATACCTAGGGAACCTACACACTAGTATCTTCAAAGCCTACTCGTGCAATGTCTAGATAGCGTCCCATTCCACTACCTAAACTTTGTAGATACTATCAAATACTAGAATGTATCACATATGATGATAATATGCAATAATCGACATAGACCATACTAGCTAGGCATGGAATCTAGAGTCAACCCTACTCCGATGGAGGGTATTCTACTTGTCAAGGGTAGAACTAGGACACATCCCATGTAGGCACCTGGTTAAGGAATATCAAGGGTTTCTTTGTACTCTAGTCTCATCTTAAGAAGAGTCACTCCCAAATCATAATCTATTGGTGCTATCCTTTGTTCTCATAGAGTAATTCAATCTAAGGGAATATGAAGAGGTACCATATAGAAGTCACAACCAAATCATAATACACCTCACCAAAGGGGATCCACTAGGGCTGCCACACAATGGTCAAATAGGATAGCTCAATGACTTTCTTAAGGATGGTTTCATGCCATTCCATCCAACCTACCCTAAGTCCATCATTCACACAAGAAGGATACCATTACGGCTTTCAACTTCAAGGATATCACAACCTTCTTTTCTAGAAGGTTCCAAGTTAATTACCCTCTTAATTATGTTTAAGGTCACATTCCAATCACACATATACATACATGACAAAGGTGTTTTAGCCTAGTAATTAAAGGATTTATATCCACATTCTTCATGTATCAAGTAAGGGACATAGGTCTACCAAAACAAGACACACCTCATTATCATCTTATCACATGTACAATATCATTCAAGTAGCACATAGGGTCAAATAAGTATACTTGCAAGTCACCCTACGCACTTCTATAGAAACACCACTATAATCCATCACAAGAATCATATAGTCAACTAGGAAGATTCACACTCCAACATCAAGTATAGGCATATAAGGCATCACTATAGCCTATCATAATCACATATAATCACTTAGAAGAACACATGCTTGGACTTCACATATACACATAAACCATGTAGACCTTCCCAATGATCACATATCCAAGTTATAACATGCTAACATCATAATTCGTAAATTATTGCCGACAAGGAACATTCTTAACAATTCATAATGTAATGCCGACAAGGCCACATTATTCATAATTATATCACATAAGCACCGCCACCATAAGTGGACCATATAAATCATCACAATTACAGACCTATACTACACAATATACAAAAGGTTAGGTCAACATACTAAGAATCCAATATCAACTACTCCAATCCACAGTCAATTCAACCAACTCAATCCTCAAAGGCTCTTACCAATAGCCATAGTCACCAATTCAACCCAATAATCACAATATCCAATGATCTGAGATGATACAATATGAATTCATCAATTCAGGACAGCCTACATACAATTCTATCATGTTTCTTACATAATTCAATAGCCCAAAGTAAACTACAGAAGAAATCAATACAATTAAGACATGATCAAATCACCCATAATATAGCCAAAATAAGGAAATCATGATTTGCATGGGTTCAAAAGACTTTTAGTCTAAAATCATTCAATTAACATCAATTCAATAATAAATTATTGATTCAAAATGTTTTATGCAAGAACCCATGGCTAGGTAACAAAATAGGACAATTCTATCTTTGAAAAGATCTTAGAAATCACTTTGAAGATTGGCTCCTTGAACAAAGAGATTCAAAGGATGAAACATCATACCTTGATTGATGACTATCTTTGAAATTGAAAGAGAATTGATGGAGAAATCAATCTCCAAGATCCCTCCTTGCTTCAAGCTCCAATGGAGTTCTAGAGAGTTCTTCGTTTGGGTTTTGGGTTTTGATTTTGAAAAATGAACTTGGTTTGGGGTTCTAGACTTATAAAACTACTGAAAAAACCCATAATACCCTTAATAACCGCTCTAACCATTTTTAAAACATTAGGATAATTTCCAAAGTAGCCTTGGCTTGGCTGAGACCCTGCAGAAAATTCTGCAGGTCACCATCGACGGACCAGTTGATGCCACATAGACCCACCTACGGACCGTCCTGCTGGTCCGTGGTTTGGGTCAGAGACTCACCAAATGGGAGCTTAAGATCCCCACACTAAGTGTAAACCTACTCCCCAATATACAGGGCGTTGATGGATCTACAGTCTGTTGATTGCCCTCGTTGGTTGGGACTGTTTTTGACAGTCTTGAACCACAAGTTTGGTCCTCCTCAAGGACCCTTAGGTTGGTCCTTGGGGAATCGTGCCTAGACGTGTCCAACTCAAATACCCTAGTATAGATGTTAGGAACCTCTCACATGAATTTCAACCAAAACGAACACGTAAAACATGCAAAGGCACACCTAAATATACAAGCACGTCTCAAGGCAAATCTTTCGAATGTCATGGACGTTCTTGGACGTTTAACCTCCAAACACCACCAAATATTAGATATTGCCTCAAAACACTATTATAAAACATTTTAGGACTGCGAAACCTCATCACACATATGTTAGGCTCTAGCTTCACCTAATTCATTGTAGAGGTGTTACAGAGATGTAACTCTAATTTCTTCGTAAGAGTTGGAAAAGATAGAATTTCTCAAAAATGGGGAGAGAGTCTTGAAAGTCTGCCTATGTATCTCACGAAGAAGAATTCAGGTCCTACATAGTTCGGGTGGCTTGAATCTCTTTTTTATTTGAGATGAAAAATTTGCCCTTTTTCTGATATGAGAGAGTAATATTTGAAAGTTTAGATTCAAATTTTATACTCTTTGGGAACTAAATAATCAAGGAGTATTTGGACATACTTTTGATAGTGATTTGATATTTATGCTTAGGGGTTCTAGAAATTTTCCAAAAAGAGTAGGCTAGAATATTTTCAAATAAAACAACATATACACACAAGTAGGGGTGATAATTTCAACCATATTTATAAAATGAGCCCATTTTGACCATATTTAATGGCTTGGATCACTCATATTTTAATTGGTCAAATATGGGCTTCAAACTATTTTAAGAGTCTCTACAAATATGGTCGAAATGGGTTCAATATGGGTATCCATTTGACCCATATTAGATAACTTATTTTCACTTTCACTCAAAAATCTTAATTGTGCTAAAAAATTAAAAAATTAATATCCATTTTTCATAAATTCAATTAATTTTCAAACTTAATTGAAAAACAAATTTTTTTTGGTTGAGGGCTGGGGGGGGGGGGGGGGGTTCCCGGGCGGAGGGAGCAAAATTTTTTGGTTGCAAAAACAGATTTTTTTTGGTTAGGTTTGGTGGTGGAAAATGGGGAGGGGGAGGGAGGGTGCCAGGGGGGAGGTTGGTGGAAAGTGGGGGGGGGAGGGTTCCCGGGGGAGGTTGGTGGAGGGGGGGATAGGGGGTAGGGGGTAATTTTATTTTTTTTTGTTTTTGGAAAACAAAAATTTTTAAGGGTTAGGTTGGTGGAGGGGGGATAGGGGGTAGGGGTTGCTCGGGGAGGGGGTAATTATTTTTTTTTTTTTGAAAAAAATAGATTATTTTGTTTGGAAAACAAAATTTTTTTAAGGGTAGGTTGGTGAAAGGGGTGTGTGTGTGTGTGTGTGGAGAGGGGTACATTTATGTTTTTGAAAAACCAATTTATTTAAATGGGTTAGAACCATTTTGCCCAAACCATATTTGACCAAATCCATACTTGCCCATATTATATTTGGATGGACTATAATCCAAACCATTTTTCTCAAATAATATTCAACCCATGCAAATCTGATCCAATCCAACCGTTTGCCACCCCTACATACAAGTAGTTATAACACATAAACAGTTATTACGCGCTTTAAAAAGATTTGTGACCCTTTTATGTCAAGCGTAAGCCTAACGATTCGAACGATGTATAACATCATTCGTAATTTCATTGCTCAAAAAGCCCAAATTTATACAGACTTATGAATAAATTGAATGGGGATATATATCATGAAAAATAGGATATAAATCATCAGTCCCACATAGGGTTACAATCCTAAACTAAGCCTTCGAGAAAAGTCCCTCCTTCTTGAACTTCTTGTCATCTCTAGATGTCCACGTCTTTGAATGGAATTATAGCTTGTAACACTCCTTCTTTGACTCTAACAAAGTATTAATCTCTCTACCTCAAGATACAATGATTTTCATAACGATTTATACATTCTTCGAATTTAAACATTTAAGTATGATCGTCCATATAGGTCGTGGTCCATTTTGAATTCAAGGAGGTGTTTCTAATTGGCGCAACACACCTTAGGTGTTGGGTCGTCTTAGTTCAATATGCTAAATTGAGGGATTTGGTTTTGTTCCTACACTAGTTGACTAAGAGTGGGGATTATTGGAAGTGAACCGGTGACCCAAACATACTACTTGGGCTGGGGTAGTTAGCTACCATTGTTCATCTAGTGGCCAACTACATTCGCCAGGGTACCCCAAGAAATAGTTTGGTTAAGGAATGACTGCAGCCGCATAATGGCCTTTTAAGTTAAAAAAAAGTTGTTTGACGGAGTAAATAATGTGCATACAATGTCAGTTAATATCACAATTTAAACAAATAAAGCATATAAGTCCAAATAATTCAATAATTATTAAGAAATAGTCAAAAAGAGTCAAGTCAGCATGGTTAGAACCTTATTAATCCCCAGACGAGTCGTCATTTATGCTATGTCCTAATTTTAGTATCTTTAGAAAAATCACTTTTGAAATGTTCTAAGTACAAGATAATTTGAGAAAAATACTTAAAGAGTCGCCACTTAATTTTTGAAAGAAATTAAGAAAACCTATATTTGTCAAACGACTTAAACAGAAAAAATCTTTCGAAAATACCCAAAAGCATTTGGGGTTCACTTTACACTTCGTTAAGGGTTTAAGCATTTGAAGTTCCCGCTAACGCATAGTTGACCTACGACTTGACCAAAATATTTTTGGACTGATTTTGAAAAGAAATAAACCTGCAAAAGATAGATTATTTTACTTTATTTTGTTTATTTATACTTATTTTATTTTTATTTCATTTATATATATAAATATGTAATATTTCCTTTTTTAAAAATCACTTGAAATGTAAAGAACTTAAGTGATCGAAATGATTTAGTAAATCTTGTCAAAATAAGGATTAAAACATTTGAAATAATATAAGAAAGGAGTGAATTTAAACAATGAGACTAAGTAGAATTGTAATTAATAAAGCACTCAAAATGTTTAAAGATGTTACTTGCTATGGATTTAATTAAATTAAAACCAAAACAAATAAAGCTAGAGTTAATAAAAAAAAATCACAATTAAATAATTTTGGAGTGTGAAGGAGAAGATGAAGTTGGGCCCTTTATTGGGCCAAACTTGATGCTACTTTTGGGCTACGACTCAATTTACATTTTTGTATACATTTGTTGTAATATCAATGTATACAACTTATATATCAACTCTATTTCATGCCTTCCAGAACTGTAACAACTTCTTTTTATTTGAACTAAGATGAGGTTGACTCAAAGACACACCTCAACTCAAAGAAATGTAAGGAATGAGTCCTGAGTGAACTCGGATTAACTTCTGTAGGGAAGGAATTGAGATCAAATGTCACGACTCAAATACCATTAAGAGGGACAGGCACCCGATGCCCAAAAATCCCGAGATAACAAATATGTGCCTAGATGATTTTTTTCCACATTGTTTACAAGGCTATTGAGGAGGCCTTGATTGGCTTGTACTTCCCTACTCTTGATGACGCGCTATTTGTTAACCTTGGCTTTATATTTTTTGACCAAATTGATTGCCCCTAAGACCTTGAAACTGTGGTGGAGCACTAGCTGTAGAGTAGAAAGATGATGGAATGGGCGGTCTATTAAAGAACTGAGACCTAAACTCTCCTTGGGATGGTGTAAATTGCCACATGGATCTAGCCTATTTATGACTCTTGTATCCTTCATCTTCGCCTTTGATCCTCCAGATTTTGCGCAAATGCTTGCATCCTTGCTATATCCATATCTTTATTCAACAAAGCAATGGTACAATCTAACCAGATATGAATATAATCAATCCACATATTGATGAACTCTATCTTCCATAGTAAAATCTACATTAGGAGCATACCTGACCAAGGAATTAAATTTGAGATTGTACTCTCTCACACCCATACTTCCTTGGTGGAGATTTAATAACTGATCTACATGGTCCTCTCGAATCTCCAATGGCAGATAATGTTCAAGTGATGCCTTTTTTAACTCTTTACACATAGTTGAAGGTGCATATATATATTCCCTAGATAGCTTCATACCACAATATAGCCATACCCTTTAATCTATTTGATGTTATCTCAAGTGCTTCTTTACCACTTATATGCATAACATCCAAAGTGTGTTGGATCTTATATATTAAGTCTTGTGGATCTTCATTAGGATCTAAACCGGTGAATGATGGAGGGTCCAAGTTAATAAAATCATGTATCTGCATGCTAGGTGCTCTGTCTACACCACTAGTGCCTACAACTAGACTTCTTGCCTCTGGTCGTGGTGAGCAACTATATGAGTCAATAATTATACTGCATTCTTTAAATCTTTCTCTATAGCATTAATAGGGGGTTATTGAGGTGCAACTTCCCTCTTTAGATCTTCTAGAGATGGAGAAGTCAGGGAAGTTTATGATAGAGACTCATCTTGATCCTTACCTTGAACATCTTAACTAGGGGGTTGGTGGGTGGTCCCTTCTTGGGTAGACACATATACTCGTTTACCTGTAGTTTACTACTTGTCGTAACCGGCATCTTTGCTATAATAATGTAATTTAGAAGTTATATATGATTCACCTACAACATTGGTTCTATTGCACGATCTAAGAATTGAAAGAAAATAGACAACTTATATATGTCCCGTAGCCTTTTTGTTATACATGTGGTGCACAACACATCCATAAGAAAGACTCTACACAGACACGTCTTTGTAGACTCCCTAGGATGACCTTCTCTGATACCACTTTAAGCCTAAGTTATATTCTACTATTAGCCACGTAGTTCATATAAACTTATACTTACTCATCAATGCATCACCTCAACACTTTGAGATTTCCTTTAGATTGAAATAAATGAGCATACTTGGATTTCATTTCTTGTTCTTCTTCCCATGTAACCTCTTCTACTTGTTGGTTTCTCCATAACACTTTAAAGAATGTTAATTTCTTATTTCTTAACTTCATAACTTGTCGATCTAGAATAGCAATGGGTACTTTTCGTAAGTGAGAGATCCCGTGACTTCTACATAATTGGTAAGAGTAATACGAGATGGGTCATCTATGAATTTTCAAAGCATTGAGACTGTAGCGACCCCGAAAACTAGTAGGTGAAACTAGAGCCTAGCGAGTTGCTTTTTGAGTTTTGTATGGGGTTATGTGTTGTAAGAAGTCTTATTAATCTTAGGTTCAGGGGTTTAAGGGTTAAACATCAACATAAGACTCTCCAAACACCAACCAAGGGGTCCTTGAAGAGGACCCTAAAACCTAACCTCACAGAACCCAAGAAACCAAAAATCTGCCAAAAATATAATGACTCGCGGATGGGACTATGCCCCGTAGGTATATACATGCACCGTAGATGGCCTCCGTGGGTCAAGGTACAAAATGTAAATCTACATAACCAAACCACGAGAAGTCAGTACGGCATGTGGACCCACCCAAGATACGTCGATGTTGGTTTGTAGGTCACACCTGCAAAAGTGGTATAGGGTTGGCCAATGTAGGGGTGGTTTGGTTAATTCCTTTTAAGGTTAGTTAAGTTTGGGGACGGTAATTATTGATTAATTAAAGTATTTTAAGGATTCTAAAGGTATTAAACTCTATTTCTCAACTTTTTATTTTAAAACACAAAATAGAAACTACCCACCTCTTTAAATATTCTATCTCTAGAAACCACTATCGGAGAAAAAGGATTCAAGCTTTCAATCTCAAGATCTCACCTTTCTCACACAATTTTCGTGGTGTTTCTTCCCTAAAGGTATGGTATCAAAAGATGATTTCAAGTTTCTAAAATCCCCCCAAAATTTAGGGTTTTTAATCTTTGCATGGGTTTAATTCCAAAACTATTTCAAAGGTTTATATATGACTATTTAAGATTGAATTGATGAATTAATATGGAATTCCTCAACGAGCCCATGTTTCACCCAAAATACTTAATTGGAATTTTGTGATTTGGGTTGATTTATCATGAATGTATGTTGAATTGCTTATGTTTATATTAAAGTAGCTATTGAATCATACTGATTCCCTATATAATGAAGAATTTTTTATGTTTGGGTTGAGACTATCTGTAATCCTTGAAGGGAAATTTCATGAAGGATCTATTTATGATCATGATGTGAAGTATATGTGTGATGTCAATGAAAGCATTATGGGCCTGTTTAGAATATAATATGTGTAATTATTGAAAGCATATTCTCACTTAACACTCATGAATGACGATGATAGAATGTGAAGAATTTCTATAATGTGATGTTACATCTTGAATTGGTATGCTTAGGGCATCCTCTTCTTGTATAAATGAAATTAATGTGGATTGATGTATCTTGAATTTGTAGGCTTAAGGCATCCTTTTCTTTTATTGACGAATGTGATATTGATTGAAGTATTTTGAATTTGTTGTCTTAGACATACTCTTCTTTTGTAATGAATGCGTCTTGACTTAATGAAAATTAATAGATAGGCCTATAACATTCCTTTCATAAATGTCTAATGAATGTGTCTTGACTTAATGAATATTAATTGATAGGTCTATGGCATTCCTTTCATTAATGAACTAATCTAATGACGACTCTTGAATGGATAGGCTTATGGCATTCCTTTCCTAATGAGTCAATGAACTAATCCACCTTGAATCGATAGGTTTATAGCATTTCTTTCATGTGTGTCAGGACCAGGGAGCACCCCCTAGACGTAACCGGCGTTGTCGTCCTCGGAGAGGACTTGGACAAGCCCTTAGATTTCGTCATAACATCATAGGTCAAAAATGCTTAAAATTTAAAACTTTTACATAGTGAGGTATACATAGACCTCTCACCTATCATATATGGAGTTTAAATAGACTCCTCGCTTATGAAGCTTACATAGGCTTCTCGTTTATGCAACATAACCAATATATAAGATATAGTCTAATAACATTGTCTCACATTTAACAATCTAAAGAGTATTACAACATTGGGCATTGCCCATACTTCTATACAAAGAGCCACACATAGGATTACATCAATAGTCTCAAAGATAAGGGAATGAAATAGTGTCTTTAGACATACCAACTTCATAGCTAGAATAGTGAAATTGTAACTTCCCCAAACATTGAGGACCTACCAATAACTTGGGGAAAATGTCCAAGTCTTCTTGAAAAGTGGCCTCCTATAATTAATAAAGATAAGTCAGTTTTAAACAATGCTAAGTCACTTTTAAAAGCCTTTATGCACAATTAATAACATATACAAACCTGTAACACTTTGAAAATCCAAGACGTGTCGTTAAGAAAAACATAGTTGTCATGAAGTCTAGACACTATTTTTAAGGTTAGTTTAGTGGATATAGGTCATTTAAGAAGTCTAGGACCAAAACGTCCAAGAACGTCCACGACGTTCGAAAGTTGGTTCAAAGAGGTACTAGTGTGCCTTGGCCTATTTGACTAGTTTTTCAGAGTAGGAAATTAACAAAATTTGGTGAAAATGTGTGGAACACGTGTTAGAGATGTTTCATGGTTGAAACTTCCGGGTACGACTCCCCAAGGACCAACCAAGGGCCCTTGAGGAGGACCCCTGCAGATTGAGGATCCACTGCCTAGGCAGTGTGCATCGACAGAGGAGGCTATTGTCCGTGTGTGGACTGACGGGACGTCGATTACAACGTCGTCCCACACTTAGACAACTGGAGGAAGACCTCGCCTGCACAAGTCTTTGAACTCACCGACGGATGTGCAGGACGAGAGGGAGATAGGTTTGTCAACTCACACATGGCCTATCGATGGGGTTCCGTCTGTGAGGGGTCTTAAAATCTTGCACGTTTTAAATTAAGTTTCATTAATTATTTAGGGGGTTAGGAGGTTAATTAATTGATTAAGGGGGTCTAATTAAGTTACTTAGTCACCCATATAAAGTCCTCAACCCCATTAATCTAATTACAACTCTCAACACAAACTTTCTTCCTTCTCTCTACTTTCTCTCTCTATTAGAAGACACCATTTATCTTCAAATCTTTGACAAATCATTGAGGTATGGGATCTCTTCACCTTTGAGACCTCTTTCCTCAAAGGGTTCATTCAAAGTGTTTTCAAATCTAGAGTTTTCAATTGGGTTTCATTCAATTACGAATTTGAAGTTATAAATTGAGTTGTTGATGTTTTGCTTAGGTTATATTGAATAGATTAACATGTATTTTAACTCGATTATGGTAATTGGTTATGGTTTTGCCTAAATTGAAGAACATGATCCTAAGTCCCTAACCCTAGGTTGTGATCATGACTTATATTGTAGATTGGTCATTCAATTGACGTGGTTAAGTGTTGAATTACTACTATATGATGTTGTTATGTTAATTATGAATGAATTAGGGTGATGTATAGTCTTTCATACTAGTTCTTGAGAAGTGATTTAGGGTATGATGAATTGACTTAATCCTAAGCTTTGATCTATTGTCAAATTGTGATGTAGTGATTCTTTTAGCCTTGTGATTATATTTGCTATTGAATTGTGGGGACTTGATGGCCTAATTGAGTTGAACTAAGGGTGTATGGTAAGACCTTGATGATGAATTTTAAAGGAGACTTGGTAAGTCTTGTGATCCCTATAGTTTGCTTCAATTATAATTGATTGTGGTTAAGTCATGATGTGATTGTGTTGGAGTATGCCTTATTTAGGATTGGTAGGGTGATATGATGTTGAATTGAAATATCTTGTTTATGGTAGTGAGGTTGATTAAGATGTAAAGTTATAAGGATGATGGTGATTACCAATATGCCATATTATGGAAAAGTATGTAATGTGTTAACCTTACTTATCTGGATTGTGATGAAAGGATTATATACTCATGCAATTTCCTATTGAGCTATTATGATGATGATTATGATTGATAAATAAATACATTAAAGACATTTCAAGAAGGGACTTAGCTTAGCACCGAGTTATCTTTTATGTGAGAGGGTGACACTTTCCCACATAGGGAAGGTAGGCTTCACTACGGTTCTCACAGGGTGGATAGCCTCATGACCCAAATAGGGTGTAGAGTAATGTTTCCAATGATTTCATCAAGTTCCTTAACTATGTTGCCACCATAGGAATACTAGCTAGTGGATCCGCCTAGATGCTACGTTTTATGTTAGGTTCTATCTTGGCCGGTAGACCACCTTCCATCGGTGTAAGGTTTTACGACACCAATTTCACATTAGCTAATGTGGTCTATGTCTGTTAAGGCAAATGTTACCTAAACTAAAATGAAGTAATGAAGTATAAACTAAGTAAAGTGACTTGAGGGGTTTGACTTAGCTTAGGTAGGGGTATGGGACTCTACCTATGCCTTGCACTAGTTTACCTTGATAGCAACCTTAAAAGGTTAATATTATGTATGTAAATGATGATAAATATACATGACCTTATATGATTATTATGATGCTTATGAACATGCAATTGGTATTTATTGTTAAAGTATGAACTTATGTGTAATTGATGACTATGTTATGTGAAGTGAGTTACTATTTATGGTTTCTGTTGGGTTACTTAATTGAGTAAGGTTATGGGGCTTTGATTGGTCATTGCACTTGTTGACTTTATGAGGATTTGTGATTAGTTGTCTTGCTTTACTAGTTACATGATGAACTCTTATTCATGTTTGTGATGTTATTACTTGGTGATAGAGTTAAATGAGATTATGGGTTCAAGTATGTTGGTGTGCATATAGCTTATTTGATTTGTTGAACATGTCTAAATGATTGGTATAGTTTGTTGATTGTGCATAAGTCCTTTAACATGTAAAATGGCATGATTTAACTAAATGTCCCCTTTAAGAATGTTTGGTTGTTATATGTGCATATGGTCTCATACTTAGTACATGTGGCGTACTAACCCCATTTTCTCCCTTTTTCCCAAACATTTTGGGTTCCGTTCATTGAGGTTTTGTTCGAGGCGATCTAAAAGGAGGCTTAGATATTCTCTCTCATCCAAGTGGTAGGTTATCATTTAGCCGAGGACGATGCCAATATTCTAGCTACGGATATGCTTAGATATTAAGACACTTATGTTTACTCTATCTTTCATTTGAGAACAAGTTGTATAAAGTCTATATGTGGCTTACTTTTATTGTTGTAGGGCTATGCCCAATTTGATATTGTCATTCTAGATGGTTATGAGATGAGATAGATTTTATGACTCTATTCTATCTTATATATGCACGTGAAATACAAGTAGAAGACTAAGTAATCTTCTTATACGAAGGGTCTATGTATACTCGATAATAATACTATTACGTGTATATAAAGGTATATGTAAACCTCCAATTATATATAGGTAAAAAATTTAAATTCTTCTGTATTTTTTACTTGTGAATGCAACGAAGAAAACTAAGGGGGATAGTATTAGTCCTCAAAAAGGACTGCGATGCCTGTTGCAACTGGGGGTAAACCCAAATGTGACAAACTTGGTATCACAGCATGAGGTTAATTATCCTAGATAAGGATGTTTCTCTCAACCACGTATATGTAGATTCGTACTCATAATTGTCAAGCGCGCCACACTTATGAATAGGAATCTATATGATGCTTAGCAATCTCTCTCTTTCATGGAAATCCAATGTCGTGCCTCTAGAGTAACTATTATGTGCTTTCACCTAAACCTTGTATTTTGGTTATAGGAAATGAATACTCGGAGGAATACAGCTCGAAGGCTTGAGGAGGAGGTTGCTAATGCGGGAGCTCCTCCCCATGTTGATCAAGATCCTCCACTTGAAGAGGAAGTTAATGTGGAACAAGTTCCGACCAATCCTCCACCTTTGACGGATGGATAAATAAGGGTTGCCCTTCTCCAATTGGCCCAAGACGCTACTCTTCATGCTCAAGCTATGATGGCCCAAGCCAATTGGGAGATTGCACCTCGAGCCCCTCAACAAGTCTCTACCATGGAATCTCGTCTAAGGGACTTCACTCGGATGAACCCTCCTACTTCCTATGGGTCTAGGGTGGATGAAGACCCCTAAGAGTTCATCGATGAAGTCTATAAGATACTCTTTGCTGTGGGGTTAAGCACTAGTGAAAAGTCCGAGTTAGCCAAATATCAACTCAAAGATGTGGGTCAAACTTGGTATGTCTAATGGAGGGACAATATGCCTCTTCGAGGTGGACCGGTGACTTGGGAGATCTTCAAGAAGGCATTTCTTGACCGGTTCTTTCCTAGGGAGATGAGGGAATCTAAAGTGGTGGATTTCATCAACCTTCATGAAGGAGGTATGAGTGTTCTTGAGTATTCCATGAAATTTACTCAATTGTCAAAATATGCTCCTTCTTTGGTTTTCCATCCTAGAGATGAAATGAGCCACTTTGTGATAGAGGTGTCAGATGATTTACAAGAAGAGTGTCATTCGGCTATGCTACATGACAACATGAACATCTCTCATCTTATGGTGCACGCTAGGCAAGTGGAAGAGAAAGCGCTAGAAGGAAAAGTAGAGATGCGAAAAGGGCAAGATCTTATGATTGTAATTCTTCAAAGAATAGGCTTGAGATCTAAGACAAGCCTAGGTTCAAAAAGAGGTTCTCAGTTCAAGTTCTGACCAAGTTCCCTAAGGCTCGGAATGAAAAGGCTCAAACCCTAAGCCTAAGAAGGTAAGAGTTACTAGTTCACCTAATGAGAAGCCAACATGTGGTGAGTGTGGAAAGAAGCATTATGGTTCTTGCCTCATACGGACGAACAATTGGTTTGGTTGCGGGAAAGTTGGGATAAGGTTCGAGATTGCCCTAACGTGAAGGGCCAAGACAAGAGTGGTCAAGCTCAAGCAAGTGGTTCAAATGAGGCTGCAAAGAAGAACCACTTTTATGCTCTCCGCTCTAGGGGTGAGCAAGAGACTTCACCCAACGTAGTGACCGGTATGTTAAATGTCTTTTATATTGATGTTTATGATTTTCTTGACCCGGAAGCTACTTTTTCTTTCGTTACACCTCTTGTAGCTAAAAAGTTTGATACTTTACCCGATATTTTGCATGAGCCCTTTCTAGTGTCTACTCTGGTGGGTGAGTCGGTAGTTGGAAAAAAGGTATATAGGAATTGTCCTATCATGTTGCCCAATAGAGTTTCCAATGTTGATCTAGTAGAACTATATATGCTTGATTTTGATATTATTTTGGGTATGGATTGGTTGCATTCTTGATTTGCCACTATTGATTGTAGGACAAGGGTTGTGAGATTTAATTTCCCAAATGAACCCGTTGTTGAGTGGAAGGGGGGAAGTTCTATTCCTAGAGCTCGTATCATTTCTTTTTTAAAAGATTGCAAAATGATCTCTAAGGGCTGCCTATATCATATAGTGAGAGTCCAAGATCTTGACTCCTAATATCCTCCCATCGAGTCGGTCCCCGTAGTGAGTGAATTTACGGAGGTCTTCCCTAATGACATTCCCTGTATTCCTCCCGAATGGGAAATTGATTTTGATAGCGATTTGCTACCGAAAACAAACCCTATTTCAATTCCTCCTTATCGGATGGCTCCGGACGAATTAAAGGAGTTGAAGGCACAACTTAAGGATTTGCTAGACAAGGGTTTCATAAGGCCTAGTATATCGCCGTGGGGTGCTCCAGTTTTGTTTGTAAAGAAGAAAGATGGGTCCTTGAGAATGTGTATTGACTACCGCCAACTCAACAAAGTCACAATTAAGAACAAGTATCCTCTCCCTCGAATTGACGACTTGTTTGATCAACTCCAAGGGGCAAGCTACTTTTCAAAAATTGACTTGAGATCGGGGTATCACCAACTTAGGGTGAGAGGTGAGGATATATCAAAGATGACATTCCGAACTAGATATGGACATTATGAGTTCCTAGTTATGTCCTTTGGTCTCACTAATGCTCCTGCGACGTTTATGGACCTAATGAATAGGGTTTTTTGAAGTTGCCTAGATTCATTTGTCATTGTGTTCATTGACGACATCTTGGTATATTCAAGAAATGAGAGTGATCATATAGGTCATTTGAGGGTGGAATTGCAAACCCGTAACGAACATCAATTGTTTGCCAAGTATAGCAAATGTGAGTTTTGGTTGAGGTCGGTAACATTTCTTGGTCACATCATCCCTAGTGAAGGAGTTAAGGTAGATCCAAGGAAGACGGAGGTGGTGAGAAGTTGGCCTAGACCATTGACTCCAACCGACATTAGAAGTTTCTTGGGTTTAGGAGGTTACTATTGGAGGTTTGTGGATGGTTTTTCGTCCATAGCATCTCCCTTGAATACGCTGACTCAAAAGAGTAAAAAGTTTGAGTGGTCAGAGGCATGTGAAAAGAGCTTCCAAATCTTGAAATATAGTCTTACTTCCCCTCCGTTGTTGATTTTACCGGAGGGAACAAAGGGTTTCTAGGTGTATTGTGATGCATCCCATGTGGGTTTGGGGTGTGTACTTATGCGACATGGCAAATTGATTGCCTATGCTTCTAGGCAACTTAAGGTCTATGAGAGAAACTATCCAACACACGACCTTGAGTTAGCGACCGTGGTGTTCGCCATAAAGATATGGAGGCATTACTTGTATGGTGTTCATGTCGATGTCTTCACCGACCATAAGAGTCTCCAATATGTATTTCCCAAAATGAGTTGAATCTCCGACAAAGGAGGTGGTTCGAATTGTTGAAAGATTACGACATGAGTGTCCTCTATCAGCCCGGCAAGGCCAATGTGGTTGCGGATGCCCTAAGTCGTACGACAATGGGTAGTGTTTTGCACATAGATGAATTCCAGAAAGACCTAGTAAAAGATATTCATAGGTTGGCTAGGTTGGGTATGAGGTTGGAAGACTCTCTGAATGGTGGTGTGTTGGTTCGACATAACTTTGAGTCATCTTTGGTGGTTTAGGTGAAGTCCAAACAACACCTTGATCAACCATTGATGGAATTAAAAGAGTCGGTCCTTGGTAAGCTAAATGAATCATTCTTTTTAGGGGGGGGATGGTGTTTTAAGCTACCAAAGAAGATTGTGTGTTCTCGAGGTAGATGGGTTGAGGGACCGGATACTTGAGGAAACCCATGGGTCCCGCTACTCCATTCATCCGGGTGCCACAAATATGTACCATGACCTTAAGGAAACTTATTGGTGGGAAGGTTTGATTAAAGACATAGCAGAATTTGTTGCTAATTGTCAAAATTGCCAACAAGTGAAGGCGGAACATCTAAAGTCGGGTGGCTTGATACAAGAAATCCAAATACCTACTTTGAAGTGGGAAGACATTAATATGGATTTTGTGGTAAGTTTTCTTAAGACTCAAAAGCAATATGACTCCATATGGGTGGTGGTTGATAGGTTAACCAAGTCCGCTCACTTTATTCCCGTCAAGTCTACTTATTCGGCGGAAGATTATGCTAAGATATTCATAGATGATATTGTGTGTCGCCATGGTATTTCGTTATCCATCATATCATATAGGGATGCACAATTCACATCTAGGTTTTGGAGGTTGTTTCAAGAAGGGTTGGGTACTAAGGTGAAGTTAAGTACCGCTTTTAATCCCCAAACGTATGGTCAAGCAGAACGTACAATTCAAACCCTTGAAGATATGCTTCGAGCTTGTGTCATCGATTTCAAAGGGAGTTGGGATAAGCACTTGTCCTTGGTAGAGTTTGCTTATAATAATAGTTTCCATTCATCCATTTCCATGGCTCCCTATGAAGCCTTGTATGGTAGGAGGTGTAGGTCTCCTATTGGGTGGTTTGAAGTTGGTGAGTCTTCGATTCTTGGTCTCAATTTGATTTATAAGACTTTGGGAAAAGTTCATATTATAAGAAATAGCTTGCAAACGGTCTATAGTCGGCAAAAGTCTTATGCCGATCATAAGAGGAGGGATCTTGAGTTTGAAGAAGGTGATAAGGTGTATTTGAAAATTTCACCTATGAAGGGGGTTGTTAGATTTGGCAAGAAAGGGAAGTTGAGTCCTCGTTATATGGGTCCCTATGAAATCTTTCAACGGGTTGGTAAGGTTGCCTATGAGTTGAGGTTGCCTAGTGAATTGGTTTCGGTTCATCCGGTTTTCCATGTTTCTATGCTTACGAAGTGTGTCGGTGATCCCAAGTCCATTCTTTCGATTGAGGGTCTTGGTGTCAAGGATAACCTCTCTTATGAGGAGGTTCCGGTTCAAATCCTTGATAGGCAAGTGAAAAGGTTGAGGAACAAAGAGGTAGTATCTGTAAAAGTGTTTGGAAAAATCACCTAGTTGAGGGTACAACATGGGAGGCCGAGGTTGATATGAAGTCCTGTTACCCTTATTTTTTTTATAATTAAGTTTAGTCACTCTTTTTAATAATATAAATATGATTAGAAATTGAAGTTTCTTGATTTTTGGGTGAGGATTTGCAAAAGGTGCATTTTTTAAATTTTTACAGTGAGGTTGGATAGATTTTTGCCCTCAAATTTGAAACTTTTTCTTTTGGCTTGTTTTGAGTTATGTTGTGCATTTTGACATGTTGAGTCCTTATGAATTAGTTATTTCATGTTGATAAGTTGAACTTGATTATAATTGACTCATGTGTGTCATGTTGAGCTCATGTTGTTATTGTGAGAAGGAAATGCTTCATAAAGTAATGTTTGAGTCTCAGAGTTGGTAATTGAAGATTTGAATTGCCTTGATTGAAATGATGTGTATTATGTTGTATTGCATTGATGTTGGTTGAGCTGTTAGTCTTGAGTCTATTCCTTCCTTCAAAAGAGTTTTAGTGTCATTCGGAGATGAATGTTCCTAAGGGGGGGATAATGTAACACTTCGAAAATTCAAGACGTGTCGTTAAGCAAAACATAGGTGTCATGAAGTCTAGACACTGTTTTTAAGGTTAGTTTAATCGATATAGGTCATTTAAGAAGTCTAGGAACCAAAACATCCAAGAACGTCCATGACGTTCGAAAGTTGGTTCAAAGAGCTATTAGTGTGCCTTGGCCTATTTGACTAGTTTTTAAGAGTCCGAAATTGACGAAATTTGGTGCAAATGTGTGGAACACGTGTTAGAGATGCTTCATGGTTGAAAAATCCCGGTACGACTTCGCAAGGACCAACCAAGGGCCCTTGAAGAGGACCCCTGAGATTGAGGCAACATTGCCTAGGAAGCATGCATCGACGGAGGAGGCTACTGTCTGTGTGTGGACTGACGGAGCGTCGATGCCACCGTCGTCCCACACTTAGAAAACTCGAGGAATCCCTCGCCTGCACAAGTCTCTGAACTCATCGACGGATGTGTGGGACGAGAGAAGGATAGGTTCGTTGACTCACAGACGGCCCGTCGATGGGGTTTCGTCTTTGAGGGGTCTTAAGATCCTGCACGTTTTAAATTAAGTTCCATTAATTATTTAGGGGGTTAGGTGGTTAATTAAGGGATTTAGAGGGTATAATTAAGTTAGTTAGTCACCCATATAAAGTCCCCAACCCCATTGATCCAATTACAACTCTCAACACAAACTCTCTTCCTTCTCTCTACTTTCTCTCTCTATTGAAAGACACCATTCAAGACTAAGCTAAGGAAGGGCTTTGGGGTCTGGAAAGGGACGAATTCATCTTCAAATCTTTGTCAAAACGTTGAGGTATGGGATCTGTTCACCTTTGAGACCTCTTTCCTCAAAGAGTTCATTCAAAGTTTTTTCAAATCTAGAGTTTTCAATTGGGTTTCATTCAAATACGAATTTGAAGTTATGAATTGAGTTGTTGTTGTTTTGTTTAGGTTATATTGATTAGATTAACATGTATTTTAACTTTATTATGGTAATTGTTGATGGTATTGCCTAAATTGAAGAACATGATCCTAAGTCCCTAACCCTAGGTTGTGATCTTGACTTATATTGTAGATTGTTCATTCAATTGACTTGGTTAAGGGTTGAATTACTACTATATGATGTTGTTATGTTAATTATGAATGAGTTAGAGTGATGTATAGTCTTTCATACTAGTTCTTGAAAAGTGATTTAGGGTATGATGAATTGTCTTAATCCTAGGCTTTGATCTATTGTCAAATTGTGATGTGGTTATTCTTTTAGCCTTGTGATTATATTGGTTATTGAATTGTGGTGACTTGATGACCTAATTGAGTTGAACTAAGGGTGGATGGTAAGACCTTGATGATGAATTGTGAAGGAGACTTGGTAAGTCTTGTGATCCCTATACTTTGCTTCAATTATGATTAATTGTGCTTAAGTCATGATGATTGTGTTGGAGTATGCCTTATTTAGGATTGGTAGGGTGATATGATGTTGAATTGAAATGTCTTGTTTAAGGTTGTGAGGTTGATTAAGATGTAAAGTTATAAGGATAATGGTGATTACCAATGTGCCTTATTATGGAAGGGTATGTAATGTGTTAACCTTACTTATGTGGATTGTGATGAAAGGATTATACTCATGCAATTTCCTATTGAGCTATTATGATGATGATTATGATTGATAAGCAAAGACATTAAAGACATTTCAAGAAGGGACTTAGCTTAGCACCGAGTTATCTTTTATGTGAGAGCGTAACATTTTCCCACATAGGGAAGGTAGGGTTCACTACGGTTCTCACATGGTGGATAGCCTCATGACCCAAATAGGGTGTAGAGTAATATTTCCAATGATTGCCCCAAGTTCCATAACTATGTTGCCACCATAGGAATACTAGTTAGTGGATCTACCTAGATACTACGTTTCATGTTAGGTTCTATCTTGGCCGGTAGACCACCTTCCATCGATGTAAGGTTTTACGACACCGGATTCCACATTAGCTCATGTGTTCTATGCCGGTTAAGGCAAATGTTCCCTAAACTAAAATGAAGTAATGAAGTATAAACTAACTAAAGTGACTTGAGGGGTTTGACTTAGCTTAGGTAGGGGTATGAGACTCTACCTATGCCTTGCACTAGTTTGCCTTGATAGGAGCCTTAGAAGGCTAATGTTATGTATGTAAATGATGATAAATGTAAATGACCTTATATGATGTTTATGATGCTTATGAACATGCAATTGGTCTTTATTGTTGAAGTATGAACTTATGTGTAATTGAAGACTATGTTATGTGAAGTGAGTTACTATTTATGGTTTCTGTTGGGTTACTTAATTGAGTAAGGTTATGGGGCCTTGCTTTGTCATTGTACTTTTTGACTTTATGAGGATTTGTGATTAGTTGTCTTGCTTTACTAGTTACATGATGAACTCTTATTCATGTTTGTGATGTTATTACTTGGTTATAGAGTTAAATGAGATTATGGTTCAAGTATGTTGTTGTGCATATAGCTTATTTGATTTTTTGAACATGTCTAAATGATTGGTAGAATTTGTTGATTGTGCATAAGTCCTTTAAGAGGTAAAATGGAATGATTTAACTAAATGTTCCCTTTTAGCATGTTTTGTTGTTATATGCGCATATGGTCTCATACTTAGTACATGTGGCGTATTAACCCCATTTTCTCCCTTTTTCCCAAAATATTTTAGATTCCGGTCGTTGAGGTTTTGTTCGAGGCGATCCAAAAGGACGTTTGGATATTCTCTCCCATCCAAGTGGTAGGTCCTCATTTGGCCGAGGACGATGCCAATATTCTAGCTACGGATTTGCTTATATATTAAGACACTTATGTTTACTCTATGTTTCATTTGAGAACAAGTTGTTTAAAACCTATATGTGGCTTACTTTTATTGTTGTAGGGCTATGCCCAATTTGATATTGTCATTCTAGCTGGTTATGAGATGAGAAGGATTTTATGACTCTATTCTATCTTATATATGCACATGAAATAAAAGTACAAGACTAAGTAGTCTTCTTATACGAAGGGTCTATGTGTAATCGATAATAATACTATTATGTGTATTTAGAGGTCTATGTAAACCTCCTATTAGATATAGTTAAAAGTTTTAAATTCTTCCGTATTTTTGACTTGTGAATGCAATGACGAAAACTAAGGGGTCTAGTCTTAGTACTCAAAGAGGACGACGACGCCAGTTGCATCTGAGGGGTAAACCCGGATGTGACAAAACCAATAGTCATAATATAACTCAAGACAAGTCCATATTCAACACAAGACCAACATCATCATAAAGTCAAGTCAACATGGATATTATCAACATAAAGTCAAATCAACATGAATGGCATCATATTAAGATATTATAAGCACGAATAACTCCAACAAAATGTCATAACAACAATCCATATACAAGAGTTCATAACATCACATCATATAAGACCCTTACTAACAACCCCTTCCCAAGCCTACAAGTGTAATGCGTATGTGAAGCCCCATAACCCCACATAACAAACTAAACTAAGAAAAGGATCATAATCAATGTCTACATTTCATATATCTTCATATCATGTGTATTCATAATCATGTACATAAATTTAGACCAATATCATGTTCTTCGATGAAACTAACATCATATAGGATCATCAACATGCAAAGTCATCATATACATTTCATTCATATCATAAGTACATAAGAACAACCTTCTAGGACTTCCCTCAATGTCCACTTGTTCCATGTATACGTAGAGTCTCATACCCCTACCTACACTAAGTAGAAAACCTCAAGTCACCCTGGTTAGTGTTCACTTTATTACTTTCATTTGACTTTTGGGAAAAATCACCTTAACTAACATTAGATCTGTAATACCTCGAAAATGACTTAGGTGAATCTAGAGCATAAAATTTTGTCATGAGTGTATAAGTTCTTAAATGGTCTATAATTTGGCATTGAGGCAGGGTCTAAGAGTTTAGGTGCTTTGGAAGTCAAACGTCAAGGGACGACTAAGACATTCGACGACTAGTCATCTATGTGCCTCATGTGTGTTTATGTACCTATATGTGTGTTTAATAAGCTTATGAGGTCGTTTTATGAGTTATTATAGTGTTTAAATTCCGTTTGTCAAGTTTCATGAAGTTTGGAGGTCAAAGGTCCATGACGTTTGAAATGTTTGCCTTGAAATGACCTTGTGTATCTTAGCGAATTTCATCAAGTTTTACGTATTCGTTTTGGATGAAATTGATGTGGGAGGTCCTAAACTCGTGTATTATTACATTCGGGTTGGAAACGTCCGGTAAAAAGTCCCCAAGGACCAACCAAGGGTCGTTGAGGAAGGACCCTTTCCTTGAGCCAAGGCTGTCTTAGACCAGCCCCAAACGACTGAGGCAAACGATGGCTCGTTGGCTAGTCGACGCCCCATCGTTGGTGGACGTTGGACAAGAATTAGCCTAGGGAGATCAATATACCAATGGCTAGTGTCTAAACCCATCAACGGACAGCCAGGACGGTCCATTTGTGGACCAACAGCCCGTCGATGGGCAGTCGTCTGTGAGGGTTGTTTCCTGCGCAGCTTCACTGTAAGTCAAGGGGTGAATTGGTAAATTCACCCCACATCTAAATAAGAGTTTGGGCGGTTACTTAAAGGTATTTTGGGTATTTTAAATATCTATATAAGTCCTAAATACCTAGATGAATTCATTTTTCAAAATCAAAACTCAAATTCTCTTAGAAATTCTCTAGAACTCCATTGAAGCCAAAACTCAAGGAAGAGCTTGGATTGGAGATTTTAGTGGTGATTCTTCATCAATTTCGTGGATTAACATCATTGAGGTATGCTTTTTGATCCTTGAAACTCTATTAATCAAGGAGCCCAAAATTCAAAGACATTTCTAAAGTTTTCTAAAGATGGACTTGTCCAATTCTATGATATATCCATGGGTTCTTGCATTAAAGGTTTTGAATCATTATATATTGATTATATTTATGTTATTAGATTATTTTAACATATTTAACCTATAAACCCATGTAATTCATGAACCCTAGATTTTGACTACTTTGTGGTTGACTAGATATTGTCTTAATGCTTATGAATTCTAGTGTAGTTTTCTATGGGCTATTGAATGATGTAATAATTGTATTCACTTGGTGTATAGGATGTCTTATATTTATAAATCTATATTGAATTGACCTAGATTCATTGAGTATTATGGTTTTTTTGTATTGAATTGATGATCATGGTCATGGGTAAGGGCCTATTGGTATTGAATTGGATGATTTAGCTAAGGATTGAAGTGGAGTGAATGGATTGGTGGTACTCTGCCCTAATTCTCTTTATTTTATGTAATGTAGGTCTTGAATTATGTTGTGATTGGTATGGTCCACTTATGGTGACGGTACTATGTGAATGATGTGGCCTTTTCGGCGTTACTTTATGTATTATGATGATCATGGCCTTGTCGGCACTACTTGAAGTATTATGATGATTTGTGTAGTTGATTATGTGAAGTGATCATATCTACCTACATGTTAAGTAATGTGAAAGTATGTGTTCTTCTATTGACATTAGGTGATCATGTTAGAATATGGCAATGTCCTTATGTGTGTAGTCTTAGAGTTGATGTATGATTATTCCTACTTGGCTACATGAGTCTATGATAGTTATATTGATGATGTTATAGTAGTTTATAGGATGACTTATACATGATAATGGTTATTCCTATGTACTCCTAGAATGATATGCTAAATGTGATAAAGTGAAGTATTGATGTGTCTTGTGTGGTAGACTTGTGTCCCTTACTTGATACATGTATGAATGTGAATATGAGATTTCTTGGCTTAGGATGCTAAAGCCTCTTAGTATTGTATGTATGAATGACTTGAGACCTTTAATGTTGCTAAGAGGTTCCTTTATGTGAAACCTTAAACCTAGTGGTAAGGTTATGAACCTTGTAGTCGAAAGTCGTAATGGTATCCTTCTTGTAATGAATGATAGAATTAAGGTTGGTTGGCTGGAACGACATCATACCATCCTTAGGAAAGTCATTAAGCTATCTTCGTCGCCATTGTAAGGCAGCCCTAGGGGACCTCTTTGGTACGGTGATCCTCAATGTGAATTACTCTATGAGAACAAAGGCTAGAACCGAGTGTGTATGGTAAGGGAAGTAGATATATTTAAATGATGAGGCTAGAGTGCAAAGTAAACCCTTCATATTCCTTAACCATGTGACTACATGGGATGTCTCCAAGTTCTACCATTGGCAAGTAGATCATCCTCCATCGGAGTAGGTTACAACTACGGATTCTGTGATTTGTTACCATGGTCTATGTCGGTTATTTCCTATTCTCATCATATGGGATACCTACTAGTATTTGAGAAGTTCTATGATGTTTAGGTAGTGGTATGGGATACTATCTAGGCATTGCATGATAGACTTTGAAGATGTTAGTGAGAGTCCTTAGGTCTTCTCCAAGACCATTACTTGAATGTCCTTTATGTGATGAATGTCTCTTAAATGAACTAATGAATGTAATGACCTAAGTTATAAAGCATCTTAAATGAATAAGTACTTATCTAGAGTAGTTAAGGTTTGTCTAGTTAAGGTGTGAAGGGGCATAGGGATGGTCATTTCATATTTTACCTAGATAAGTCTTAAGTCTAGTTAGGAAAGTTGGTTGATTAAGCAAGCATGACCTAATCTTAGGAAGTATTAAGAATTATTTATGTAATTTTGAAGAGGGTGTATGGGTGTTCTCTTTTAGAAGTACTTAAGTAAGTCTTTTGATAACCTTAGTGAAGTGAATGTTGTATCGTATATGTTACATTGTGTTGGGTGTATTTGAAGTGTGTGTGTCTCATTATAGGTGGTCTTAAGGATCATTTAGGTGTGCCTAGAGAGGGTGAATGGGCGGTTTCTATTTGTCTTACTTAAGTGAGTCTTAGGATAGCTTTTAGTGAGAAGATTGCATGCTAGAAAGTGTCCAATGTGAAATTAAAGGACTTCACTGTAACAGTAAAACTAAAGGAATTCACTATAATAGTTAATTAGCTCACTGTAAGATGTTCCTTAAAAATGTGATAAATTTCTTAAGTTACTTGTTATGTGTTTCTAAGGTGTTAAATGTTTTTCTTATCCTTATACTATGATACTTTAAACAAAAAGAGCATATTTCCAATAAATGTCCGTTTTCATTATTTTTATGCATTAAGCCATACTTAGTACATGTGTTTGTACTAATTCCTTATTTTATCTATCTCTAAAGTGTTTCATAGGTGAAGGTGCTATTGGAGGTGAAGGCTTGGATTATAGGATCATTGATGCAAGTTGAAGTATGTCCTCACTTGACTCGAGGGCATAGAGGTCTTTAGAGTTTCTTTATATTGAAGTATTGTAATAGACATATAGTATTATATTTCGATTGTATGGGCCGTGTCCCAAGTATTCGTGATTCTAAGATTTGATGATATGAGACTTAGTTCCTTTGATTCTATATGAAAGATATTTTGAAGTACTATCAGAATGTTTTATGAAAAGTTTTAATTCCGCACTACTTTTCATATATGTATATGCAATGAATAATGCGAAAGGGCTTGTATGAGACCTCTGAGAGTTCAAGTACGCCATTTGTACTCTGAAAGTGTCATATCTTCTAGGGTATGATCTCGGGATATGACAAGACCATGTGAGCTAAACATAGAATCCGGTGTCATGACACCCTACACCGAAAGAAGGTTCTCTACTTTCCAAAGGTAGAACTAAAACATGAACATAGTATTCTAGGTGGATCCACTAGCTAGTATTTTTATGGAGGCAACATAGTTAAGGAACTAGGAGATATGTCTTGAACCCTCTACATGCCCATTAGCACTGTAATCCTCATCTCATGAGAACATTGGTGAATATCCCTTCCATTGGGGAGTCAACACCTCTCATTGTCAAGTTCACTCGGTGCTAAGCTAAAGTCCCTTTTTGAAATGTCTTTAAGCATTTCTTAATCATCATATCTTAGTATAGGCCATAGGAGACTAACCCTTTGTATAATCATGTCATTAACTCATTAGGTATTGCATGAGAATTTCCTTTCATAACAACCCTTCATTTGTGAGATCAAGATATCATAGTCATATCATAGTAAGACACACAAGTGATTCATATTCAACCTTGTATCATCATAACCTTAACATGATCTCACAATTCACATAGTCAATACATTTCATCATAACCATTATATCATCATCTTCTTAATCTAATCACATATAATACTTCAATTTAACATCATCATCAAGTATAAACCATCATCATTGAAGTAAAGAACTCAAGATCATAAAGTCTTACCAATTTACCTTCATAAGCTTCTGTCAAGATCTTACCATCAATCCAACCACATTCATCCATCAATATACTTAATAACATCATATAATAGCAATCTATACAAGAACTAAGTCAATTGTATTATCACTAATCAATTCAACCTCAACTCATAACCTAGGATTAGGGGAAAAGGGTTCAATCATGAATTCTTCAGTAGAACTAAGTCAAAGACTAAGAACTACAACAATTAACCCATAAACAATCTTAATCTATTAATAATAATCAAACGAAACATACGTCAAATCAATTTGAAAGATCAATTACGAAATTGGAAGAATACCCAACTTTTTGACTTCATCAGAAACCAATTTGGAAGAGACTCTTGGGAAAAGAGATCCCAAGAGTGAATAGCTTCAATAACCCAACTTTTTGACTTCATTAGAAATCAATTTTGAAAAGACTCTTGGGGAAAGAGATCCCAAGAGTGAATAGCTTCCATACCTTAGGATTACTTAGTGTTTGATGGAGAAAATATGAAGTCTTGAAGCCCTAGTGAACCTTGAATCTTGGTCTTCAATGGAGTCTTTGAATAGAGAGAGAAAGTAGAGAGAAGTTGGAGGGAATTGAGTTTGGGAATTATGGGGTGTTAGGTTAGTTTAATGAGGGTTAGTCCTTATATAGTCCCCTAACTAACTTAATTAACCATACCTTAACCCTTAATTAATTAATTAATTAACCAACTAATTAACTCTCTAAGCTAAAACTTAACAGTGAAACTAAGCCCTCAACCAATGAAACCCCGTCGCCGCCTCGTAGTCCCATCGACGGCCCATGCTACATGGGCATCATTTGGGACAGAGACTGGGTTTTTGGACCTATGCTAAGAATATACTAAGTGTAAACCTACGAAGCCATCGGCAAAGCGTCGATCAAATGATGGCTCATCATTTGGCTCGTGGTTGCACATTGTCCTAAATGATAGTTTTGGGTCAAACGGAAGGCTCCTATCCAAGGACCCTTAGGGTGGTCCTTGGGGAGTCGTACCCGGACGTTTCAATCCTAAACACATTTTAATACATATTTAGTACCTTCTTACCTAATTTCATTAAATTTTGACATTTAAAACCCCATGAAACATGCTAAGGCACACTAGCACACATTTTACAATTCTCTGGATGTCATGGTCATTTCTTAACATTTTGACTCTAACACTTCCTAATTTGTTTCAGTACATTATTTTAGGCTTAGAAATAGTGTTTCAAGTCTTATTTCATCAAGTGAGGCTCTAGACAAAGGTCATGCACTTTTGGAGTGTTACATTATTGTAACACCTCTAAAATGAATTAGGTGAAGCTAGAGCCCAATACGTGTTTCATGAGGTTATGATGTCTAAAAATGGTCTATAATAGTGTTTTGAGGCAGTTTTTAAAGTTTGGTAGTGTTTCGAGGTCGAACATCCATGACGTTCGAAGGTTTTGTCTTGAGATGTGCTTGTGTGTTTTAGTGTGCATTTGCATGTTTTACGTGTTTGTTTAGGTTGAAATTGATGTGAGGGGTTCCTAACATCTATACGAGTGTATTAGAGTTGTAAACATGTGGTCATGAATCCCCAAGGACAAACCTAAGGGTCTTTGAGGAGGACCCAACCTTGGGCTCAAGACTGCCAAAACAGTCCCAAACCACGGAGGGCATCGACGCCCCTTTGACCAATCGACGCCCCGTCGATTGGGGCGTAGGCCCATACTTGGTGGCAGGAGCTCAAGATCCCATTTGATGAGACTCTGACCAAACGCACGGACGAATAGGATGGTCTATTCGTGGGTCGACGAGGCGTAGGTGGTGTCCGTCGATTGACACCTGCAGATTTTCTGCAGGTGTCTCGGCCAAGGAGGGGTGTTTTGGGAATTTCATCTAGTGTTATAAAAATTGTTTGGGCGGTTATTTAGGGTCATTTTGGGTATTTTAAGTAGTTTTATAAGTCTATAACCCAAAGTCAAGTCATTATTCAAAATTAAAACCCAAACCCCAAAGAAGAACTCTCTAGAACTCCATTGGAGCTTAAAGCAAGGTGGGATCTTGGAGCTTGATTTCTCCATAAATATTCTTTAAATTTCATCCCTAATAATTAATTAAGGTATGGTGTTTCATCCTTGAATCTTCTTTATTCAAGGATCCAAACTTCAAAGTGTTCTCCAAGACTTTTCAAAAGATGAATTCTCATATATTGTTATCTAGCCATGGGTTCTTGCATAAAACATTTTGAATCAATGATTTATGATTGAATTGATGTTAATTGAATAATTTTAGATCAAAAACTCCAAGAACCCCTGAAATCATGATTTCTTTATTTTGGCTATATTATGGGTGATTAGATCATGTCTCTATTGTATTGACTTTTTGTGTAGTTTACTTTGGGCTATCGAATTATGTAAAAAACTTGTTAGAATTGTATATAGATGTCCTAATTTGATGAATTTTATATTTTATTATCTTGGATCATTGTATAGTTTGATTATTGGGTTGAATTGGTGATTATGGCTATTGGTAAGAGCCTTTGTGGATTGAATTGGTTGAATTGGCTATGGATTGGAGTTGTTGTGGATGGAATGGTGGTACGTTGACCTAAACTCTTCTATATTGTGTAGTATAGGTATTTCAATTGTGATGTTTGGTATGGTACTTTTATGGTGGCGGTGCTTATGTGATATATTTGGGAAGAATGTGGCCTCGTCGGCATTACTTTATGAATTGTAAAGAATGTGCCCTTGCCGGCATTATTTTATTAATTATGATATTATCATGTTATAACTTGGATATGTGATCATTGTGAAGGTCTATATGAATTATGTGAATATGTGAAGTCAAAGCATGTGTTCTTCTAGTTGAAGATAGGTGTTTATAGTAGACTATGGTGATGCCTTAATGTGTGTTGCATGATGTGGGAGTATGAATCTTCCTGGTTGACTATATGAACTTTATGATGAGTTATGTTGATGTTTCTTTAGGAATGAGCTGGGTGACTTGTAGCATACTTAGTTGACCCTATGTGCTACTTGAATGTGATTGTACATGTGATAAGATAAAGTAGGTGTGTCTTGTTGTGGTAGACCTATGTCCCTCTACTTGATACATGAAGAATGTGAATATGACTTTTGACTTAGAAGGCCTATGTACCTCTACTTGTTGTGGTAGACCTATGTCCCTCTACTTGTTGTGGTAGACGTTTGTCATGAATGTGTATGTATGATTGAAATATCATCTAGAACATAGTTAAGAGGGTGATTAATGTGGAACCTTCAACCTAGATAGAAGGTTATGATATTCTTGAAGTTGAAAGCGTAATGGTATCCTTCTTGTTGAGTGATGGACTTAGGGGTTGGTTGGCTGAAACGACATGAAATCAACCTTAGGAAAGTCATGAAGCTATCCTATTTAACCATTGTGTGGCAGCTCTAGTGGACCCCCTTTGGTAAGGTGTATTTGGTTGTGACTTCAATATGGTACCTCTTCATATGCCCTTAGAGAGAATTACTCTATGATAAAAAAGGCTAGCACCTAGAGAGTATGCTTGGGGAGTGACTCTACTTAAGTTGAGACTAGAGTACAAAGAAACCCTTGATATTCCTTAACCATATGCCTACATGGGATATGTCCGAGTTCTACCCTTGGCAAGTAGAACACCCTCCATCGGAGTAGGGGAGACTCCGGATTCCACGCCTAGATAGTATGGTCTATGTTGGTTATTATCTAATCTCATCATGTGGGATACATTATAGTGTTGGATAAGTTCTACAACGTTTAGGTAGTGGAATGGGACGCTATCTAGACATGACACGCTTAGGCTTTGAAGATGCTAGTGTGTAGGTTCCATAGGTCTTATCCAATACCATTATGTGAAAGTCCTTAATTGTTGAATTTCTCTTAAATGGTTTAATGAACATAAATACTTAAGTTAAATGCATGTGAGTGAAAAGGTACTTATCTAGAGTACATTTAAGGATTGCTTAGGTAGGCTTGGAGAGGGTGTATGTGCGGTCTCTTCATGTCTTACTTAGGTCAGTCTTAGAGTAATTCTAGGTAGGGAGTTAAATTGATTAAATGGGAGTAATCCTTTCTTATCTAGTCTTAAGCATCATTTTGGTGTGTGTGTGAAGGGGTTGTATAGGCGGTCGCTTCATAACTTACTCAAGTGAGCCTTAGAATAATCTTTGGTAGGAGGTTCTCAGGTTTATGTGTTTTGATGTGATGTTGATGCTATATTATGAAATGTGACTTATATATGCTTAGTTGACTTGTAAGTCACTCTTATACTTGTCTTATGAAGTTTTCTACAAAAAGAGCATGTTTTATGCAAATGTCCTTTTAGCATGGTTTTAATTGCATGTCACCATACTTAGTGCATTATAATGTACTAATTCCATATATTTTATCTTATCTCTAAAGGTGTAGGTGGCATTTGAGAGGATTCATTGAAGTGAAACTTTGATATTACCATTCATCTAAGCAAAAGAGCATTTTTACATGAACACTCATTTTAGCATGAACCTTTACCTTAAATATGCACATTTTAGCAAATTAAGCCAAATTCAACATTATTCATTATTTTTAACAGGATTATTACTAACCTCAAATTTAACTAGAATTTAGAGTAAAAATATGAGGATAACGGGACTTCATGTATGCCTCGGCCTCCCATGTTGCTCCCTCAACTAGGTGGTTTCTCCATAGGACTTTTACGGAGGCCACCTATTTGTTCCTCAACTTCTTGACTTGGCGATCTAGAATTTCCACCGAAACCTCTTCGTAGGAAAGGTTCTCATCCACACCTAACCCTTCAATAGGGAGAATTGACACGGAGTCGCCAATACACTTCTTAAGCATGGAGACATGAAATACCGGATGAATCGAAGCTAGTTCACTAAGTATTGTAAACTTATATGCAACCTTTCCGACCCGTTGCAATATCTCATAGGTACCCACATACCAGGGACTTAACTTCCCCTTTTTGCCTAATCTCATCACCCCTTTCATAGGTGAAATTTTTAAATACATCATATCACCTACTTCAAATTCGAGGTCTCTTCTTCTGTTGTCGGCATAGGAGTTTTCCCAACTATAGGTTGTTTTGAACCTATCTCTTATCACCCAAACCTTCTCGAAAGCTTCATAGAGTATTTTGGGACCAAGGAGTGAAGACTCACTGATACGCTCAAATTACACCCTAAAGAAGTATAAGCGGTCGTACCAAGTAAGGAACCCAATTTTAGGTTGGGGTCGATCCCACGAGGAAAATAGTTTAGACTTAACTTTAATCTACGATTACGTCTATTTAGTCAAGTCCTTTTCGAAAACAGTTAAATAAAGGGGGGATTTGTATAACTAAAATGTTTGATTATGTCTAAGTAAACAAGTAGCAATGTTAAAACTTTGGTTTTTATCAAGTGATGAGAGAAACTAAGGCGTGAGTGTTCCCCATAGGTTCATAACTCAATAATCCTAGCTATAACAACTCTTTCCTAGTGTCTTGCATGCAAAGTGATAAGTTATGTATCTCTAATTCCTTGGTCCGGCAACTAGAGAATTTCACCCCATACCTTGGTCTGGCTACATGTGTATAATTTAATAACCCTTACCTTTACCTCATATTAAGCATCAAATTTGATGTATGGCTAAGTTACTACTTCGTACCAATTGAGACTAGCCTATTAGGTTGTATATACTAAATCTATGTTGATAATTCTTTTCCTATTAACTACCCCTTTGGTCCAGCGAATACAAATAGGGCAATATCTAAGGCATGCACTCATTAAAAAGACTTCTAATCGAAAGAATTATCAATACATGCAAGAACCTATTCTAGAATTGTTATTTAGCTAGTTTTAGCTTGTTAATTACCCATGGTTCCCACAACCCTAGTTGTGGATTTAGTTACCCGTGCTTAGAAATACACAATTTATAATTGTTTGATAAGAATTCATGTACTGACTTTGATAAGTTTGAAGAAAATCCAGAAATATCACTTGAATTAACATAAATATTGTAATAATCGATTTGGGAAATTTGAAGTAATTCCCAAAATCCAAAGTTTAACTTCCAATAACAAGAGTATGGAAAATTAGTAAAAAGTCTAACCCCAAAAACGAGGTTTTTAGTCCTATTTATAATAATGAAGTCCTAAAATAAAAAGGAGTTCTAGAATCTGCTTGACCAATCCATTTTACTTGCATTCACCGTTTTCGCTAGAATCTGCTTGATTTCTCTGTTTGACACCTCACCTTGCCCACTAGTCTGAGGATGGTAGGGAGTGGCCACATTGTGGCGAACCCCATATTTCTCCAATAACCCTTTCAACAGCTTGTTGCAAAAGTGGGATCCCCCATCACTAATAATGACCCTTGGGGTGACAAATCTGGAAAATATGTTCTTTTCAAGAATACGGTAACACTCTTTCCTTCATTATTTGCAAGTGCTATGGCTTTCACCCATTTTAACACATAATCAACCGCCACAAGAATATACTTCATCCCATGAGAACTAACAAACAAGCCCATAAAGTCAATGCCCCACACATCAAACAACTCAATTACAAGAATGGGATTTAAAGGGAGCTCTTGCCGTCTAGACACACTTCCATCTCTTTGGCACCTATCACATGCCTTGGCGAACTCATGAGTATCTTGGTGGATGGTTGGCCAATAATAGCAACATTGCAAGATTTTATGGGCAGTCCGGATACCACTATGATGCCCACCCATAGGCGAGGAGTGGCATGCCTCCAAAACACTCAACATCTCAACTTCCGGTACACAACACCGAATATGCCCATCGGCACAATTCCTATGTAGATATGTCTCATCCCAAAAGAACTTTTTCATATCATGCATGAACTTTTTCCTTTGATGAAAGGACAAGTCCGATGGAACGATATCACTAGCCAATTAATTGGCAACATCCGCGAACCATGGAATCAAGTCATGAGAAGAGGCCAATACATGCTCATCAGGGAAAGTATCATCAATTTCAGCAGTTTCACCCAACTCTCGCATAGCTTCATCCTCTAATCTGGACAAGTGATCGGCAACTTGGTTTTCGATCCCTTTTCTATCTTTCACTTCAAAGTCAAATTCTTGCAACAGTAATAACCATCTAATCAACCTCGGTTTCGCATCCTTCTTTGCCATCAAATATCTCAAGGCAGAATGATAAGTATGCATTATAACTTTCGTGCCAAGCAAATAGGAGCAAAATTTTTCGAAGGCAAATACCACCGCAAGGAGCTCTTGTTCAGTCACAGTATAATTCTTCTGAGCTTTATTAAGGGCCTTACTGTAACAACCAGAAAATGACTATGCTAAGTAAGGCCTAAACGTACCTAGAATGCCTAGATTAGACCGGGTTCACACGAATTGATGCGCATGGAACCAGACCTCTGAACCTATGCACCATCCAAGCCAACTAACTTGGTGAGTTAGTTGAGCTAGGCAAGGTTGGGTCCAGCCATGTAGGATACCCGAATATTAGGATTCATCCGGATGAGTCTTAACCGGACTTAGAGGGTTAGTCCTATGTTTTTAAGGGTTCTATGGGTATAAAGCTAATTTCGGGCTAGGGGTAGTATGGTAATTAACCTAAGCTGATATTTAAGTAATTAAATAAGTGATTACTTAGTCAAAATGGTTCAAATATTGGTGGTCAAACCTGAGTTTGACCGGACCTCCACAACTCGGGTTCGAGCCGAGTTGGAAGCATAATGAGGTACGAATTAAATGATTAAAGAGAGGGGCTTTATAGTAACTTAATATATAATTATAATCTGATTTTGTTACCATTTAAATTGTGTTGAATAATTCAACAACAATTCCCACAAAAGCGGGTGAACAACTCCCACTAGGAGTGTGCTTCTTGGCCACTCTTAATCCTTTAATTTACTCCTAAAAATGTTTTTAGCCTTATCCCACACTTCAAAAATAGAATATAAACGTAAAACTCACTATTCTAAAAGTGTTCTTGGCTGCATCCATCAAAAAACAAAAGAGAGAATTCGTACGCCTAAGTGTTTTACGTAAAGAACTTCACTTGCAAACAATAATCAAAGCTCGGAAGAAAGGTTTGTGTGTGGGCTGGGGCGTGTGGTTGTGGCTGGTTGTCAAGGATAAAAAGGTATGGGTTTTATTCTCTCTTGGTCCCTTTCCCATGAGTCCCCTAAGGTTCAGTTCAAAGTCTAATCGAAAAGCTAAGGTTGTCCCCCGTTGCATGCCCCTATCATTAGATCCTATGAACGAATTGTTGCATGCGTTGGTATGACTTCTGGTAGACGATTTTAGGAATGATTGTTATTGTGTGAAAAGTGTGTGTTTTGGACTGTTTATGAACTGTTATGTATGTCTAAATGATGAATATTATATGTGAACAATCATGCTGTTTTTCCATAAGTATAATGCTACGGTTTACTCGAAGAAAATAGTAAATCATGTGATACGAAATGTTGTATGTTTTAACATGCAAAAAGAATAGTGATGCTCATGAACAAGAAAGTGACAATAAGGTCTTTAATGAATTGATTAAAGGTATATGTAGAACTATGAGTTAAATGCCTAGGCTAAGTTTAAGAAAGTGAGTTAAAATTATGTGTTAATGGAACATGGTTTCGGCTAGTCACTAGCATGAATGAAGGAAAATAAATGCTGCCAATTGGGCTGAATCTCGATGACCTTAAGGTCCTAATACTAGGAGATTAAACCTTAAAATAAAAGAAAAGAAAATTGGGTGAGAGAGGGGATTTGAACTTGGGAAGGTTGAAGAAGTCTGGAATTAAAAGAAAAAGAAAATAGTGAGGGAGGGGGGATTCGAACTTGGCTCCTTGTCCAAGGGTGTGAGATACATAAATCTCACACCAAAATAAAGTAATAAAAAGATGATGCCACGGGGATTCGATCCCAGATCCTCTTGGCCGAATTTAAGAAGACACTTAGTACTCTAAATAATTAAAAATAAGGTGTTTCCCAAGGGATTCGAAGATAGATCCTCTTGGCCGGATTTAGGAAGATACTTAGCACTCTAAATAATTAAAAATAAGGTGATGCCCAAGGGATTCGAACAGGGTCCTCTTGGCCAAATTTACGGACACACTTAACACTTTAAATAATTAAAAATAAAGTGCTGCTCAAGGGATTCGAACATGGGTCCTCTTGGCCGAAATTGGAAGACACATAAGTCTCACATATGATTAAATAAAATGCAGCCACTAGGGATTGAACTTGGGTCCCTTGGCTGAATGTGTAAGATGCATAAGTCTTGCACAACATATACTTAGATTATCATGAAACGCTTAGCCAAATATGAGTAACCCGGAATGGGTACTACCACGAGTTAATGGTAAGATTAAGAAATGAACATTCACGTAATGAGGTGAGTAATTATGCTATACTATGATGCTAATGCTAATGGGAGTGTAGAATGATGTAGAGTGAAGTCTCAAGTATACTCCAAAAGAAAGTGTTAAAAATGAATTCATAGTTAATGTGTAGAGAAAAGAGTGACTACATGACTATAGGCTAGTGCAAGTGAGACAAGCTGCATCTACGCCTAAAAATCAATGTCAGTACATGAAATTTCTAAGAGAGTATATTTATGCTATACGATAAATAAGCAAATAAAGAGTGGCTACATGAGGACAGGCTAGTACAAGTGAGAAAAGTTGTATCTACGCCTATAATCAATGTCCCTCAATGTAAATTCCAAGAGAGCATATATATGTTATAAGATGAACAAATAATGAAAGGTGAGTAAAGATGAAATGAAAAGATGTTAAGAAAAAACAGGGTGCCACCACAATATGAGGCTAGTGCAATTGAGACAAGTTGTACCTACGCCAATATAAGGTCACCAAAAAGTACTCACTTAAGAGAGTGTTGAATATTAAGAGACAAGTCTCAATCACATTCTGTATGTAAATGTAAGGAAAATTCACACTTAATATGTAAAGAAGAGATGAGAAATCATCTAATGATCTGTGAATACCTTATTCTAAGAAGCAAGCTTCGATGATGTGTAAGTTGAATGTAAATAGGAACTTTAAACTAAGCACCGATAGGCTAGCTATGAGTGGTGAGGCCTTCTTCCGGGAAAGTCGGAGTTTCACATAAATCTCATGATATGAGACTGTCCACCAATGTGGGTATGGGTCTCCTTAAATCTCCTAGTCTTTGAACTATGTTGCCATCATAGGAATTAGCTTGGTTCGAACCCATAAAGCTAGCATGTTTTGGTTTCACTTTGGCTAGTGACTCCACCTCTTTTCGATGTGGGGAAGACACCGGATTTCATGATGCTCACATGAACTATGTCGGTTAAGGTTGAAGTTCCTCAAAGTATTAAAGATAATGAAATGAACGATATCAAAGGTGTTTGTGCAAGACAATCAGAAGGTGAGACCGGACTCAAGTATTAACCATAGGTCATTCTTGGTCATTGCACTTCATGATCCCGATGAGAGTCTTAAAATTCATCCTAGGTATAGCTGGTTTTCACATCAGCCTATGAATGAATGAAATGAATAATGTGAAGTACAAATAATTGAATGAAGCAGGCTCTGTGTTTGCTAAAGGAGACCATCGGATTGAGATCCCATGTGTTGGGCCCTCATTTGAGATGTCTTAATGTTATGTCCATGATTCCAAGGTCTCATTTAAATGAAATGTATACTATATGAAACATGAAATGTATATTATGTTAACCTATGTGTGTATGATGTGTGACATATTCATGGTATGACCTTCCTATTATGAAATAGTCAAACTCAAGAGACTTCACCTTCTAAGAAAGCATGTTGATTAGGAAGTGCCATCCTTGTTCATGCATTACCGTTATGTGTTGTTGCATGTACCCATACTTAGTACAAATGTGTACTAATTCCATACAATATTACTATTTTAGGTGCAGGATCAGGTGGACGCTGAGGGTATCATTGCAACTGTTCGGACTCAGAGATTTCATCCGGACTTGGTAGGTCCTCATGCATTCGAGGATGCTTGCCTTTATATTTCTTGCTTAGTAGTAGGTTTGAACTAGTGGGGTTGGTCCCACTAGTGTTTATTTCCTATTTTATTCAGACGCTTGTAATGATGCCGTTTTGGCAAGTATTACTTATGA